>VZTF01009638.1:1233803-1349097 GCA_013397755.1 Cnemophilus loriae | reverse complement strand
ACCCTCCAATTAAAGCAGTCCGGTGCTTGAAGAGCTGCAGCTCCTTTTGAAACCGGTGGTATCTTAAAACATCCTCTTCGGGCTCCTTCCTACCCAGGAGCCATCTCCCCATTCCTCTCGCTGAGACCAGAGCCTTCGTGCCCGTTCCGTGCCCGTTCCGCACGGGCTTTGCCTGGGGCGCGTGTGGATGTGTGGCTGCTATGCCTGAGGAACCCAGCGGGAGCTCTTAGAGCCGGCCGGGCAACATCTCTTCACAGAGCCACATTTTTTCTAACAACAAACTAAAAATAACTGTTCTAAAACTAGCACTTTCCTCATTTAAAATGTGGTTCCCAACTGGCTGTGCACGGGCCTTCTGGGAGCGAGAGCTGCAGCCGCATCTGCTCCCTGGCATGCCCTGGCCCAGTGCTGCCACGCCAGGTGCCTCTCACCGGGCACCCGGGGAGCCCACCCTGTGGCGTCTGGGCTCCTGCGGGCACTGGCAGTGGGTCTGGGAACAGAGGGATGCAGTTGATGCCTCTTCATTTTTATTTGATTTCTGACAGTTTTAACATGCTGCACAGTCCGGGGAAATCTGCCCTGTCTTCTTATCTAACCTCATTTTATGCATGAACGAGACCAGTTACAGGGGTGATGGTGTAGGCAGCGGCAAGGCGGAGCAGGCTCAGGAGTTCAGACATAACTTCATGAGACAGTGCAGTGCACCTCAGGGAAGCCTTTGGACCTGAGAGGGCTACGAAGGATAGGTGGCTCCACCAGAGCTCTGGTTCTCCAGAGCTTGCTTGCATGGCCTGAGGAAATAAATGGGGGGATGTGCCTCTCTGTCCCTGCTCCTAGGCTGGTACTTACGCTGTTAAAATGCCGTGTGTTGCATCGTAGTCTTGCATACCACTGAGGAAGTCTCAGCTCCTGTCTGTTTCTTTGGGACCTGTTTCTGTCTCTTCAGAGTACCCAATGCACAGAAGCATGGCTGAAACCTGCAGTCTCTGTACTCACAGATTCCATGCCCAGCTCAAGAACCTGGGCTTTGCGAGGTTTTCCTTATGAGGCTGGTGGATGCTCTCCACCTTTTTCAAGAGCGCTGGGTAAGGAGTATTTGCAGCAAACGATTATCAGGGTTGGAGAGCATTGTCCTGGCACATCAGTTTTCAAATGCTGAAAATAAATTGTTTCTCTGGCTTTGAGTCTGAAACGGTTTCTCTGCGCTGGTGCTGTGTTTGTTTGTGTTCAAGGCCAAAAGGTGGTTCTGCTGCTCATTGATGAATTCCTTGAAATGTTGACAGTAGCCTGAGAGTAGCACAGGGTAGAGCACGCTGAAATCTGAATAAGCTGGCCCAGATTCTGTCCTGACTTTTGTCTCACATACATCTCTGCTCCAGTGAGGTGAGGGTCAGATCAAGTGAGGTTTGGTCTCTGTATGAAATGCCGGTTGCTGAATAATACAGTGCTGAAATTGGTGGCCTTATGAAAGAAAAAGTATGTGCTGTTTCATAGGTAAAAAAGCCCATTTTGTTCCTGCCAGAAAAAAAAAAAATGCCCTTTGCTTTTTGGTGCATTGACACTGTATAATATGGTATGGTGATTTCATACCTATGACAGAGAAGTGGCTACTGGAATAAGGGCAGTTTTAAAACTCTTTTTCAAAAGAAGCTAGCAGGCCTCCAGCAAAAAAAAAAAAAAACAAAAAAGAAAGAAAAGGTTGTCTTTGGGTTAAAAATAACAGTTAAAATCCTATTCTTCCTAGCTCCATACCAAAAAATATGGTATTTTCATTATTTAAATGCAATGTCATGTTTGAAAAATTCGTAGTTCTGTCTTGTGTGTAAGGATTCTGAGAAAAGGGTCACAATTTACTGTTTGTTGTTTATATTGTCTGGTCAGCTTTTTGAGGGTTTTTTGCACATTAAAAATAATATTTAGCTAGCAAGGGGTTTTTTTGTAGCAAATTTTAGTTTTGTGCTCATAGTCACTATCCCATAGCAGTAAAATTTGTCTGCAAATATTGCAGAGGGGATGTTTGTTTATTTGAAGCCCCATTTTCAACCCACAGACTTTATTTTGTTAGAAGAATTAGATTGTTCGTGAAAGCTTTGAAACAAAACTGGACTTCAGGTGGGATTTAATCTGCTGTTATTCCTTTAAAGTACAATTACATATTTTTTCAAATAATTAGTTTTTTGTATTTGAAAAGCCCACATTTTAAAAGAAAAACAGTTTGAAAAAGAAATGGCGTGGTGACACTTGGGTTCTTCCGACATCATGTCGCTAAACAGTGTTTGTGCATAAGGATACAGCCATGTATGAATTTGTGTCGTTATCTTTTAACCATGTGGTTATGCAACTGTGTTTGGGTTTACAAGCAATGACACTTCTTTGCAGATAAGTCCATACATATCCCGAGGCACAGGCCATTTTGAGTGATCTGCTTTCTTGAAAAATTACATGTAAAGATGAGGTGGGTGTGACTCCCACCCAGACTCCTTGCCCGAGGTTGTAGGTGGACACAGTGTACAGCTGCTTGCTGTTCTCAGGATCTGTTTTGTCTCTACGGCCAGTTTATGCCATGATGTTTCTTTGTGGAAGGGGTGCCCGATGGGGAGGGATGTCGCCAGCTTTGCCTCAGACCGTTTGTTGCTCTGGGAATGTCCTGCCCACGCCCTCAGCACCTGCACGCTCTTTGCTCTGCGGTGAGCAAGGTCCCCTGTGTCACCTTGCCCTCAGGGCTCTGTGTGTGGCTGCCCTGGGCTGCAGGTAAGGGCACAGAGCTCTGTCCTTTGGCTTGGCTACTCCAGCATTCACAGGACTCATGCCTGCATGCCCCTGTGAGCTGTGTTACTTGTGAAGTCCCCGCTCTACCTCAGCAGAAAAGCCAAGTCTTTGTGGCTGGATTTGGGAAGCAAATTGCTGCAGACTTGGAGTATGGGGTTGGACTTGGACTCAGCTGTTCACCCAGCATGGGCTGGGTGTCCACTACCTGCTCAGCTCTGTGGGACATCTGTGTCTGCGGTTGTGTCCAATTTGTGGGTTAGTCTCTGCTCTGGAGAGCTGTGGAGCGCTCAGGCATGGGGCTCTCTGCTCCTGCCGGCAGCCACTGCAGAGACCCATCCTCCCAGTTAGTTCACAGTTTCTTTTTCATTTAGTCATCACTTTCTATTATTTGCAAAGTCCATAAAAGGAATGTAGCACATTACAGTAATTTTCAATTTTATCCTTTGCAACAACTCTGCTTTCGGAGACTAGTCCAGACTTTACTTTAGCCTGGCTCTGTATCTCATTCATTTTTCCTTCTTTTTACTGTCCTTTTTGCTGTGGCAGGAAGAAGGCAGTTCTGTGTTGTCCTGTTGGGGAAGGGTTGTTGGATGGCATTTTTGGACTGGTCCTGCAGGACAGTGTCTGGGTGGCAAAAGTGGATCTTTCTCCAGCAGTGTCTGCCTTTTGTTATCCCACAGGACTGACTGGGATGCCTGCAGGGGGTCTGGGTTCTTTCTTTTCTGACAGAAGCTGTGGGTCTTCTTGGTGATGATGTTCCTCAGATCCTTTAGCAGTGTGGTTGGAATTCTTCTTGCAAATGGATGTCTCAGCTCTTTGACAGCATTACAGCACCTTCTTTGGAGGGCTTGGGGACACTGTGGGGCTGAGCAAGTGGTAGCAGGCAGCCGGGTGTGGGGCCCACGGCAGCCTCAGAGCTCCCTTAGCTATTGATGTTTCCTGGTGCATGTACAGCAGACGGGGATACAGGACTCTGCTGGGAGGTGGGAGCACAAGGATGGACTGTTCACAGCATGTGGGTTGTCTGGGGGTGCCTGTGCCTCAGTGGCTAGGCATGGCTTTTGTCTTCAAACGTTGGGTTTCCAGGTGCTATCTCAGCTGCTTCCGCACTGTGCTGACCCAGCCTCGGTGGTGCTGAGGGTGCACACCAGTGCCAGCTGGGAGTAGCTCTCCCCAGAGGTCCTAGAAGGCATCTTTGAGTGAAAGGTGGGGGACAGACCCTGCTAAGCTGAGGCCCCTGCCCTTTTCTTCTTGAGAGCAGGTGTAGTTGTGCCCTTGGGCATAGGAGATGCAGCCAGCCCAAAGCTGGTCCGTCTGTGCTCCAGCCCAAAGCTGGTCCATCTGCTCCAGCCCAAGGGCCAGGTTTGACTGTATCATTTATTGCTGCTGCACCTACAAGTAGAAAATCAAGGTGCTTTTCAGAAAGTGTCTCCTTTCTGCTGGGTGCCCCATCTCAGGATAGCCCCCTAAACACAAGGCAAGGTTGCAATACTCATTGCAACCTAATGACATTTTTTCAGGAAAGGGCAGCACTTCTGTATTCTCAGTCCTGCCCTCCTGCTCTTGTCTGGGAAATCTGCACTTGCCTCCTCTCTGCCTGCTGTGCCCTGTTCTGCTGTCCTGCTTTTACTCACTGCCTTCCCCCTGTGGCAGTGCCATCCGTGAGCCTGGGGAAAGAAACCCCAACAGAACTCATTTAGTTTTGACTCTGCTCAGTGCTGCGCTTCCTAATTTCAGATCTCTTGTGAGAGAGCCGTGCCTTAGCTCACACTCTGTAGGACTGAGGCTCTGCCTTAAATGCCTGTTAACACTGCTGTCACACTGCTGTGGGCAGGGTCTGCTCCCCAGACGAAGCCACCTTGCTTGTCTCACTCTGCCACTGCTATCATGTGTGCTGAATTTGGCCCTGCCTGGCTGCTGATGGAAGCTGTGGCTGTGATGGAGGTGATGCTGGACCTGGTGCTTCTCAGAAGCAGCCACAGATTTGTGGCTGCCCTGTAGGAGCATTTAGTGAGGTGCCCCGTAGGAGCAGAGCAGGGAGCATCCTGACTCTGGTTAGGGCAGTGGTGTGTCAGGGCCGGTCACTGCATGGGGTGAAGTGGTCCTGTGCTTTGGTTATGGCAGTTCTGTGAGCTTTGCTGGCTGGGAAGTCCTTCAGGGAATCATGAAAGCAGAATTGTTTGTCCAATACTTTTTTGCAGATACCCTCTGTGCCTCTGTGTTGCTCCTTCCTGCTACAGTACTCGAGAGAACATCAAGGGCAAGGAGATATGGGCTTGCTTGTCTTTGCTTGCTGGCACTGCCTCGCTCACTGTTGCCTCTTCAGGTGGGATTTTGTTAATCTCTTCCCAATTGACTGTAGCCAGTGGCATTATCAACTGCAGGTGACTTGAAGCTTGAGGCCCTCAACTCACCTGAAGCTGTTGATGGCCAGAAGCTTTCCGCAGCCAATGATGGGATGTGAAAGGAGTCGCCATAGAAACATCTTGGGCAATAAATGGAGCCTTGAAAGCTCTGAATGCCTTTTGGCAGGAGCCTACATGTGAATGTGGGTACAGGTAGTGGTGTGCACTCTGCAGACCAAGGCTGTGAGTGAGACATTTGGAAACAGCAGCTGCAGAAGCAAGTACAGGATCTGAACACTGCTTTGGTAAGCTGGCACTTCCCTGACGTTTTGATGGCAAAATGGAGTCAGAGCAGGAAGGTGTGATGTGGTCCCAGTACTGGCCTGGCAGGAGGGAGCTCATTCCCACAGATGAGCCGTGTCCAGTTCTGTGCAGCAAACAGCCCCTCCTGGGTGCTGCAGCCACGGCTTGGGGCAGCTTCATCCCAAGTGCTGTGCCTGGCAGCACCTGGAGACTCAGCACAGCCTCTGCAGGCGACTCCTGTCTGTGTCTGGACTCCTTCTTGAGCACTGCTGCCCTTCCCTGTGCTCTGGCACTTGAGAGCTGTGTGCAGGCAGACCGCAGCCTAGGAAGGGCCCCATGCCCACCTGAGAGGTGTTGGAGCTGGGTACCCTGGAGTGCGTGTCCCCTTGGCCCTGGCCTGGCTCTGCCCCCTCGGTGCCCCTCTGCTGCCTTCCTGGGCAGAGCTTAGGTGCCCCTGGCTCGCTGTTTGCTCACAGGTCACAGGCTGGCCAGGGAGCCTGACCACCTTGATGGTAGCTTGTGGGGCAGATGGAGTCTCTGGCTCTGTTGGCCAGAGTCAGGGAGGACAGATAAAGGTTTGGTCCAGAGGAACCATTCTGGTCTGTCCATCTCAGGAGGGAAGAGAGCTGGAAGCTGTGGGCCAGGCTCTTGTTCTGGCAGCCTCCTGCTCTGGAATGGCTGTTCCCCTGTGCCAGATAGTAACTTCTGTGTGTGCCTGGGGATGCTGCACTCCCTTCTCCAGTCCTGCTTCCTTGCGTCTCTGTCTGTCACACTGGGATTATCTCCCTGTGCTCCTACTGCAGCTGCTTCCCGGAATCCCAAATCCCCAAAATGCTGTTTCTCCAATAATCCTTGTCATTAAAAGTGGCTCCTAAGCTCTGAGCACCTCCTCCTGTCCTCATCACCCTCTCTAGAGGGAAGCAGTTTGAGTTGTGCACATACTAACACTGAGCAAATCATCTTATTAACCTGGGACAGGACACTGTTTTGTCCCCCCCCCGCCACTACCAAACTCCAGAGTTACCCTTGGATCTTTCTGTATTTTCACGATTCAGTGTTTTTAGCTGTGTGAAAATGTGCTTTCTTTACCGTTACCAACTAGGCATGTGGCTGTTGCTGACAGCGTTGTGCCTGTGTGGGAGAGGGAATTGTTTCCCCTGCCACTGGAGTCTGGAAGGTCGAGGATGGACAGGTGAGGGAGGGGGTAGCTTTGAGAGCTGGACTTCACCAGCTTTCTGAGCTTGGCTGCCTTCCCACTTATGAAATACAGCTAAACCTTTTGATGGCAGGTAGGAATAGCTGAGCATCAGCAGAGTCCTTAAGAAATTACATCCCTGCTTAAACTTTTAAAAGTCAGCTGAACACCCGTTTGCTACAGCCCTCCCGGGCTGTTCCCCAGTGGCACGGTATTTTTTCCAAAATAACTCCTGCTGCAGTGATACCGTCCCAAGGCAGGGCAGCCCTTCCGTGGGCATCCTCCGCTGTGCCGCAGGAGATGGGGATTCTTCCCGTGGCAGCTCTCGGGCGCTGTGGCGGTGCGAGGTCAGCCGTGCCCGGGGCCGGGGTCCGGCTGCTCCCGGGTGCCGCAGGGGACGGAGGACGGGCGGGGGGGCTCCTCCTCGGGCCGGTGCCGGCAGAGGGAGCCATCCTTCCTCCTTTCCTGTGCACAGCCTGCCGTGCCAATTAACCAATTAATCCGAAAGGTGCTGTGAGAGGTGAGCTGGGAACCAGGATCCTCCACTGGGCAATGGCTCTGCTCGTCTCGCTGAGGCTGAGAAGTGACTGTGTCTTTCCCAAGTCCCTCTTCTCTGCTTTGTTGCCCAGGTTCATCTCCCAGGTGAACCCCGGGGTGGGTTTGATCTGGCCCAGCTTTTTGTGGCCAAGCAAGACAGGAGCAGCCTCCGTGGCAGGTATGGCAGGGGCTGATGCCAGTGCCTTGGCCAGCTGGGTGTGTGGGCAGGAGACAAGCCCCAGACGTGCAAAGGACTGGGGCTGCCACTGTGAGTCCTCATGGACCGTGGCATGAGTGACCAGGGGCTGTGGCTGACCCTGCAAATGTAGACATGGCCTTGCTTTGCCTCGCCCAGGACTTGGCAATGGATTAGTGAAGGCAGCCAAGGGCTTTTGAGCTGGAGCTGTGAAGTCCTGCCTAGAGGACTGACTGTGGTGCTGACTGATGATGCTGCTCCCGTCCTTGGAAGCACAAAGCGATGAATGTATGAAGTGAATGCAAGCACTGAACCTTCCCCAGCTGGAGTAGCCGCCACAGGTGAGCATTTATGGATTTTTCTCTGAAAAAGCTGTTCACGTTTTTGTGCAATGGGAGACTCATGTCTGGCTGGGAAGGATGCTGGAACCATCAGCCGAGGCTTTAATTGGTTTTGCACCTAGAGTGCTGATGTATTTTAGTGGATTAGATGGGAAGTGGGGTGGTGCTTGGCTGCTCCAGAACTGGAGATGTGAGCTCACGTCACGGGACTGAGAGGCTCAAAGCGTTGTGCAGGGAGAATGGCAGCTTCTCACTCTGCCACGGCTGCTGCTTTCTGGTTGATGCATTTGGAAGGGTTCAGTCTGATTTCCTCTGCCCTGGCAGTGAACATGGCCTGTGCTGGTGCTGCCAAGTGTTTTGGGCCTGTTGTGGGATAGCCTTAGTAAGCAGCTAAGCCCCACACAGCCAATTACTCACTCCCTCATTCCCAGGTGGGTCATGGGAAGAGGAAAGGAAGAGTAAAAGCAAGAAAATGTGTGGGTTGAGATAAAAATGGTTTAATAAGTGGAAGTGGAAGAAGAGAGGAAGAAAACAAGGAATGCAAAGGCAAACACTCACCGCCTCCTGTGCACAGACTGATGTCCAGGAGTTCCTGAGCTAACGGTGGCAAACCCCCCTGAAATCCCTCCTCTTCCTCTTTATTGCTAAGCACGATGTTAGATGGGACGGGGTAGCTTTGTGGTTGGTCTGGGTAATTCACTCCCAAACTCTCATGCACCCCCAGTCTATTTACTGGGGGACATGGTGATAAGCAGGGAAGGCTTTGACACTGCAGGCACCATTTGGCAGTAGCTAAAATATCAGTGTGTTACCAGTTTTGTTTTGGTCACAAACCTGAAACTCAGCACCAAGCAAAGCTAATTAGCTCCCTCCCAGCCATACCCAGTCCAGGACAGTTAAACACCTTTTAGTGCTCGTACTGAGGGAGATGCCTTGGCAAAGAGCCCTTGTCAGAGCTGGGCAGCAGGAGATGGGGCCTCTGTCCTGTGGATCTGATAGCCAAGGTGCACTCGGGCTGTCCAAGACAGAGGCATGGCACTGCCTGGGGTGCTGCCAGGCATGGTGTGTGTTGGGAGAAGCTGGAGAAACAAGGGAGTGCTGGAAAGCGAGCCTTGGTGAGCAGGACTGTGTGTCGGTGAGCTGCTCACTCAGCTGGTGTAAATTACCCTCAGCGCTTCAGAGAGCTGGAGCTGGCAGGACAGGGTCTGACCTGTGGCTGCTCAGGGCTGCTGCTCAGCATCTCCCTTCAGTCCTGGCCACAGGCTCCAGTCAGGTGTGGTACTTCTAGGGAGGCATTTTCCAAACCTTAGGCTGTCACAGAAGGAGAAAATCCTGTAGCTGAGCCTGTATTGCTTGTAGTAAGCACTGTCAGGGTTGTGAAAAGCTGCTGTGAAATAGAAATGAGAGGGAGGGACTGTGAAGCACCAGGCTGGAAGGCCTTTTCTTTAAACTGCAGCTGAGCTGGGCTTAGGCAGAGGTAGGACACAATGTCTGGTCCTGGTTTCCAGAAGGCAGCACATGGATTTCCCTTGTGAGCGATCAAAGGCTGGGACTGAGACTCATCTCTATCTTTTTTGTATCTAGTCCATCACTGTACTATCTGGTGCTTCCCAAGTATATCTAGAAATAGCTATTTTTTTTTCTTTGTCCTCTTCTAGCCAATGGAGTCTTTGGTAACTTTTTATGTTTTATATGTTTTTGTGTGTGAGGTCTGTGCCTCTGTGTACCAAGATGTGGAAGGCTGTTTCATGAGGGAATGCTCTTAGTGTCCTCCACCACGGGGGCCCGAGGACTGCCCAGATGCAGTGCTTGTGTCTGGCTTGGTGCTGAACCTCTCAAAGGTTTGTTATCAGCCCTGCTCAGGGCAGCTGTGTCTTGTTTTTCTGTTTTGGAATCACAATGACTGCGTGTTCAAGGTGTGAGTTTTGGTGTCACGCCACTGCGAGGTGTGATGGGAGAGGTGAGGGGCAAGACATGTACAAGAGAGTCCCAGGAGAGGAGTAGAATGGCTTCTTGGCTGGACACTGCTTGGCTTTGGATGCCCAAACTCTGCCTGAGGCTGCTTCCAGCCCAGCAGCCTGAGATAGGTGGTGCTTTGGAGAGGAACACTTCTTCTCTGCACTGCAGTCCTGGTTGACACAGCCAAGTGTCCATCTGGAGCAATAGGAGCCTGGAGATCGGTGTGGCAGCACGCAGGGGGTGCACGTGCAGTTTGGGATTTCAGCACTTTTGCAAGTGACTGCATGGATTGAGGGTGGTGGGCTCTGGACTGGGGACTTGGGGTTGTGTGAATGGGTTCTAACCTGACTGTCATCAAAGGAGCTAGGGAGGAGTGTGAAGGGAGAAAGGGAGGAGCCCAGAGGACAAAGAGTGCGAGCAAGGGTCTGCAGGGTAGTGGCAGAGCAGGATGCAAAGGGTCAGTGTGTGTGAGGGTGACAAAGCCAGAGAAAGCCGTACAGGAAATCGGCTGTGTCTGTGCATGTGTGCTGCCGGTTCTCCCTCTTTCAAGCACGGAACTGCTTTGGGGAGAGTCAGGGGTGCTCAGAGCTAGTGAATGTCAGTTTCTTTGGTTGTGAGGATCTTTCACTTCCTGAGTGGCTGTCGTACTGAATGGAGGGGGTTGGGTCAGGGGAGTCCTTCATGTGCCCCGGGGCGTTCTCAGGGACATCCACTGCTGAAGCAGTGCCAGGCTGCCAGCCTGGGCTGGGGCAGGAGGACTCGGAGCTGCAGATGGCTGCACCTGCCTGTGTGAGTGTCTGTGCCCTCTCCTGCGTGCTCACACTCTCACATGTCCCAGCACTATCCTGCTTGCTCACGTGTGTGGATATCTTCTTGGCTCTATTCTTTCACATGTGCTTTGTCCATTTGCTTTTCTGTCCTCCCTGTTGCTACTGTAATCTCTCTCTCTTTCTCCCTTTGTTCCCTGGCCTGCTTTGCTGCCTCTTACTTCACCATGTCCCTCTTTATTCCTTTTGATAATGATAACATTAGAATCTACGTACAAGGCCCCAAGGTCCCTGCTTTGTGCAGATACATGAGGAAAGACCCTTCAAAGCCTGTATGCTGAGTTGAGAAGATTCTCACAGTCTCACTGTTTCCAGGAGTGTCAGAGGCAAAGGGCTGGATTGTGAAATAAGGCCTGTGCAAAAGCTCATGCTGTGTCCTCTGTCCGTCCAGGAATGTCAGAAGTGAAGACGCCGGTCTTGTTTGATGGAGTTTTACACCAAAGCCCTGAACCCTTGTGCCTGATGGAGGAACTCGATGATTAATCTCCCTTTATCAGTTGTGCTGAGCAGAGTGGTTGTTCCCAGGGCTCCCAGTCTGTCCCTTCCTCATTGTGCTGTTGGTTTGGTAGTGACATTAAAGTGAAGCTACTTGCAGATTCTGTTCCAGTCTGCTGTGTTCACGTGCTTCGAGCTTTCAGAAATGTTCTCCCTTTCAACTGCAATTTGCACATTTGGCCTCTGCTGAGAGGTGATGCTTCAATGGGATGCTGAAGTCTGATGGTTGGAAAGCAGTGTTTCTAGTGATGCACTGAGCTGTCTTGCTTTGCATATGTGATACCCACTATATTTCCTGTGCTTGAGGGCCCTGTGTGGCTGCTGGCTGCTGGTTCACAGTCTGCAAACGCAGCATTGGGGGGGGGTGGTGGAGAAGGAATCAAATTTTTTTTCTTCACTCGACAAAATGGTCAGAGTTTCTTGCAGAGGGAAGGCTGGTACTGTATCTGGCTTGCAGAATCATATCCAGAGACCCACTGGCTTGTCATAAGGATGTAGCTGTGCTGTCCTAGTCCATCATGACTCAGACCATAGATAGCAAAGGGCTCTGAAATCAGGAGACACATTTAGCACTTTTTGTCCCCCTTAAAGTCCTCCGAGGAATGTACATCCTGTGTGTAGTAGTCTCTTTCAGCCTCGTTCAGCCGCACTCCAGTTTTCTGATGCTTCTATTTTAGCTCTCTTGTTGGTGAACCTTCTGTTATTTATGCCTGTGTCCCGAATATCCTTGCTGAGAGCTGGATTTGGGAAAAGAGCAAGCAGTAAAATCAAAAGCCATCACCTGTTCCTGTGGTTTGCTGCTCTTTGCAGGTCTTTGAGTTTATATACAGCAGATGTCTGTTGCAAAGTCTGTCCCTGCAAACAGCAACAGGCTGTTTTGGGATATTTGCTTCCCCTGGGACTTCTCTTTGAGCAGCGTGACCTATTGACAGGGTCATAACTCAGGGACAGTAGAAGGAGACAGGGGTGGGCTGTAGCAGTAGGACCCTCTGTTCTTGTCTCTGCAGTAAAGAGCAGAGGGGCTGTAACACCCATGCCAGCCTTTTCCTGGGCACCGTGGGCCACTGGAGCCTTTATGCCAGCGCTGGTCACTTTGTCGGAACTGGCTGTCAGCAGGATCATCTCCTTCTTTCTTTGGGCAAAGTTCCTCACAGAGCCTGAGCACACTTTCCAAGAAGAAACTTGTTTTTTCTTCTGAGCCACAGACCTGGGGGATGGTGTCATTTGCGGATGTAGCAGAGTTGGCAAGTCTGGGTCCTGCACCTGAGGATTTTGGGAATTGCACCTGGGAGCACCTGTGTGTCAGTGCTGGCAGCAGAGAGCGAAGCCGGGGCTCCCAGAGCAGGTGGCCGATGTCCCTCTTGATGAGATGTCTAGTCCTGTCTCAGGTTCACCACCCTGGGAGAGGGAAGTGGGTGGTGTTAGCTGTTGCTGCCCTTAGGTCTGCCTCTGCTTGCTGTGCACTTTCCTGCAGCGGTCAGGAGAGTCCCTGGTAGCTGAAGGTGGAGGAGGAGGAGAGTGATTTCTCCCTGGGCAAGTCATGTGGGTGAAAAATAAACTGGATCTGGATGGGTGAAATTTTTGAACAGCACCCGTAAATTCTGTTTGGGCTGCTCTGTGGTGGCTGCTTCTCCAAGGGTGTGTGTTGCTTTGGACTCGTCCTGAAGCTGTTTGGAATGTGGAGAGTGGCATCATTCTGCTTACAGGGGGCTTGTGAGAGGTGTGATATTGCTGGCAGAGCGGAGAAAGTGGGTGTCAGTCCGGTACAAGGCAGTTCAGACAGGACAGAAATGGAACAGGACCTCGTCACCTGCTGTAGCATTTACTGGTGTGTGTTGGAAGATCCAGGATCTGCCCTTCCTCAAGGGAAGGAGGAAGGACCAGCCCAAGGAAAGGCAGTGGGCCTGGTGTGTCTGTGTCTAAACTGTCCCATCACTCCTGGTCTGCAAACTCTCCTCTTCTTGCTAGTTAATATTAGTATTCCGTTTGTGGAACGGGCAATGCAATTAACACGAAGGTACAGTCATTCATTCTGACTGGAGGACTCATGGGATCAGATGTACTGGGGATAGGAAGCGGAGGCTTTCTGCTGGGAAAGAATGTCACAGCACAGCGGACACAGAAATGAAAAGCTATTAATAATGATCCCGGAACTTCACTTCCATCAGCTGTTTATTTAAAGGTGCTCCATATTCAAAGCCTCCTGATTTATGTGGGCAATAACACTCACGGTCCTGGGATCACTTTTTTAAGCAAGGCTAATGGGGTGAAACCGTCATACTGCGACAGTAGAGATCAAGCTGGGAAAATGATACTGGGGAGAAAAATAAACTATTGCCTAGATAATCCCCGAGCTACTCTGGGCTGGGAGCTAGTGTGAGCTCCCTGCTCTTCCAGCATTTATTAAGGCTTTTACTTCCTTTTTTTTTTTTCTTGGTCTTTGTGAACAGAATTTAGCTGGCATGGAAGGATATAAAAATTTGATTCTACCAGACAGGACGCTAAAATGCTTCTTCATTTGCATGCTAGTGACCTGGGACAGGTGGTCTCTGTCCCTGTCTCCAGAGCTCCCATCCTGACTTGGTTCATTCCCAAAGGACTGGTTCCTCTGGGGAAGCGGGTCTGTGCCCTCTGCTGTGTGGGTTTTGCCTGTGAATGCTGGCCCAGGAATGCCTGTGGGGAGAGAAGTGGGATGTTCCGGGCTGTGGTACGGAGGGGACGAAGGGCTGCTCTGCTGTGGAGGTGTCTGGTTTCCATGTGGGTTCTCTTTATAGGGCTGTTTGCCCTGGCAGGGAGGGCTTCTTGGGGGGGCCCAAGTTGAGCCATTGACCTGGCATGTGAATTTGGCAGAAATTCGTAGTGGTTACCTTGTTCTGCAGTTAAACCATGACAGAAGGTTGGGCTCAAAGTGCGAGAAGGGCTCAGGGCAGGAGAAGTGTGAGTGTGGTGCCAGTTTTTCTGTCTGTGCAAGTCAGAAAGCCCTTGGGGGACAGGAGTTCCCTCTGGATGTGGGGCAGTGTGCAGCAGTGCCAGATGCTGGCCATCAGAGGGTATGTGGCTTGCGGTGTCTGCAGGGCAGTGAGCAGCTTTTGGCAAAGCCTGGATGTTTTTCCTGGGGAGGTGAAACAGCCCCAAGGCCGCTGAGCTGCGGTTTGAGTTGTTCTGGGCAGCAGCTGACTCCTGGGACATGACTCTAAGCACTGTTCATTGTCAGGAGCTGGTAGTGGTGATGTGATTAGTAGAATGAAGCAAATGATTCCAAATAAATAATGCATCAATCATTAATGGTTGAATGCAAAATTTAGCCTGTTGCTGTTGTCTGCAAGTTGCTTACAAGGAGGTCAGTCTTTTATTCTGGAGAAGGCTGTTATCTGCAGCTCGTGGGCAGACACTGTGCTCTTAGGGTGCCTGGCACATCTGTTCCAGTGTGTACGTCCCTGGCCCAGCAAGAGGCTCTGGTCCCTCCTGGTTGTTCTTTGTGAGGGGGAGATGGGCTTTGCTTTGAATGAGTGTCTACCAGGGTGACCATCCAGAGGCTCCTGTGGGGCTGCAGTGCTCTGGTGCTTGTTCTCAAGAATGCTGCTCACTGCTGATTGCTCAACGTGCAGTCTCAAGGACCCAGCAAGGGACATAGCAGAGCTCTGATCATCTGGGCAGTCCCTCTCCTTGCTGTGCTCCTCTTGGAGACATTGACTTTCAAACAGACTTGGCCAAAATATTCTACCTGTGTTGGAGACTCAGCTCAGTTCTGCCAGATGTGGTGGAGTGTTTGGCACGGTGCTGCATCTTAGCCAAGCATATTGGCTTCCTCTTTGGGGGTTGAGGCTGTGCAACATTCTGCTTCAGCCTCCTAAATTCCTGTGGTACCCACATTGCTTCTTTTCTTCCTGGGGCTTAGGAATTCCTGGATAGCAGGAAGGTTTGGAGCATCTTCTTCCAAACCAGAAAAGCCTGTCTCTAGGCAGGGCAGTGTTGGATTTTAGCAGGATGTTGCAGAAATAATTTTCTTACCCATTATACTATCTTGTTTCTAATTTTTATTTAATGAGCTCCTCTGAAAAAAAGAAAATCGTTGTAACAGTTTTCTTAAGTGTGAGAGATCAGGCTGAAATTGGCATTAAGGAGACTAATTACACTCATTCTTCCAGCTTTCTAACAGCTGTTTATTGCTGCAGGCTTGTCCTGAGGTGCTGAGGAAGCCACTTAGCTTGGGCCAAAGGCACCCGAAGAGGTATCTGCAGCAGAAAGTTGGTGCAGGCTTCCAATCTGGGCTGTGCGCAACCAGATCATCTTGTTACACTGCAGAAAAGTACTGTGAAAACTGCAGGTGCAGCCCTTCAGACCTTGTCCTGGTTTTTTGCTGCTGTCTTGTCCTCCCTCACGACCTCTCTGCTTCATTGTGGAGGATCCTGTGGCGGCCTGGTCTTAGTCTCAAAATGACAGTGTGCCGTCAGGGAAAGGGACTTCCTCAGTCTCATGCATTCTGTAAAGAGGAGTTGCAGATCTCCTGTCACGAAGACTGAGGGATTTCCAAGGACAAAATTGCTAAGAGGATTAAGATGTATAGGGAGGAAGAGTGAGCAGCAGCAAGAGACCTTCCTGAAAGTGATGTGTGCCTGCCATAGTATTTATTTCACCAGAGGACTGAGTCTGAACGTGACCTTGAACCTGGAGAAGCAAATTGAAGGAGGTTTCTTTGAACCTTTCTGACTCAGTATAATACCCACTTGTTATTCTGTGTAGGAATTCGGGGAGTCTTTCACAAGAGGTAGAAAGTTGCAGACAGAGCTGTGAACATCTTCAATTTTCCATTTAATCACACAATATTGAATGATAAATAATTCATGCATCTGCCAAACATTGGCTTAAAAGAACCCAATTCCCTCCACATTTGTCAAAGCGGAAGAATTCCATTTTGTGCTTTTTTATTTTACTTTGTCCTTTAGTTCCTATCCAAATGGCCCATTGTCTGGGCCATCAGCTTTGATTCCACCTGTCCTGTTTTGGGCTCACGCCTTTCCTTTCTTGTCACTTTTGCTGATGTTCAGGGCCCCAAGGAGTGGCAGCAGGAGGCAGGGAGGGGAATGATGGTGGTCCCTGTGTGTCCTTGGCCTGTGGCACAGGTGCAGCTCTGGCAGTGGAGGCTCGTGAGGGTTCTCTGCCCCACTGCACAAGAGCAATTCTGGCTCTTCAGGAAGTGCTGGGGCATAAAAGATGCGACTCTTTTAGGAATGCAGCTTCTGGCTTTATACAGAGTGTTTGTAGGGGAATAACTTTCAGATGCAGCTCTCTGTCCACATCCTAAAATTAAGGACTTGCTCTGAGCTCTGGAGCTCTCTCACCACAGCAGGAGGAGCTCTGTCCATCCCAGAAGTTGTGACAGAGATACTGTGGTGGCTGCTTCCACCTCCTCTCCGAGATTGTTTTTAAAGATGAATTAAAAGTATTGTATTCACGTAGACAAGGCATGAAAATTCCATATTTGGAAAAGAATTGCTGCAGAGCGAGACGGTTATGGCTGTAAAACCTCTTCCCTAGGGCAAATGTTGAGATTTTCTTTGCAATTAAAATTTCTTTGAAACTTGGACTAGAGAAGATTTGGAGGAAAAAAAAAAACTCCTAAACTTTGAAAATACTTCTTTCCAAACAGTGCTTGTGTGAGAGCTTTAACAAATATTGTTCCTCCCAGTGTGTCTGATAGCAGAAAGTGACTGAACATGAGAAGTCAAAAGGTTGTGAATAGCTCCCGCTCTGGCACTTGCCTCATTCTTCTATTATAATTTCTCGAGGCAGCATCCAAGAGGACAATAATTAAACTTAAAGCAACTTAAAAAGAAGGGAGAAGAGGCGTGTTTAGTCATACAGACCTGAGCATTGTGTAGGTACACATTCCTCTGCAAAAACAACTTGTCTCAACTGTGTGCAAGTTTATCTGAGAAGAAAGGCAGATGAAGGAGTTCCTTGGTGGGAGAACAGTTCCAAGGAAGCAGAAAGAGGAAATCCAGAGATTTACTTCAAGAATAAGCATGACTAAACTTTTACTACGGATAATGGGTTTTCTGCCCTGTTGTCAAAGCTGAGACTAGGTTGACATCAGTGAGAGAACTTGATTTTATCATTGTCTGTCTGTCTTCTGTGCTCTGTATCAGGGCTGAAGACTTGCTGAAAGGCAGATTGCTACCAAATATTGCCTTGCACAGTCTGGACGTGCACTTTGTATATGCTTATCCAGTAACTGGTTACATGACCCTTCCACTGTGTAAGTAAAGATAAAAGTAATTTAAATATCTTAATTCAAACTCTACATTTTTGAATCCTTTTGCCACTGATCTCCCGCATTTGTACACAGTGTGATTCTATGTGCTATCCAGGTTAATATCTCTAGCCATTTCTCACTTGATTGGCGAAATTTGTTGGTATTCTGGAAAGGACACTGAGTTAGAGCCTGCCTTCTGCAGGATCCATTTCGACAGAGGGTGCAGCGGGGGTTCCAGAGCTTGCAGTGGCGAAAACCTGTCTAGCTTACAGTTGCTCTCTGTGGCACCAGTATTCTGGTACTTTGTCCAGCTTTATCTGAACATTGAGACATAAATGCCCCTTATGGGATCTGCTGTGGAATGGGAACTTGCAGTGCAGTGGCTATGATCATCATCTGTCTTGATGTGAGTGGGCATCCCACAGCTTTTCTCTTGGCAGTGCTGCCATCCCATACAGAATTAGTGATGTGTGTTCATGTATTCCAGTCAAGGGCGGTGGTTTGTGGGGGCTGCAGCCATGCAGAGCAAGCTGGAGCTGCAGCCAGGGTGTGTTGTTGGTCCCTGGTGTTCTAAAACTGCAGAGTACTCCCTGTGGGGCAGAGGGCTCAATGCCCTGGCCATTCCATTGTCCAGCCCAAAGGGGTAATCCTGGGGAGCCTCTGGAAAGCTAGAGAAGAGCTGTGGGAAGTTGTGGGGATATGGGTGGGTGCTTGGCCAAGGTGCAGTGGTCCAGGCTTGGTGTGGGACTGATGTGGGTTGTCAAGAGACAGTGTGTGGGATGTTGGAAGCTTGATTGTGATACACCTGCCTGGTCTGGAGTTGACAGTATTTTATGTCTGGCAAGATTGCCTCATCTCTCATCTCTAGATTTCAAGGAGAAGTTTATAAAAGAAAAAAAAGGCATCTTTGCCTCGTCTTGTCTTACAATATCCAGTAGAGCAAGTGAGCTCCAGAGAGCCTGAGTTCATGTCTTAGCCCTAGGCCTGGAGATTATGAACCATCTCAAAGCTTTGCAGCAGCCTTGCCATGCTTGTATTACCTCCATACAGCAGATCTGGGGAGTGTGCTCGAGCCAGCCTGTTCCTTTTCCCAGGAAGGGCAGCATTAAGCGGATTTGAATCCTGTTTAACAGGAGGAGACGTGGTCACAGCCCCCGTGCTGCACTGTAGGCAGTGCTGGAGAAGAATTGCTGTTGGAGTAATTGCAGGCTTTTTCCTGCCCCGTCTCCCAGCAAGGGCTGTCTGAGGCTGGGCTGTTGTGCTGCCCACGCTCTCGGATGTGAGGCTGGTGGGCTCCCCGTGGATGCAGACTGAGCTGGCACCAATTTGATCCCCAGAGCTGCTCTTGTGCTTGCACGTGGCTTCAGTTGTTCCCTTAAAGTGACACAGCTGACACGTGTGGATGGTGCTGGAGCCAGTGCACACCCTCTGAGCTCTCATGTAAAGGCACAGTGGGGTCAGGAAGGGCCGGGCACAGAATGGACGGGGCTGGTTGGCACTGGAGGTTGGCCCCGCTCTTTAGAAAGGGTCTCCAGATAGGTTTGTGTGTTTTGGGAATAAGCTGGTGTGAAACTTGAGCTCTTCTTGCTGCTCTAACGGTGGGGCATGTGTGGCTGCTTGCTGGGAGACGAGTAGGAGCTTTTGTCCACCTGACTTTCTGTCCTGGGTCGTCTCCAAAGATGCTGTAGTCCTGCCTGTTGGAAGCAGAACTGCAAACCATTGACAAAGCTGTGACTGTGCTCTGTCTGCATCTCCAGCCTGCCTCTTATATGTCCCCATGCTCTTCTCTGCAGCCTCCCTGTGAGGTAGCTGTGGTCAGTGCCAAAGCCAGCAGAACAGTGCTGGACCTATGTGGCTTCCTCGTGACTGCGGTCAGAGATACCTGCTCCAGACCTTGGGATGCAGGCACACCACAGCTCTTCTCATTCCTGTTTTGTCTCTGCATGATCTGCCCTTGGGGGAGCACACTGTAAGGAGCAGCTCTCTGGCAGCACGAGAGTCCCACAAGCTCCCAGTTTTCAGCCATGAGGTTGGGATTCTGCATGCAGGCGCTGGCAGCAGCTGCTGTCCCCACCCTGAGGACTGTCCCTGCTGTGCTGCTTTCTGCTCCTTCCTTGGCTTTGCTGGGAAGCAGAGCTGGAGCCAGGTGAGGGGTGCTCCCAGTTTCAACTCATTCTGCAGGCAGCTAATCCAGCAGCAAGGGGACCGTGGGTGTCAGGACTGAGCTACTGTCTCTGACCAGTGACCCTCCGACTGCAGCCTTCATTTCCTTGTGTCCTCTGGGGTGTGGAAGTGCCATGGAAAAGCAGAAGAAAGCCCAGGCTTTAAGGAGCTCCTGTCTTGTGCTTGGTATTCATGCTGTGGCTCTGCATTCTAGAGAGTGGCACAAGCACTGCCTTGCTCCTGCCTTGCTTCTCAGCAGCCTTTGTAGCATCCTCGTGGATGCAGCATTCTGTTCTGAACAGCTGGAGCAGTCCTGATGCTCGTGCTGGTAGCTGGTGCTGCTCTGCTGGGAGGAGTCAGGAACCAAAGCAGGACATCCAAGCTCATGTTTGCTGAGGCTGCAGGCTAGGGTTGAGGAGAGAGGGCTCTCTTTCCCTGCCTTTGCATCTTCTGGTACCTGGTTCTGCGTTTTATACCAATTGTTAGGACTTGTTTCAGAGGAGCAGTAGTGGTGTGCCAACCCTTCCAGTAGAGGTCCGTGCTTGGGAGCACTGCATGAGCTCCTGGGGATGCTTCCTGGCCTCTGGGTGGGACAACCCTCCCTGGGCTCCTGGGGCACCACTGCCTTGGCCCTGCCGTGTTGGGCAGTAATGTAGGACTGTGGTGTACTGGGCAGTGCTATCCTGGTGTGCTATTGCCTGTCCATGTCTTCCCCCTCCCCCTGCCTTCTTTCTCCTGCATCAGCCTGCATTCGTGAAACGAAATAAATATTGACATGGACGGGATGCTATTCAATTTGTCCTGATCACTGGGCTGCGGTGAGTTCTGACAGAGCACAGTGTAAAACATAAGCTCAGGATGTAATTTCTACTGTCAACATGATGTACAGTATAGCTGTGCCAAATGCACACCAACAAACTGCACGAGCCCTTGTGGGGAGGGGAGGGGGAAGTTGTGCTGATAATTGGGAAGTGGGGATGGCAGAGCAGCAGGAGAGGGGACATCACCCTGGGCCTGGGGCGTGTGAGGGTCTGGTGCTTCACTCTCTGCATGGAAACGTGCTTGGTGTGTGGGTGCCTGTGTGCTGGGCTGGCTGCAGCAGCAGCTCCCACTGGTTATTTATGGCCCCGCTGCTCACGTGTGGCAGAGAGAAGTGGCACTTCCAGCTGTTGGTGAAAGGTTTTCAATAACACAAGGAAATAAATATTGTGCTAGTCCTGGTTCCTATGCATGGGACCTTCCGGGGTGCCTTGATTCCTGCTGCTGCAAGGGCATGAGCAGGACTTGGAGCTCTTGGCTTTGCAGCCTCTGGAAGAGGTCTGTGATGTGACAGCTGGAAAGAAGGTGCACGCTGAGGAGAGACATGACCCTGAAGCTGTCACAGAAGAGACACAGGCTGAGAATTTGTTACTGGAGAAGAAGGATCTGGTTTGTGGCAATGAGCCTGGCTACAGATGTGCCTCTGGGTGAGCGTTTTGTGGTGCGGGGGACTGGAGGTCGCCACAGGTTCTGTAGTTGGGCTTTGATATCCGGGACCTGGATGAGACAACTCGGGTTACAGCGCCTGCATCACTGCCCACAGAAAGAGCATGCAAACAGCTCAGCTCAGAGTAGCTGAACTTTGGACACGTGAGACAGTCACCAGCAAACCGCATTAGCTCAGATGAGAAGTCTGTTAAATATAAAAAACAGCATAATAGCTGAGACTCTATACATAAGGTTGTGTTTCCCACAGCAACGCAGCCCAGCCCATGGGTGCTCAGCAGGACTCTCTGTGGCAGAATCTGCTCTGTGGAGTGCTCAGATGCAACAGGGCTGAACAAGTTGCCTTGGGAACTGTGGGCCAGCTTGTCTGCCAGCCAGGGAGCAGCTCTGCTCGAGTGGAGCTCGCCCACTGCAGCATCTTCTGCCCTCACTTCCTCTTTTCTGCCTTGCCTTAGTGTGTGCATTTGAACGGTTGCTTCTACTGGTTTATTGATACTGTTTGGGATTGTGCTGCTTCCATTTATGTGCTGTGACTCTGATCAGGCTGACAGAGAAGGCCCAGTGTCCATTTCTGAACAAGGAGTGGTGCCATTCCTGTGTGCACTGGGCTGTCTGCAGTGTGTGGCTGGGGTAGCTGTGTTGTGGAGGAAATCGGATGTCACTAAGGTGTGAAATGGTGTGATGAGGGCAATAAAGGTGGCTCCTACTGCTGTCACGGAGCCAGTTTGGTGCTTTCTGCCAGCTGTGTGCCCTGAGTGCTGTGTACTGGAGGCAGTGGGAATGTGCTGCCTTCGTGTGCCGGCTCGGTTGGAGACCCTGGATGCTGACGTTAGTTGTGTTGCCAGGATTTGCTCTATTGGACTGGCTTTCTTTCAGCCTCCCCATGTGTTCAGAAGGCCTTCAGTGTTGCAGAACTGCTCCCTGGCACTGGCATTGCCTGGCTTTTGGCAGGGCTTTATAAATCAGTGTGGATGGATCTGCTCCTGGATGGCAAGGAGAGGATGCTGAGTGGGCGGAGTGGGAGACTTCAGCAGGTGATGGCTGCTTCTCCCAAAGGCTCTGCTGAGACAGTTGTCCTGAGAACACATGCAGATGGATTCTTTGTTAAATTCTCTTTCTGGCAGTTGAGTTTACAAGCTACAACTCATTTGTACTCAGACTTTGGATGCAACCAGAGGTGTTGCCTGCAAAAGTGCTGCAGAGTGGCAGGGCAGAGATGCTAGATGGGGTGTTCTTCCGACACTTACTGTTTGCCCTTGGTGCTGACCTGAAACTCGTGCACTGGCACAGTTTGTGCTGTTCAGTTTATTGACATGTCTCACTGTCTGGGTAACCTACTCCAAAACAACCACAGATCTCCTAGGTGTGAGGATTTGGAGAGGTGCTGTTTGTGACAGTGGTGCACTATGCCTTGTTGTATTTATCTTCTGTATACCAGCGTAAGTGTGATAAAGCACTTTTGCACGTGTGCTCTTCTTGTGAGTGTCTTGCTCTGGAGCTTGCTGTGGGTCAGGCAGCCTTGGCTTCGTTGCTTCAGAGCAGGGACCCTGATCTCTGCATTTGATCTGTGAAGCTACATTACCCTGTGCATGGGAAGAGATGGCTCAGTCTGTCACCCACCTAGAGGTCATCTCGTTCCCCTGAATCTCCAGTGTTAAATACTCTGGTGTTTGATAGGGATCCTTACCAGCAGTGCAGCTGCCCTTTGGGAGCAGGGACAGGAAGCACTTCTGCGTGGGGAGGGCTGGCTGCAAGACAGTCATGGCATTGCCAACAGCCTCACCTGGTTGGTGCGGAAATGTCTTCATAATAAATGGGCTGGCAAGGAAGAGGGGTGGAGAGGAATGTTAGTGCTTCTGTACCATGATTGCTAACGTAAAAATACACTGGAGACCCTGTCTTCCTTGGAGCATGAAGTGCACAGGGCTGGCACATGTGACAGCTGATGTGCGTGGGGAGGAAATGTGTGTGCACACAAGTGAGGCACAAATAGACAAAAGAGGCCAGTGTGTATGAGTGATCTTAGCTGTGCACGGGGTGGGATGTGTGTGAGCTCTTTTGGTGAATAGTTTGTGCACGTCGTGTGACGCACAACTTGCGAACCACGAACAGGCAGTGTAGAATGATGCCTTCTGGTTCTCAGGGAAGTGTTTGTCCAGAGAAGTGAATGCAGAAATGACAGTGCAGCAGACATTCCCTGTTTGGAAAACGGCCCCATTGGTGGAGTCACACAGGGGAATGGCAAGTGAGGGGAAGAGCTGGAGAAATATGTGGGAGCCGTCCCTCCTCTGAACAGCTGGGACTGTTTAGATTCACACGGGAGTCTGTGGAAAGTGCAGTCCAGTTCCCTTTCTATGGGGAGTAGATGGACATCTAGTCCAGCATCATTTCCCTTTCCATTCACCCTCTTTCTGCCTCCTGTTTAGAGTTACAGCTGACAGGAGATGAATTCTGCAGACTAGTGCATGTTTTATGAGTAGATCAGGCTGTGGCTGATATCACAGAGCTCTGGTGGAAGCTCAGAGCGTTGGTGCAGGGAGAGATGGATGCTGCATCCCCATCTCCTGATCAGGCTTCTGCTTCAGGTGTTCACTGCATGCAGTGCACCCTTGGCTAAAGGTCTCATGTCTCAGCCCTTAGTGCCTTGAGGGTGGTTCGAAGCTTACACCAGAGTCCTTTTTCAGACTGTTACCTTTAGAGTCAGCCAGGTGGCGATTTCTTGAACAGATGCTTTTCTCCTGCCCATGGCTGCAGAGGTGAGATGACGGAAAGGTTCTGCAGGGAAGGCTTGCAGGAGTGTCTGGACAGGCTGCACCCCCGTGCCCAGGGGCTGGCATCCCCCAGCGTGAGCCTTGTCTGCCTGTGCAGGACTGCCATGGTCTGGTCCTGCGCAGGCACTGGCAGCTGTGCAGTGCCAGGAGTGCTGCTACACATCTCCTAGCAGTCTGGGCACCAGTGACCCCCTGCAGGCACAGACCTCACTCCTCTCAACAGCCAGGACCATGTGGTGAGGGAGTGCCCTTGTCAGCAGGGTCCTTGGTCTCAGAGTCCCTGCTGGAGCAGATGTCTGCAGTGCTGAGAGCTCTGCAGCCCTCCCTGTTGCGTTCCTGCTCTGGCAGGACCTGCGGGACTTGGCCCTGCTGTGGAGCAGCTGGGGCAGGGCAGGGTGGGAGATACTGACCCGGGTTGCAGGAGCAGCACAGGGGGATATTGGGCCCTGTTTTCACATCAGCTCTGACACCTTGTCCTTTTCCAGGCTCCTAGAGATGCCGCTGACTGCCCTGCACCTCCCTGCGTGAGCCAGCAGAGAATGGAAGTGACGGGAATCATCTGGGCAAAGGACCGTTCACCAGGCACTGGGATGTCGTCCCCCTGAAGATGGGAGTTACAAATGGCCTTGTGAACTGCACGTGTGGCACAGGCACCTGCACTGCCACACGCCTCACACGGTAGTCCAAGGCTGCCACAGGACAGGCAGACGCTGGCCGCAGCAGCTCATCCTGTTAACTCCTCTGTGAAAACATTTGTGGAAAAGCTTTCCTTCTCCTGCTGTGAATGCTGGTGGTGGGTGCCTGTGCCCCGTGTGCCGCTGTGGCGTTCCCTGCCCACCGGTGAGGTGGGCAGCAGGCTGTGCATCACCCCCTTCCCCAGCGAGACCGGCGGCAGCCGAGCACGGAGCCCTGCAGCTCTGTCCCTGGGGACAAATGCCAGCTGCCAGACTCTTCTCTGGAGACCCAGGAGCAGCCTGCGAGGCACCAGCACTGACTGCTCCCACGCCAGCAGCGGGCAGTCCGGGACACCTCTTGCCACAGATGTGACTCACTTTGGGACAGGAGTGCTGCAGGGCACGGCATGCAGCAGGGACGAGGATGCTCTGTGCTGACCGGGCAGCCTCACGCTGCTAGTGTGGACTTTGCTCCTACTCTTCCCTAAAGGATGCTGGCTGCCTGTCCAAACGCTCCTGCTCATGCAGCCTCCTAGAGTGCCATGGCGAAGGGTCTGCAGGGCTTGTGGACCATGCTGCTGCTGTTCTGCGCCATCCAGGAGCTGGGGTCCTGGGCCATGCACACGGCGGTGGAGGGCCCTGGCCTAGGGGAGCCCGGGGACCCTGCACTGCTGGCCGGTGGGCGAGTGAAGCGTGGCTGGGTCTGGAATCAGTTCTTTGTGGTGGAGGAGTACACAGGCACGGAGCCACTGTATGTGGGGAAGGTAAGCTGACCTGATGTCTCCATGGGCCTGGCAGAGCCAGGGGCAGAGTGGACATGCTAGCAGTGCTGAGCAGAGAGAGGGCCCATGTGAAGGTTGTTCACAGGGGCCTGGCTAGAGAAATACTCTGTGGACTGTGATGGCAGGAGCCTGATCCCTGCTGGGGGTGGTGAGGTTAATGTGCTCCCAGAGATGAGGACAGGACACACCAAGATTTACCAAGATCTGTGTTCTTAAAGTCATGTACTGGGTTCTTGTGATGTCTGGGGGTGGGTGCAAGAAGCCCTGTCTCTGTGGGAGCTGCTGGGAGGTGACAGTGCCTTGCTGGGCAGGACTGGGTCTGTAGGTGGGAGCTCGCCAGACTTCCCTGGCGTGTGACCTCCTGGGAAGACTGGACATGGACCTCTGCTCCCTCCCCTCCTGGTGTACTGAGGCTGAAGGAGCATTTCACCTTGGGGTTGTTGGGCTTTATCCTTTTCTGGGAACTTTGGAGAAGCAGCTGCCCCACACGTCAGGAAGATGTGTTGTTTGTATATGGGTGAAGGCAGTGCTAGCTGTTGGGACCAGTCAGAGGAACTGTTAGCTACAGTCCAGCTAGAGCTGGAGGCATGGGCTCACCCCGAAGGAAACTGCCCAGGAGCTTGTACAGCGGGCTGTCTGATGGCCTCAGCCGTCTGGGCATGAGTCTGGAGGAGCTTGAAAATGGGTTTCTTGGCTGGGGGCCAGCGGGGATTTCAGTGGTGATTTGTGTCCGTTTCAGCAGACACTCAAAGCCGCGCTCCTCCGCCGCCCTCGGAGCAGGCACAGCTAATTCATGGCTCCCCTGGGAGCAGCGGAGGCACCAGGCCCTGTCACAGGCCTGGCAGTGCCTCGGCTCCAAATGAACCGAAAACTACAACTCACCCGTTTTACAGCCCCTTCCCACGTCACCCACCACACCACCTGCCTGGCTCAGAACAGCCAGCCTGCACTGAGATCACTGCCTGTGGATCCCCAGGGCTGAAAGCCAGCAGGGCCAGGCTTTTCCTGGTGCTGGGAGAGGATGGAGTGCTCGCCTGGGACACTGTTGGTCCCCAGCAGTGTGCCAGCCCTCCTAGCACAGTCCGTGGGTCCGGAGCCTTCCTGCACTGGGGGACCCTGCAGAGTAGCTGGGGCTTGCCCTCTGTGGATGCCTCTCACACACCTATATGTGCTTTCTGAAGGGCCGATACTATTTCCATAAAATCTGGGTTCTCTAGCTAATCCTTCTTCTGAACTGTAATTTCCCCTGAGGCTGCTGTCAGTTTGATGTGGATTTCTTTGGGTTTTTTAAATAGAATTATGGGGTCAGCACTAGTTACAAACTTCTGCATGTGGACAGATCTATTTTAGATAGAGGAGAGGATTAAAGGGAAAAAAGCAGATTTAATTAAGTTGCTAATATTTAAAGAAAATTGATGAACTCGGGCTTTATGAGTTGGAGCAAACAGAGTGCGCCTTTATTACGGGCTAGTTTTTATTTGATTTTCTTTCTTTTCTAGCCCCAGAGTCATTTTTTATTTGTGTATCTGTGCTTTCTGTTTAATTGCTTTTAATAAGGAATGTGCACCTCTGTTCATATTTAATTTTGATTTAATTATTAGTATGTAATTAATGGCTTCGTAAGAATTCTGGTTGTAGCCTTTTAGGATGAGGAAACTATTTTCCTGTTTAACAAATGGAACAGATCAGCCTTTTGGCCACCCTCTGGATGTCGCAGTTCTGCAGACGCTGCTGTCCTTGCTTGGGGGCTGAGCTGCAGGCAGGGCAGGGTGGTCCCTCTGCTCTTGGGGCCCAGCGTGTGCCAGGGCTGTGTGACTTCAGTCTCCTGCCATGCCCGGGGGTGGTGGGATCCCCGCGGCTGCGTGGGAGCGCGGTGCTCCCCAAGCCTGCCTGCTGTAGCAGGGAGGAGAGAACATCCCTGGGATGTGGTCCGGGTCCGTGGCATCTCCTCTCGAGTTTCTGTAGTCTGTGATCTGGCCCTCCCCCATTAGTAGTTGTTTAGCCAAGCAGCACAGATTTAGCTCTTTTAATCTTCCCCTGTAAATCAATCTCTGCAGCCCCTTGAGCCCAGGCTCCATTTTTCTTCCTAGCACTCCAGTTTGCAGGGATGCTGGTGTCTGCTCCGAGCAGTCAGCAATGAGCAAATATGTGAAGAGGATGTGCTGAGAGCTCAGTGTGGTGCTGGATGCTTTATCTCTGGCCTAATTATTAATCATGAGCCCGGTGTTCAGAAGTAAAATGCAGGTTTCTGCTACCTGCGCTGTACAGACCTGGTGCTCCTTCCTCGTTCTGAAAAGCTCACGGAGTAACAGTGAGAACTGGGGAGAGGATGATAAAATGAAGAGGGCAGCAAGCTCTCCGCCAGCCAGTGGGGAGGGTTGGGACTAGATGGCCAGGCTGGGATGACCATCCCCACAGACCAGGACAGGATGCTCCAGGTGGCCAGGGCGGGATGACCACCTCATAGGAACGTCCCAAGAGGTGCTGCTCCGGCAGATTTGCAGCCAAAGCCTTCACGGTGGTCCCAGACTCTGCTGGGCTCACAGCCCTATCTGTTTGTGAGCTGAGTGAAGGTCTCCTTCCAGGCAAGCCTTGAGAGATGTGTCACCATGGGCAGTAATTTGTGAATGTTGTGCAAAATGCATTGAATTGTCTAACGTGTGGGTTCCTCACTCATGAAATAAATATATAAACTGTATCTAACAAGACAAATATAATGAAAGCATCGTAAAAAAAGAGGCAGCTCTGGTATAAATTCTTGCTGGTAGAGCTGTATGTCTGAAAGGTGGATTATAGAACTGCAGTTTGGAAGATTGAATGGCCCATAAACATTTTCATATTTCATTAGCCGATTAATGGACGGCTTTTTTCTTTTTTTGGAGGGGGGACATGACTTTGCTGATTCTAAGCAGAAATTGTAGGAAACAAATGAAAGCAGCTGATGAAACCTTTCCGGGGGCCTGTCCCGTTATGGATTGTCCCAATTAATGCCCATGCTGCTCTCTGTCAAGATGCATTCTGCCTGTCCAGTTACTGTTAATAGATTTCTCATAAGTGGCTGGATTGTAAAAACCTCATAACTCAGTTTAATGCCACCAATAAAATTATCTCTGGACGTCTGGCCTGGATTCCAGTCAGCTCTTGGTCCGTGGGGAGCTGCTGTTTACCCTTTCTTTTCCTAATTCCGAACATTGTCTTAATTAAAAAATGGAGCATCAGAGATTGCCTGTGAAGACATCTTCCTCAGGGTCTGTTTTTAGTCCTGAACATGAGCTGATTTGTCCCATTCTTTTGCAGATTGTGTGGGTGGGGCTCTGGGCGTGATGATGGGATGTTGTGACCCCTTGTTACCCTGCCATGTAAACCCAGCACAGGGGTGCAGCGAGTGTGTGAAGTCTTCAGCAGGGAGACTTGTCAGCACCAGCTGCCCAGATCATGGAGGATGGCTGTGGCTGAGGGAAACGGGTGGATGAGGATGGATTTTGGGCAATTGGTTGTGTAGAACGGGAGGGATGCTGATGGTGAGGTACCTGTGCAGCTTGGGAGAGGTGATCCCACGCTGCCAGATTCCTGGGTCCTTGCCCATAGGGAAGCCTCTTTCTTTGGAGTGCAGTTGAGTTGTCCTTCCCTTTTCCATCATCTCCTAACCCCTTATTAAAGGGGTTTGTCCCTTGGTTTGTAGTGGCGGTTGGCACTGGCAGAATCTGTGACCTGCAGAGCTGTAAAGGCAGGCCTGAAGTTCCAGTTTATTGGGCCTTCCTTTGTGCACAGGAGTTGTCTGGTGGTGCTCTCTGTCACTCTCCAGTCCAGCAGGAGCAGAGGGAGCAGAAGGGCATCACATGGGGACCATTGGGCGTCTTGTACAGGTGGCTAGGGTTGGGTACAAGCACGGCCCCAGCCTGCTCCCACCCTCTCCCTCTTTCCCTGGCAGATCCACTCGGACTCAGATGAGGGAGACGGCTCCATCAAATACACCATCTCCGGGGAGGGCGCGGGGACCATCTTCCTCATCGATGAGATCACAGGTGACATCCACGCCACCGAGCGCCTGGACCGGGAGCAGAAAACCTTCTACACGCTGCGGGCGCAGGCCCGGGACCGGCAGACGGACCAGCTGCTGGAGCCCGAGTCGGAGTTCATCATCAAGGTGCAGGACATCAACGACAGCGAGCCACGCTTCCTGGAGGGGCCCTACATCGGCAGCGTGGCGGAGCTGTCCCCCATCGGTAGGTCTGCTGCAGGGGAGGATGTGGGCTGGGAAACCTGCGCCTCTCTCCTGTCAAACCTTGAGCCTGCTGTACCCCACAAAAACCACTTGCAAATCCCAGGGATTCCAGAGCTAGGGAGCCAAAAGGGAAAGATAAATAAGGTGGCTTAAGAAAAACAAGTGGATAAATCCTCTGAGCTGATTGCCAGCCTTTGGCTGAGCGCTCAGTCTCAGCCGTAAGCCGTGCTCTGGGGACGGGTCGTGGTGGTGCCAGCTGCTCACTGTGCATTGACTCTGGCTTTGCACGGCCCCCTCCCTCCTAAATGCTGGGGGTGTGGACTAAGCCCTCACAAGCCAAGGGGCTCGTGTCTGCTTGTGGTTCAAATTGGTCTCGGTAGTGTTTTTCCCCCAGCTCAGGCCATCCTCTGTGTGCTGCTTTGCTGCTCTTCTGAGCCCTGGGGCTGCCCAGGCATCATCCCTTCGTGTGTCCCCATGCAGAACTGCCCGGCCCTTCTCAGCTGAATCTGTCCTTCTCTGAGGGGCCAGGCCTTGTAGGCTGAGATTGGGGAATTCGTGTCCCTGTGACAGAAGTGTGCCTTCCCTGTGTTAGCCTTAACTGCCCATCCCCTTGGCACCAGGCCCCTTTTAAGTGTGTTGGTGATCAACTTCATTGAAGTTCTGAGAGCCAGGCTGGGATGATGAGGCTGCACGAGTCCATCGCCCTGGGATGGCAGAGCAGGACAGTCGGCTTTGTGCTCACCCAAGCATCGGGAGGGGTGCAGGGAGGTGATGTGTGAGCTGCAGCACTGCTGCCCTCACTCCTGCTGCTGGGTTCCCATGCTGCTGAGCACAGCTGGAGTCCAGGAGAATGGCTGGTGCTGCACTGCCCAGAGCCGCACTGTTCTCTGTCCATGCCATTCTCTGTCCATGCCGTTCCCTGTCCACGCCGGGCTCTCTGCTACCCCTATAGCAGGCTCTGTGTGTTGGCATGTGCTGCAAGCAGGAGCTGTAAATCACTGTTCCCAAAGGCTGTATCCAGGTAGAAGACAGCTTGTGGAAGGCTGACATCGAAGATCAGGCAGGACCCCAACACTGTCAGCAAGGGATGAGTCAGCACAGGGGACAGTAACAGTGCCAGGATTGCAGAGAGCCCCCAGGGCAGGGGGAGCAGCTGAGCTGCACCAGGGGCTTGAGAGGTCAGGTCAGGTGAACCACCAGGTCCTGCTGTGCTGCTGCAGGAAGGTCTGGCTGCAGAGGCATCCTGGCAGCAGAGCGCAGGGTCTGCACTGCCTCAGGACAGAGCTCCGCCTCTCTGTGGTTAATGTGCAGCACAACTGCAAGGCTGGCGCGTGGCCTCCAGCAGGTACAGATGTACAGGAATTGCCTGCACCAGAGGGGCTGCTGCTGCCTGGATTCTGTTGATGTATGGAGAACAAGTTCTCCTGAGGCATCCCAGGCTCTCCTTCCACTTCCAGTTACCTGCGCAAATCCTTCCCTGAGTCAGAGAGCGACCCCTTGAACTACAGCTGTGTGCTCCTGGAGAAATGAAAGACAGCATGTGGGCACCAAAGCAAGAGGCATCCTGTTCCCAAAGGGAAGAAAGAAATTAAATTAATCTAATTTGCTTGAACAACATTTTAAAAAGCAAGGAATTCTCAACTCTGAGTATTAGACAAGGATCCCAGTTCTTTGAAAATCACTAACAATTATGGAGCTGCCTGATCAGACTGATGTGAACAAGACATATCAAAGGAGACAGTTTCTATGCGAAATTGGAGATCAGAGGGAGAAAGAAACACGGTTTCACAACATGAAAGAAGGCGATTCCTGCAAATTAAAATACTCGGAAGTTAAAAGTAAAGAGAAGTGCTGTGAACGGCGGGGGCTGCATTTCCCAGCTGTGTGCTTAGAGAGAGGAGCTGGAGCCAAGAGTCTGTTCTGCTTTCCAGGCTACCTGCCTGCACAGCCTCGGAGCCTTCGGCAGCCTGGCCATCCTGGGGAGTGTGCAGGCTTCTCTAGAGCAGCCTTGCCCTGGAGATGGCCCGCGGAGGGCCTCACACGTCATCTTCCCGTGGTGCTGCTGCCTAGGACCCAGCAGTGTGAGTGCACAGCTGGAGGGACCCACATGCTGCCGCTGCTGCTGCAAGTCCCCAGCTCCCTCCCACTTCTCCCTTGGCTTGCCGGTGGTTTGCCCAGGAGCAGGCAGCACGAAGGACAAGTTGGACACATCTTGTGAAAGCATAAGCAGGAAAGGCTGGCAAGGAGCTTTCTGCTCAACCCTCTGAGGTTCAGCAGCTGGGAGGTAGATGGGGCTGGTCATGGACCTGGTGTGAGAAGTTCAGCTCCAAATGCTGTAGAAAGGGCTGAGCGTGCAGGACATGGGAAGCTGCTGGGCTAGGGAGGTGTAGTTCAGGATACTCTTGTGGGAAGTGACCTGCCAGGCCCTTTTTGTGTGGGAGTGCTCCTTTTGTGGCATCAGGGTGCAGCTGGGGTCATGGCTTTGTTGTGGTTGGTATTGATAGTGACGTTTGCTGTGTCTGAGGGGGACAGAGCATCTCCCCTAGACCTGTGAGGTATTTTCCTGGGAGTAAATGGGGAGTGTGCCTTGCTGCCTTGCTGCCTTCCTGAGTGTGCATGGAGGTGATCCCAGCTTGGTGTTGGCCAAGCAGGGGTACGAAGGCTGGAGAACTTAGGTTGGCTATTAGTGTATCAAGATCAAAGCCTGGGGACCTGCTGGTGATCATGCCTGCTCTCAGCACCATTTGGATTCAGCTGTCCTCTGCTGGTGAAGGGGCTGGGATGGGGCCACTCCAAGGGCAGGGTTGCTCTCCAGCTTGGAGCTGTAGGGAGCTGCTCATTCCTTGTCTCTGCTGCTCTGAAGCCTTTGCATCCCAGCCTGAAAAGTTAAGGGTGACCTCTTCTTCTTCCTCTCGTGGTCTTGCCTTCCCAGACCTGACTAGGGTTTGTGCTTGGGTGGTTTTTGTTCTTAAGGCAGCTCTCAGCCGCACTCTCTGTTCCCTGCCAAAAGCAGAGCCCAGCTCCCAGAGGTGGGTGCCTTCCTGGGGCGTGAAGAGGAATAAACCAAATACAGTCAGATCCGCTCTGTGACAGCAGGAGCAGATCAAAGGACATTATTTGCATAATGAAGGAGTACTAATTGGGAGGGAAAGTCATTTGATTTCCTAGTGTCTAAGAGGGAATAACAAATGAGAGAACTGCACAAACTCTCAGAGTAACTGGGAGAGCTTTGCAACACAGCTGCCCCTTGCTCTGCGCTGGGGCCAGGGCAGTGTGTTCGGGTAGACATAGTACGTGCTGCCTGAGACTGTGAGACTGAGGGTAGACTAAAGGCCTCCTTGTTCCAGAATCTTGCCTTGGCAGTGGTCAGAGTGCATTCTTAGGAATGAGGAACAGCACACACAGGACATGTGATGCTTCTCTTAATATTCTTGCAGCCAGCATCTGTTTTCAGCTTGGAAATTTTTTTGGCTGTGGGTGGTTTCTGGGGGTTTAGTCAGCTTTAGTATCTGTCTTCCATGAACTCATCCAGACTCATTGTAAACCTCTGCAAAGGGAAAAGAAAAGGGGTTGCTGTCGTTATCTGATGGATCAAAAGTGGCAGATGCAGGATGGTCAGGAGGATAAGGCTGGAGTGTGGGATTTGTAAATGGCAGAGGTGGTGCCTGGAGCTAACCCCAGCCTATGAGCCAGGCTGGAGAAGTCATTGCTTTCTGCACAGGGATATCCTGCACTTGGAAGAAGCACATCCAAAATGGAAGCCGCCCCAACAGCTTTATCTGGCCTCCCTTGGCACAGCAGAACCAGCTGCAAAACCAGCAATTGGCTTTTTTGTAGAAACCTGATCTGGCCTGGGGTATCAGGAGCAGTAGTGCAGCAACTGTGGGATGTTTGCTGCCTGGCAGGGAGGGCAGCTGGGGCTGTAGAGGAATGGAGGGGTCCCTGCGCAGCCCCCTGAGGGAGCAGGGCTGGAGGCAATGCCCTGGAGTCACCCAGGCTGAGGAAGGCAGGGGCTCCTGGGGCTGCTTGGAAGCATTTTCACTGACTCCCCTGTACCCACTGCTGTGCACACCGAGGAGCAGTCTGTGCAGGATGGGGCCTGAGCTGCAAACCCTGTTTACAGCTCTGCTGCTGTCCTGTCACCTCAGAGAGAGGCTGCTGGCCAAGAGCTTGCAGGCTGCTCTGTGCTGGCACCCGAGGCTCAGCCTCTGTGGGTATCGCAGTGTGGATCTCTCCAAAACATCAGAGTTGAGCAGAATCCAGTACCAAAGGGAGAGGCCTGCAGCTGCAGAAGAATATAGGATGGGACCCAGCCAACTGCCTTGGAACTGCAGGAGCTTCACCTTGTTACAGGAGATGCTAAAATTAGCTGTATTTTGGGCTCCTTTCCTGATCTCCCTGGGGTCTGCTTAACAGCTGTCTGCTGCACGCAGGCATGAGCCCAAATCCAGCACATGGTGCCTCCTGTAGGACAGCTCTGTTGGTTGCACAGGGTGGGCATTACAGCGCACAGCTCGCTTGTGGGGTCTTTGGGGAGCAGGCAGGGCCTGGAGTGAGGAGCATGCCCGGGAAAGGCATATGCTTTCATCAGAACATCCCTCCTCCCTTGGTGCATTTCACTCTAATTTCCCTGTGTAGCACCATGTCCAGATTAGAGGCGATTTGACTGTACAGACAGAAACTTGGGGTCAAGCCCTGACTCCAGCACAAAGCTGGCTGAATGCAGAAGTGATTATTGTGAAGAGAAATTGTTTAATCTCCATGCTGGAAGCAGAGAAAAACACTTTGTTTACCATGCAGCCAAACACTTGTAGGCAATCTGGTTGTTTTTTTTTTTTCCCCCTTGCTAGGAAGTGCTTAAGTCACTTGTGTGTATCTGGAAGCTGCTGGGACAGCAAGTGGCTGGGAGCTGGGGCTTGCCCTGTCTGTTTGTCCTTAGTGAGATGAGTCCTTCCCCCTCTGCACTGTGCTTTAGGTTATGGGACAAACAGTGCCCTGCCCGAATGAGCACCTCATCCATGCTGCATTTGGCAGCCCCTCAGGGAACCTGAGCCTCTTCATGGAATGCTTTGGTTTGCTCCCCATGGCACCACGTTTACCTGCTTCATGCTAGGGGCTGGGGTGCCTTGTGCAGTGGCTTTCTGTGGCCAGACCCCCCAAAAGAAGTTTCACAGTACCACATTTGAGCAATTGTACCCCAGCCAGGTTATCGCCCTCGGGCTTGTCGTGCGGGGTGTGAGGGCTCTGCAGTGAATCTCCTCTGGGCCTGGCTTTCTACCAAGTCAGGATGTTCACAAGATTGCAAGAAATTCACTTCTGCTCCAGTAATTTTCAAGCTCCTCTAGTTCATTTTTTTTCCCCGATGTCCTGCCTGAATGTGTCTGGGGTGCATCAGCCACTGCAGGTGTTTGGGGCCAGACAGAAGCTGTAAATTGCATTGTTTATAAAATCCCACCTGCCTCCTGCCCCATGGCACCCAGGCACCTGGGATGGGAGTGCTGCACACTGGCATCAGACCAGGGAACAGGGCTTTGCATGACGCAGCACTCTTTGCAGGGTCCCTGATGTTCTGCAGGGCTAAAGTGCCTGAGTGTTGTCCTGGAGTTGGCCAGATCCACACAGAAAGGGCTCTCAGCATGGCCAGAAAGTGTCTCTGGTCTCTGCCTGAGCTGAAGGTGGCAACTGAGCCCCAGAGCTGGTCTGGAGACCATCTGGAGGCTCCTGATTTCACCACGGCAGGGTGACTGCTGCCATGAAGAGGGACAGTCAAATTTAGCAAGTGTTGGTTTTTCCTGCTGCCCATTTGCCTCTTTGCCTGCCCAGAGCCTGGCTGTACTTCTCTCCCTGGGGAAGTGACAGATCCCAGCCACTTGCTTGTGGATTCAGTGCAGGGCCTCTCTGCTTGTGGATGTGTTTGGAGTTTGCCTGTCAACATTTCTTTTAGCTAAACGTGTTTGGAGTGAGTGGCATAGCAAGTGGTCTGGAGCTATCAGCCTTCTTCATGCAGGGTTGCTGGGACTGGCCCCAGAGGCTCTGGGTCCTGTGGGATGGCAGGCACAGATGCCAGCACAGGTCTGCATTGGTATTCCAGAGGTGCCCTGCAGAGCCCCATCTGTCCCATCCAGGGCACTGGGCTGAGCTGCTGTGCCTTGCCAAGCCCTGGGGACACTCAGCATGGCAGGGTGGCCGTGGGGGCTGAGCTCTCCACTCATGGGAAAGGACCCTGCAGAGACACAGCTCCTGCATCCCGCAGCTCCTGGGGCACCGCGGGCACCTCTCAGTGTGGGCAGCCCCTCGCTGCCCTGCTGACCCTGCTCACAGCGGAGAAGGGATGCTGCTGGCAGAGCTGAGGGCTGGCTGCTGTCCCTGGCAGGTCTCCAGGATGGCTCGGGGTGTGGAATGGGGACAGCCCAAGCAGGGCCCATGGGGCCAGAGGATGGCTGGCAGCCAGAGTCAGCTAGGCTGGGGAAAGGACTGCTCTGGAAGTGAGGGTCTTGCTCCCCCTTTCTTCTAGAGGAAATCAGGATTTGTTTGATCTGCTGTGCCAGATCATACCTTTGCAGAGGGAGAATAAGAGATGGATTCTGACCTGTTAATTTTTATGTAAAATTGTTGGTTTCCTCTGATCTGTGGAGTGAGCTGATTGGGGGAGGAACCAAGGTCTTATCTCATTTTACATGTCTAATTATCTCTCTGGATATGGGCTCAGGCTTCTTGGTTATAGGAGGCGAGTGATAGAGTACATGATGGATGTTTAGATTTTATTTAGTGTATCTTTTATGGCTAAGGCATGTGCCAGAAAACTAAATAAAAGCTGTACATGCTGTACTTGCTGTGGGCAGTGCTGTGCTTGGAGAGCAGGGACTAATATTGGAGCAGGGTGGGAGCCAGGGAAAGCTTGTCTCCGCAGGAGGGAGGGGACCAGGTTAAGCTGAAATTGAATACCATTGCTCTTCACGTGGGAAGAGAGTGGGAGGGAGGGGTGGAAAAGGGGTAGGTGGAGGTTAGGGGAGGATGCTGGAAAGCTGAACTAGTAGATTCCTGATACCCTTTAGGTGACCTTGAGCAGGCTGCAGCGCACCTTTGCAGACGAGAAGTCAAGGCATAAGTGGGGTCAGTGTTCCCTACCTGGCTGATGTTGCTCTTTTGTTCATGAGATGCTGTGAGGGCAGGTGGGGAAGGGCAGAGCCTTCATCACCTCTGGCATTGCTGGCTTCAGCCCAAGGGCAGTGTGCCCCATCCTTTGCCTCTGAGTGAAGGTGTCTTGCTGCAATGCTCCTCATGCTTCTTGGTTTCCCTTGCCCTAGAGTAGAACGCTCTGGTCCCAAACATGGGACTTGCCCCTGGGACCTGGAACTGGACCTGCTGCCCTATTGCTCCAGTTCTTGGGAGCGCCCAGCAGCTGTGGGGTGGGAGCTTTCAGTGCTGGCATAGGAAGCCTGAGAGCAGCCTACCTCACCTGTCCAAGTCATGGCTTATAATGGTGACAGAAACCCTGTTCTGGGTGGGCACAGGTCCTGCCTCCTCTTCAGACTCTGCAGTTTTGCAGCATTCAGGTAAATACTGGAACACAGGGAGTACAGCTGTGCCCAACAGGGATGGATTAGGAGGTGAGTTACGCAATCGAGTGAATGCATCTTGGGGGAAGCAGCATGAGATGCAGTCTAGTGCAAACGTTTAGTGGCCAGCCTGCCTCTAAAGATGCCTGGGCTGGAACAGGAGGCTGTGGTGTGGTGCTTGGGGCAGCTGCTCTGTCTGCAAGTGTGCAGTCCTGACGCGAGGTGTGCTTGATGCAGGGCAAGGGCAGGGAAATAGCTGATGGGCTTGGGTACCTGCGGGTGAGTTTTGAATCTCCTAACCCTAGGCAGGAACAAGTGGTTCTTGGAGTGTGGAATGTTTGTGCAAAGTCAGCAGGCTCTGCCTGTGCTGCAGGTGCAGGAGTGGGTGCTGCTGTGGACACCGGGCTCTCAGCTGATTGCTGCCAGGCTGTGCAGAGGGAGCCCTCTCATGTTCCCAGGGGCAGGTACTGCTTTCTGTTATTCTCAGACTTTGGCACCTCCAGCATCCCTAGCAGGCTTCTCTACTGCACCTGGGAGAAGGATGCTTGGACACCCTGGTGTCATTTCCCTTCTCTGGTCCCTTTTTTGCTTTCGGATCAGAAGCTTCCCAAGGGAACATGCCAGGCTACCCGAGGGAATGTGCAGTGCTAGTGTGGGGGTGATCTGCCTTGGCTCATACCTGCTTGAAGGAGTTGTTATGGCAGGGAGAGGAGGAGGAAATGCAGCAATAGTATTTCTTAAACAGTTGTTTGCAAGGCAGAGAGCCAGCGTTGCTGTGGTGTAAAATCTGGACGTGCCTGGCAGGGATGCACCATAACTTCACTGGAGACAGCAAAGCATAAATAAGTTGACTCAAACTAGCTTGTTGCTGAAGACCGATGAGGGGGATTCTCCTGTTATCAGCAGAGCTGCAGCTCTGAGAAGGCTGCCAGGGAGAATGAAAAGCAACCATGGTAACTGCTCGTTTCCCTCAGTGAACACCCTTTCCAGGAGATCAGAGTGAACTGGACTGGGGGGAGCGTGTGCATCCCAGCTGCTCACAGCAGCACTGCTGTCTGTGCTGCCTCATCTCGTGCCTGAGTCCAGCCAGGCTGGTGCACGAACTCCCTGGCTTGCCTGCCAGCTCTGGTCTTGTGGTCTCCTGACAAAGGAGGAGGAAGGCACCAGGGACTGAAGCTCCTCATCCCCCTGTGGATGGTTTCAGCTCCATATCTGCCTCCTGTGACATAGGAACAGAAGCTGCTTCTGACTGACTGGTGCCGGTGCTTGACCCCTGGGCAGGGATGCACCAAGTCTGGTGCTAGAGATGAAACAGGGCAGCCTGTCCTCACAGTGCTTTGGTCACACCACCTCCTTTCTCAAGGTGTCTGTAGGTAGGGTTAGGCTTCCCTTCCTTCCTCCCTTCTGTTGTCTCTGTAGATCTCAGCACCTTTGCTCCGGCCCCCACCCTCATGTCCTGGGTCCTGCTTTTGTTAAATTGAACATGATGTCAAATTAAAGCCATCACAGGGACAGTTGGAGTGAAGTACCCAGTTTAATGAGGCAGCCTTGAAAATCAATAACTTAATTGCAGACATTTGATGGACTTTTATCCAATTTATAGTCCTCCTGCCCTGCTACGTGTAGAGCATGAGGACCTGGTGCTATGTCTGGCTCTGGGCAAGTGAAAGCCTTTCCTCTCCTGGGTCTGTTGTCCCTGTGCAGGTCTGCCTGCTGCAGTGGAGTTGCAGCATGGATCAGGCCCCAGCTGGGTGGTCCCTCTGCGGTCTGGAGGTGACCATGTCCCTGTGTGCTGATGGGAAGGGCAGGTGTGAGTATGATATCCCCAGCTCCTTCCCAGATGGTCCAGTAGAAGGCTACTGGGAGAAAAGCTCCCAGCTGCTCAGACCAGTGATCTCCTGGAGAGCAGGTCCTGCCTCAGGATGGCCCAGGACCCTGTCCCTCCTGCCACTCTGCAGCACACAAGAAGCATTTGCTGCAGTGTCTGGAGTCCTGGCTTTCAGGTGTTCGGTGGGGAGGTGATGCTGCATTTGCACCCATCTGTTCTTTTCTCCCCTCATCATTTGCAAGCAATCAGTGTTGGGCCCTGCTCTGAGGTCTGTGTTGCTCTTCTGAACTCCTCCTTGACTTTCTGTTTTCCTCCTTGTCCCTGCTGCAGGCACCTCTGTGATGCAGGTGATGGCCTCTGATGCTGACGACCCCACCTATGGGAGCAGTGCCCGGGTAGTCTACAGTGTGCTGGAGGGGGAGCAGCACTTCACTGTGGACAGTAAAACAGGTGAGCAGCACCCAGCTGGGCTGGGGCAGGAGACCCAACAGTGGCCATGTGTCCTGGGCATGGCTGTGAGCCAGCAGCTCTGTGCCTCCCTGCTGGCCACTGATGCTGGATACTCACGGCAGGGGTGTTGGAGAGGAAGCTCAGCAGCCCTACTCAGGCTGCTGCCCAGCTCCATGCCCTGCCTGCAGCAGGCAGGATCTGCAGCTGCCAGCCCAGAGTGCCTGGTCTGCACCTGCACTGGCCAGAGCTCCTCTCTGCCTGGAGCAGGAATGCCCCCACAGGCACATAAAACTTCAGTGTAGAAGGTTTAAATACTACCAAAGGGGCCTTACCAAAGGCTGCATCGTTATCACCAGGGCTTTGATTAAAGGTAACACTTTAAATTAAGGATAGGTTTATAAATGTTCTATTAATATTTAATGAAAGAACAGTAGAAGCTGCTCCATTCCTTAATAACTTATAATAGAGCCTGTTGTAAAATGCCTCTGTAATAAATTCCTGGCAGATGATGCTCTGACATACTGGTTAGAGTAGACCATAACCAGGAGATGTTGGGGTATATATCCTCCTTGCCTCCCAGGAGTTTGACTCTCATTACCCTTAATGGGAGCCTCACAAGCTTGCTAGGGAGGGAAGACACTCAAATGCTAATAAGGGATATTTAAGGCACAAAGCATGCAGTAAAGTACCCATAGTTTAATGAAAATTTGTCAAAGGACAAGCAGGCTGAGGAGCTGCAGCTCGTGTTGGAAAACTGGACAGCAAAGTCCTTCCCACCCTATTGCTGAACCACAGTGGCATGGATTGAGATCAACCCCTGGGCTGAAGTACCAAGTCTCTGTCAGGCTGATCTGTGTCCGTGCTGACAGATATTTTCTAAGGCTGTTTTTATGTAAGTCAGAGTGAAATTTGTTTGGAGATTCTGGTGTAAGGACAGTGTAAAGAGGGTCTGCGTGCCTGAGCCTCTGCATCTGCAAGAAACCCTGCACCTCCTGACAATGCTCTGGTACACGTGGGGAAGCTGGTCCCAGCCCTGGCTCTGCCACCAGCCTGGCTGCTGCTGGAGGAAGGCTCAGATTTGGGAGTTTGGGAGCTCCTACATACACCTGACATCAGCACTGTGGCATGTAGTGGGAAATGCCTTTGTCTGGGCAGAGGCTGGTGCAATGGGGAGAAGGCACAAGCAGCACGTTGGGGCTGTACCCACCCCTTGCTCAGGAGCTGTTGCACCTGGGCTCTCCTCTCCCAGATTTGCTTTGTTTTATATTGTGTGTGTAGGAACAATAGGCTAAACACTGAAAATTCAGGTGCACGTGAGATCCTGTTAATCTGAGACAGCTTTGTGTGAGTGGAAGTCTGGCTGCTAGAATGGAGAGGGACCACTGGGAGCAAACTGCACAAGCCAGGACGTGCAGAGGCTCAGCTTCCTGCCACATTAATGCTCTGTATTAAGGCATAAACTAAAATGTGCCCTGTGGGACTGTGGTGAGAATTAATGTCACTCTGGGAATCCAAGCTTCTTGATTCCTTGACTTTTTGTGTCTTAATTCTCAAGCTGGCTGTTTCATACACTGGGGGGTTGATTTACTGTTTTACTTGCTCGTGTTTCATAAAGGCAGAATTGCTGACAGTCTGCAGAAGACTCCAGCCCCTCTTGAGCACGTCTGTTTCCAGGATATCTGGCTGCTAACACAGGTGTTGGGGCTGACTCTGGCGATGTCTGAGCTGCAAATGGCCTGTGGCAGCTGCCTACCAGCACTGCAGGAACTGCAGGGCTGCAGCTCTGCCCATCAGCCACTCAGGCTGTGGCTGCAGCCTGTCCTGTGGCCTCGTGCCCCTCTGTCAGCGCTGGGCAATGTGAATGCAGCAGTGCTGGGGGGGCACATGGTGTCATCATATCCATCCAAGCACACCCCAACCTGCTCCCACTCTTATTCTGTTAGAATAAGTCTTTATGCTGCACAGGGGAATCCAGGTCTGATTGCCTGGGGTGGCCCAGCTTCTGCCCTGAGCATAAGATTTAATTATCCATAGCAGCAGCATAGCTCTCAGAGCCACCATTGTTATTAATAGCCATAAAAAGAACCATAAAAACCTGGCATGTTACATTTCTTATAATATATGGTAATGAAGAACAATTTGATTTCCCTTTTTGGTTTTGACCTCCTTCTCTGCGTGTTTCTTGCAGGTCCATGCATGCATGTGCTGCCTTGCACACTACCTCAGCCCCCAACTCCTTCCAGCATGGGTTCTTTCTTCCCTCCTTGTCTTGTGCTCTTTTCACACCCTCCTTCATAGCACAGGTGTGGCATGTACAAAAGTGGTTTCCATGCTTGAGTACAGAACATGGACCATGTGTAGCTGACTTTGTCTCCTGTTCTTGGATGTTACCAGCTGTAGTGCTCAGCTGGGATTTCGTATTCAATGGACCTTTCACAGGCAGACCCAAACCGTCTGGATGCTGTGCTATGCCAAGTCCTGCCACTCAGTAAGCCCTGAATGCCTGTAGTGTCTCGGGTCTTTTTGGAGGGAGACAGGCATCTAAATGGCTCCACTGGAATAGCGGGAGCAGCAGTATGGCATTTATGCTGTAGGAAGATTCCAGAACTGAATGATGGTGAAGAGAAAGCACAGCTGATGCACATGAGCTTTTCTCTCTTTCATATACACGAGCCACTCTCATGCTTTGAGATTAGTTTCACAGACTGAAACTTGTGTTGTGTACCCCAAATAAGGTTCAAGAACTTCACCTGTTGTGTGCCGAAGGTCTAGGCTGGCTTTTTTCATGTGAGTGGGGAGCTCTGTATGCACAAGCTTTTGAGGCAAGGTTTTCTTGCCAACTATAAGAATATCCCCGTGGCTTGTTGCAAGAGCCTGCAGGCATTAAGCTTTGTAAGCTTTGTGCTGCCTTCCTCACTCAGACAGGGTGCAGCCAATCTCTGCTCCTTGCAGCAGGTGAGCAGCAGTGCCCGTGCTGTGGCTGCCCTGATCTGCTGAGTAGGCTGTGCTCTCGCAGCGACCAGCACACAGCTCTGCCCTGCTGCTTCCAGTGGGAAGCAGCCACTTCTGCTGCTGTGGTGGGTGTTGGCTCTGGGTGAGAGCACTAATCTGACAGCAGAGCCCCCCTCACCACTGCTGGGCCATGAGCCCAGCTCTGCCCAGAGTGACACAGGGTGGGAGGTTTAGTGGCAGTTCCTGTTCCAGCTCCAGGAATCTCATACTCACCAAGATCTTTCAAGCTTATGCTTTTCGGATATGGAGACGTGCACCTGTGGGCACTCTGAGTGCATTTACATGTGAGGAGAAATCTGTGCATTTAAATCCGCAGGCTGTGTTTTCGTGCTGCTTTACATCACCCTGCATTCTCTGTACAACTGCAGATTATTCACCTTTATAGGGGCAAATCTCTCTTTTGGCAGGCAGCTGTGCCTGCCTGCTCGTGTCTGTTTCCATGTCCTTTGCAGTGCCCTTTCTTATCCCTGGGCAGTGTAGCTGGAGACTCACTGCTGCCTGTGATCCCTTGCACACAGCCTTCCTTGGGAGGGAACCTGAAAATGCTCAACACCCCACAACCTGGTGCTCCTCTTTCCAGCAGTTTTGTTCATCCCTTTGCAGGGATATTGAGTGCTACAGAGCAACCAGAGCAGGTAACGCCATAGGTTTCATGATGTTTGGTGCTTTCCTTAAAAGCCAGCTTGTCAGTTTGGGGGAGTGCAAGGGAACCTGGCTTTTTACTGTAAGGAAGAGGTTGTTCTTCAAATCTGTCACTCTCCTGAATGCAGGGAAAAGGCAGAAGGACTCAGACCGTATTTGAAATGCAGTCTGGCATTTATGATGACTTAAACCAGCTCCTGAGTTCCAGAGCCTGTGTCCTGATTTAAAGACTGAGCTGGTAAGGGCTTAGAACTTTTTATGCTGGGGAGAGCAAGAATGGAGATACTGGCCTGCTGGGATGAAGTTGATGGTTATTTCTGTGCAGTCCTTAGTTATTTCATCCCTACCTGCCAGCCTTGCTGTGTTTGTAGACCGACCACAGCCCTGGTCCTGGGGCAGTAAAGCTGGACTGGGTGAGGAGCTGTGTCAGGGAGCCTGCTGCACACTGAGCTGGGCTGATGAGCTGTTGATCTGTGTGATGTGGTGGTGGGAGGCAGAACACGTTTCTCTGCTGCTCTTGCCAGTTCGTTAAAAATGCGCCTTGGTGCCTGGAAACACAGATGTATCGAGATGTGTGTGTTCCTGTGTGCCCAGGGGATTGTGCAGGTCTGTGCCCCATCCCTGTCCCTTATCCACCAGAGCTGTGCACAGGCACAAGGGAGTCTGAGCGTGGGGCACAAGAGTCTGCAGAGAAGCCACGTTTATTTAAGCAGATTCCTCTTGTTAGCAAGATTGAACATTAACAGCCCTTTTCTGAGACTGGTGCAGGAACCTTCAGCTGATTTGGGACCAAACTGTATGTTTGGTCATCTTAAGGAAATTAGAGTGTATCTACTAATGTGCCAAGGGAATTAATGTTAAATGATGCAGGACTTAGTTGCTAAAAGAAGGGACAAAGGAAGGGTGAGTGTGCTGTCTCTGCAGTGGCATGGGCAAGGCTGATTCCAGCCTGGAACAAGCCCTTGTTAGAAGCTCCGTGAACCTCCTGACCCTTGTGCCTCATACCTCGCTCAGACCACCTGTAGCTTCTGCCTCCCAAATTGTGCTGAGCTGAAGGACAGGATGGGAGGCTGGAGGGTGACTGAAGTCCTGGTTCTTGGGGCTAAGACCTCTTCTGCAAGGGCTGACCTCCTCCAGGATGTGTGCTTCCAGCAGCACTCGTGTCTTGGCAGATATATTGGTATTTCTGTGTCCCTGCAGGCAGGTGAGGGCACAGGTGAGGAATCTGCAGTCTGTTTGGCAGGTGCCTTGCCATCCCTGGCCTGAGGCAGAGATGGGTTTGATCTGACTGACCAGGCTGCTGGCAGAAATTAATCTGTTTTGTCCAGCTAAATAGGAGAGGGGTAGAGAAGACAGACCCAGATTCTTCTCAGGCATGCATAGTAAAAAGACCCAAATGGCAGGAAGACAAGGCTTGTCACCATGATGGTGGCATTTCTGTCCGTGGGGGTACTGAAAACTTGACTCTTTATGGCCCAGGGTAATCTCATCTGCCTTTGGAGACTGCCTGCTTTGAGCTGTAGATGGAACCAGGAACCTCCTTAGGATAGGTCCCTGTTTGTTACTCCATGACTTTCTGGCTTATTGCTCCTCCTGCCCTCAGCTGGAAGGTGCCTTGTCCAGACCGTCTCTGAGGATGTGGACATCTGACCTAGAAGTACCTGAGAGCAGAGCAAAGCCCATAATGATGGGATTCCTGGAAGGCAGTTACCTGCTGAGTGCTTTGTCCTGCTTTGTTTTTATCACCCAAAGAGAGTCTGCAATTGGAGCAGATTCAGTGGCATTTATGTGATGCTGTAAGTGTCCCCTTGCCTGGTAATTATACTGATTAATCTGGATCATGCTGGAGAGCCACATGTGCCTTCTACCAGAGGGTATGCCACCATGTGTCCACATTATTCAGCTATAACAAATACCGACAAGAACGGGGGAGACAAGTCTGAGCTCGAGGTTGTTCTTGCTTTGTTAGCAGTGTCTGGGAAAGACAAAGTTTGTCAGTTTTTCCAGCTGGAAAGAAGGTGAATCTTGGGAGATGATAGCAATGACTTTTCCATGCTCTGTGTACAGCCCTGAGGAAGGTCTGTCCCCATCCTTTGCAGCTTCTTTGCAGAGTCCCTTGGGGTCAGTTTTTGGGAGCAGAGGCCGTCTTGGCTCTGGAAGATGGGACCATGCGGGTCTGCTGCTGGTGGGTGTTTGAGGCAGTGCCCATAGTGCCACATGGATGTGGAGCACGTGTGGAGACCCTCCATTTGCCATGGCCATTAGTAAATGGTGAGTGGTACCTCGGCCTAGAAGATAAAACCAGCCTGACTCTTGGGCTGGTGGCCTGGTGTGGACCGTGCAATTTGGGCATAGCGTCCCAGTGACAATCCTGCCGGGGCACAGGGCAGTCTGTCTGCAGCAGATCCCCACTTTTCCAGGATGGACTGGGCACACAACGCCATGAGAGGGAGTTTCTGATCAGTCTCCACGCCTGCCACAGGCAGAGATTTTGTCTGCCTTGTGCTGCTGGGAGAACAGGAGCTGGCTGGGGACATTTGCCCTACTCTGCATGTGCCAAATGGCCTGGACTTGCTCCCCGTTGGGACGAGTGACCTTGGAGGTGTTCTGGGAAGTGCCTGAGCACTTTCCTCCCATCTTGCATGGCGTATTATGAGCTATATCATTACGAGCAGCTCAGTTAAGTCATTACAGCCTTGGTGAATGCATGAGCTTTTTCCCTCTCATCCCAATTCATCACTATTGTGCTGACATGAATCATTTTCATTATAAAATGCTTCAGACCCCGTTAATTAACAGAATTGCTTAAATTTCAGTGAGATAGTGCTTGCCCAGAAATAACGGTTTTGTATTCACATGGAGTGGCAGGAGAGGCCTGTCAGCACGAGCAGCTGGGGCTGGTCCCTGAGCCCTGGGTGTTTGTGCAGGGCTGGTCCTGCTGCCCCGGTGGGAGGGTGCCATCCTTGCTGGGATGGGTGCCCAGGGGCACATTCTTGCCTCCCTTTCCTGTATCCCCTCTGCCCCTCTTTGTGAGGTGGAGTGGGAGTCCTTGTCAAATGGCTGCCTCTGAGCAGAGCCAGGATGAATGAGGGGGTCAGAGCAGACCCTGGACCCCATCACAGGATAAACACCTGCTCCCTTATCCATGGGGCTGAAAGCAGAGGAGTCCAGGTGATTACAGAACCTGAAGTGAAAGGGAAGCTGGGTGATAATTGTGCCTATCCGTGAGATCTGGAGAATGGCAAGGATCTGAAATGGTGGTTATGTCTTTATAATAAATCCTAACAATGCTAATCATTGGAATAATTGCTAGTTTCAGAAAGGAAGGAGTGATAAATGTCTCCTGAGCAGTGTTGCCAGCTCCTGCTGCACCTGTAATGTCACGCAAAGGGCGAGGGGGAGGAATTTCATCCTCCCAGCTCAGTGGCATTTCTGGCTGCCTTTGGGCCACAGCACCAGTGGCTCCATGGTGTGAGCCCTTGTCTGGAGGTGCACAAGGCCACACCGGACACGTGAGCGGGGAAACTGGAAACCTGCTGGCTGTGGAGTGCAGGTACCTGGAAGCCTTGGGGTCTATCCCTGTAGCCATATCTTGGTTCCTTGCAGCCTACTGGAACTCAGCTCTTCCCTCTGCTCTGCTCTTGGTGACTTGGAGCTTTGATGCTCTACCACTGCTGGATGTGCTGCACATCAGCAAATGGATTGCAAGGTGCTCAGACCACTGGATGACTCTCTACTGTTTGCACAGCAAGAAGGGAGCCCACTGTTCCCTCTGGGTCAGACTCCTCACTGGAGACCTATTCCAGCAGCCTCCTCCAGTATTATCCCTAGCACCTGGTAGGATTACTGGTGAAACAAAGCAGAGATGAATTTGCAGTTCACAGTAGGAGGAGGTAAAGCTGATAGTTAAACAGAAAACCCTGGAAAAAGGGAGGATTTTCAAAAACATAAAACAATGTCTAAATCTGTGGGAATGTTAAAAAACTGAGCTAGAGGGGATTTTAAGCTGATTCCTGTCTGTTACGGGGTGCTGCTGGTACAGTGGGGCTGGAATGTGGTGCTAATGACCTTGTATCCATGTAGGTACTCGTTCCTTCCTGACCCTAGTGCCACGTCAGGGCAGAGTCATTTCTTTCTTTCTTTCTTTCATCCTCAAAATGTTTCTTCTCTACTTTGTTTCCATTTAAATGAAACAGTCGTGGGTGACTGGTAATTTCTGCCGTTCACTGAGGTTTCAGGCTTTTACTGCTCTTTGTTTCTTGTTTTACATTCGTTTATATTTTAGTCCTGGTCATTTCCCCAGTCCCAGATGAATACTGGAGACCTATAAACGCTGTTTTTAAGAGACTTACTTTTGTAAGAAGTACTACCATACCACTCATTTTGTTAAGCTCCAGTGCATTCTCTGACACAGAGCACGTGTTTTGTTGTCTCTGGTCTCCTTAACTTAGAAGGACACTTGAAAATGAGGGGTTTTGTGCAGACAGACTTTTAGAATGTGCTGTTCCTCCCCCACCCCATTCTCCAAATCACACAGGTGCCCACCAGGTGCGCCCGGGCCATGGCACCTGGGAGATGGAGCCTGGGCTGAGGCACTCCTGTTCTGTAAGGGGTGCTGCAGCAAGCCTGGCTCCTGCTCAGCAGATCAGGATAAGTGGGCTGTTGCACATCTGTGCCAGAGGGGTTTTGTGACTCAGCCTGGGTTTTTACAGAGAAGACCTTGAGGCTGGCCCCAGCACAGCCCCCACATTTGGGTGGGGGTGAGGATGAGTCTTCTCTTCCTGTGACTCCTGTCCTCACCAATCCTCTGACCCCCACAGATCTTTCACCCACCTCCCGGTCACCCTGGAGGAAAGCACAAACCTCCTCTGTGCCAGGGCTTAACCTAGCGGGAGCTGCCAGTAGCCCATGGGAAAAGCAGCAGTTGAAACTCTTTCATGCTTCATGAGGAGACTTGCTGGGAGCAGGTTGGGCCTGTGGCCATTCCTGGGCTTCAGGAGGATTTTTGGGATGTTTCTGGCTGGCTGACAACCCCCTGGGTTTGTTCTTCTCCCCGGTGGCCTTCTCTCCCCTTAGTCGGCTTTTGCTTGCATGACCTCTTGCAAAGGGGTTCGGGAGATCCTGTTTGTGGCCAGCAGTGTGTTCCCGTGGCAGAGGTGGCCAGCAGCACTAGGCTGTAGTTGGGGAGAGTGTCCCCAGCAGTCAAGAGAGGTGACAGTCCCTTCTACTGTGCCCTGGGGAGATGCAAGTGCTGTGTCTGACTGCCAGATATGATTCTGTGGGCATACCAGAGTGAGTCCAGGGAAGGGCCATGAAGGTTGATGAAATACTGGAGCATCTGCCCCGTGTGAAGAGGGAGATCCAGCTGATCCTGTTTAGGTCTGGATCTTGTCCAGAGTAACCTCCAGTGGCCCCCTTCCAGCCTCACGCTGTCTGTGGCTCTGTGACCTGCCTGTGCTCAGCTGTCCTGCTGGTTTCCAGGTGTGATCCGGACAGCCGTGGCAGACCTGGACCGCGAGACACAGGACCGCTACGAGGTGGTGATCCGTGCAACAGACATGGCAGGACAGCTGGGTGGCCTGTCTGGATCCACCACAGTCACCATCGTTGTCACTGATGTCAACGACAACCCACCACGCTTCCCTCAGAGTAAGTCCCACTGGTGATGGGGGTGAGTAGTGGAGCCATGTCCTGGTTCCCTGTGGGTGGTGGGATGGAATCTGCAGGCTGAGCCAGCCTGGCCACTCCAGCTGCTGGCAGGGACCAAAGGACCATGGCATGCACAGCTCCTGGCCTGGCTCAGAATGTGTCCCTGCCTGGCAACACAGTGGGTGCCAGATCCCTGCTCCAGCGCAGGTCCTGGAAGCAAGCATGGCTTGCATGGTAGGAGAGCAGAGCTGGCCCTTTCCTGAGCCCTCTCCAAGCAGCTGGAAGCCAGCAAGGTCCGCCATGCTGCTGTCCCTTGGGAGTTGGGGCAGAGACTTGGCTGCTGGCCTGGCCCCTCCTGGCTGCTATGTGAGAGCTTGTCACACCCTTGCCCCAGTGCGAGGACAGTGATACTGCTCAGGGGCAGCAGCCTTGTCACAGCACAGCTCTGTTTTCCAACTTGCTGCTAATGGCCTGTGGCTCATGCTGGTGTCTGGTCTGGGACCCTCCCCAAACAAGGTGCAGGGTAATCCTGGTGCGAGGAGTGGCCTGTGAGGGCTCTGCCGTGCACTCCAACTATGGAGCCTGGCAGCTCCCAGCTGGCAGGCCAGGGAAGGGGCTGCAGCTGGAGGAGGCTCAGCTCTTAGGCTGCATCTCCTAGAAATCAGAAATTGCAAAGGAATCTTTGCAAAGAAACAGAGAGCACTGATTGCAGGGCAGTGTCCATGCAGAGAAATCAGCCCTTACTTCACATAGCACCTGGAATGTCAGTGCTCCCCAATTATCTTCCCTCAGCCCTGGTTTTTGCCTGGTGTATTTACTTCTCCTGTTGGGGCATTCTGGACTATAGACACGGTGGGGTTTGAGCAACCCTCATAGTGAGCCCAAAGGTGCCCCAGGGAGGTTTGTGAAGGCTGGGGGCAGTTCAAAGGCAGAAGCAGTGACCCTGGTACCCATTTCTCCTCCAGAGATGTATCAGTTCAGCATTGTCGAAACGGCCCCCGTGGGCACTGCCATCGGGAGGGTGAAGGCAGAGGACTCTGACGTCGGGGAGAATACGGACATGACATATCAAGTGAAGGATGAGGAAGGGGTGGAGATGTTCAAAGTCACCACAGACAGCAATACCCAAGAGGCTGTCATCACAGTACAGAAGGTGAGAAGTGTTGATTGAGTAGGGAGGGCACAGGTCCCTAGGAGGACCCTTTCCTGTGGGGACTGCTGCTGTTGAATCTGAGTTGAAGAAAATGCTCTGAGTGCTGCTCTGGCAGTAGCAGTTGCATTTTTGTGCCTGCCGATGCAGAGAGAGACCTGTCTCTGCTCTGCCTGGACGGTAGAATGCAGAGCTGTGTCTGGGAGGAAAGGCTGAAAAGGAGGAGCACAGGGTGGAGTCCCCCAGCATGGCTTGGGGATGGCAGTGAAGCAGCGAGCTGTGCAGAGGAGACACCATGCATAGGACTACAGAGAGGAGTGCTTACAGCTGTTATTGATAGCACCTGTTAGGGGAAAAAAATGCCCACCTAATTCCTGTACCTGACCAGCAGCACTTTAACTGTATCTGCTTTTGGTGGCAAAAACAATCAAGCAAATACTTGGTGCAGGCAGGGAAGAATGATCGTTCTTCAAGGCCGCTGTATGCAGTTTGCCTCCCCTGTAGAAATCAGAGCAGGGTGATTAATGATCAAAACTTGCTCATGTGTAGCACACACTGTGCTGTCTTCCCTGTGAATCCTGGCTGCTCACAGCCTGGGCACCCTGTTGGGGGCCCTGAGGGGAGTGGGCTGGAGGCTTCTGCTTTTTCCTGCTCCCTTGGTGTGGGTGCTGCTGGCAAAAGGGCAAAGCAGAAGCCCCCAGGCTGCTACAGAGGCACTCCTTGGGAGCAGGTGGCTTTAGTGACTCTAGTGCTGCCCCAATGTCTCTGGTGAAGGAAGGGGCAGCAGAGGGGCTCCTTGGGCTGGCTGCAGCTTACCATCTTTCCTTGTCCCAGCCTCTTGACTACGAGTCAAAAAAAGTGCACACTGTCGTGGTGGAGGCCCTCAACAAGTTCGTGGACCCGCGGTTTGTGGACCTGGGCACCTTTCGGGACCAGACCATCGTGCGGGTCTCAGTGCTGGATGTCGATGAGCCCCCCGAGTTCCGGCCCCCCTCCAACCTGATGGAGGTCCAGGAGGATGCACATGTTGGATCTGTCGTGGGAGTGGTCACTGCCCTGGACCCGGACACGGCGAACCACCCTGTCCGGTAAAGCAGCCGCCCGAGCCTCGCATCATCCCCTTCCAGCAGTGGGCATGGGGTCACCTGCAAGGGATATGTGGCCTGGGAGGGCTTGTGGCCATGGCTGGGACAGAGGAGGTGGGAGAGTGCAGGTAAAAGTGGCAAGTGCCGCATGTGTGGCCAAGTGTGTGAGTGTCTCGTGGGACAGGCAGCTGGCAGGTGATTGGCAGCCCGTGCACAAGCAAGCACAGCGATCTCTCGGGCGACGGATACATCACTGACAGGTGATGGCTTTGTGAGTGCAAGGGAGTGTCAGGGAAGGTGGCTGGGTGATGCTTGCGTGTCCTTGCTGCTGACAGCAAGGCATCTGCAGTGGTACCTGACACAGGCCAGACACCAGGAGTGGCAGGAGGACGGTGGTGAAGGGTGATAAATGAAGTGAGGCTTGGGAGGTGCAGAGCCACAGCCTGGCTGTGTGTGCGTGCATGTGTGCATAGGATCAAAGATCAGAGGAGTTTATATTTGGGCAGGGGACATAATCCAGGCAGCAGCTTATCTGCACAGGACATTTCCCATTTCCATTTAATTTGTGGCTAAAGAGATTGTTACCTTGTTAAATTGTTATTACCTAAGGCACAAAGCAGCCTTCTGGCCCTGCCAACTGGCCTGAGTCACGAGCAGTTGGGTTGGAAATCTGGTGTTCAGAAAACATCCTCAACGTGTGGAAAATTTCCTTGAAATGTGTGTTCTGGTGCCAGGTGCCGGCGGGGCTGCAGATGCCCGTGGAGCCGCTCACTTCCAGGGAGCAACACTGGCTTTGACTGAGAGCTCTGCAGGGAGTCAGCCCCGCAGCAATAGACTAGGAAGGACAGGGATAGGGGGACAAGTTGGAGAAGGCTCAGTTACAGCACTTGGTTGCATTCAGTGATGTCCCCCAGTGCCTGTTTGGGGCACTGAGCTCAGTGCTGTGCAGCCACGGGAGACACACTATTTCGTGGTGGGGTGAGGAGGATCTCCTGGTCCTCATGGAAACAAAGACTGAGATGGTTAGAAAGCTCAGAAATGCATTTACACATGGAAAGCTGCCATCTACAGATGCCTGGCAGCTAGCAGAGAGTACTGTGTCACAAAGCTCAATGCTCAAAATTGACTTTGGGGGGGAATGTGAATGAAATCAGCCTTGGTATGCCAGGAACTGTGTATGTGAGTGCTGCACCACTTGCACTAGTGGGTGCTGAGCGCTGAACATGTTCTCACCATACCTCTGCTCACCTCGTCCTGTGACTCTCCAGTCCCTCTCCAGTCAGGCTATGTGTCTGATTTCTTTCTTTGCTGGCCCTGAGCATGTGGCTGTCAGCTCACACCCTTTAGGAGAGTGGTGTGTCCACGTATCTGTGTGTGTGCACATGTGTGCATGTGCTTTTTCACTTGACTGTTTCTAGCAGTGCTGCAGAATATAGATTTTATTTTCTCATCTGTAATTGTAGAAAAGGCACCTTGGGGACAGAACTATTCTTATTCTTGTTTTTTCTTGTTCTTTGTGCTGCTTCCCTGTGGAGCTTGCTGCATTGTTTGCAGACAGACCAAAAGAAAGCAGTGGAGGGAGACTCTTAATGCTGTGCAGAAGGCAGTGGAAACTTGGACTAGAGAGAAGCAGATTCAAGTACTGGGCAGAAGCAAGATGGTGAGAGCCCAAACTTTACTTTGGGAGTCTCTCCTACAGTGAGCTCAGTGCTGGCAAGGCAGTGCCTCATGCTCAGACACAAGGACCCAGCCAACAGGACTCCCAGGCATCTGCTGCAGCTTGGGAATTGCCATGTGTTTTCCCTTGTCAGGCTTGATGCATTCAAATACGTGTCCTGCCTCCAGCTATCCCCAGGCAGGTAGCTCTTCCTGCGTCCCCCACGCTCCCCTGGGGGACTTGGCCCTTCAGTCCCTCTGTGCTGGCCGTCCCTGCTGTCATGAGCAGTGGCAGTGCAGTGGGGTGAGCCTTCACGGCCATTTTAACATGTACCAAGTGGGGCTGCAGGTTGATACTGGTCGTGCTGATGCAGCACCAATGCAAGAGGAAGGTACAGTTGGATCTCTGCTGCTTCCCTGTCCTCTGGCTAGCCAGGTAATTTAATAAAATACTTTGCTGCGTAGGCAGCTGTTAACAGCTTCAGAGCAGTGCACAGACATTAATGCCAGCACCCTGCAGCACCAGGATGTGACACTAACCCGTCAGCAGGAGACGGCAGTAAGTCACCTCCCGTTTCAAGTGTGCTGCTCGGAAGTACAGTCACAAGAAGCCAGCACTTGTACTTCACCTGTGATACATTAGAGAGCACCTGGTCTTGACGGCATGACCAGCATTTGATCCTCGTCGCCTTGAAACTGATATGAACCCTTTGAAGTTGCTGCAGTTCAGTGGATCCCTTTAACTTCCTGCTCCTCATCTGCCAGCGGTGGGAGCAGAGGCACGGCTGTGCTGCTGCAGTGGCTGCTCTCCTGAACTCGGGTCTGTGTGTTGGCTCTGCCTGTGAATAGGGGAGAGCCACAACTTCCTGTCATGTCGAGATGCACTCTCCCCTTGAGTCAGGAAAGAACAAGGATTGCCAGAGACAGCAGAGCAGAAATCAGCTCTGTCAGGGTTTCCGGGTCCTGCTGACACCAGGCTGCCAGTAACGAGGTTTGGGAGGTATTTTTAGCCAAATGGGAAGGGAGGTGCCCTTGGCTTTTTGTTTTCAGCCCCAGGCCAGCACGAACAAGGCTGTGCGACTCCTGCTGCGCTGCCCAAAGCAACTGCCAGAGGCACATTCCAGCCTGATGTTCCCCTGCCCTCCTGGTGATCCACGTGTCCCACAGGATGCAACGACTTGGTTTGAGTACAAATCCCTTCCCACAAGCTGGACTGGGTCGCAGTGACCTGTTACAAAGACGTGAGGACTGAAGAGGTGTCCCTGAGGCATCGCTCTGCTCCTCCTCCTCTCCAGCTGCACACTGGCTGCAGAGTCCTGGCAGCTGCTTGCCTTGGGTCGAGGAGGCACCCGGAGATCACCCCACCTCTCAGAGGAGGACACCCTCCCAGGGACACCAGTGCATGAGCAGAGAGCCGTGCTGAGCTCAGCATGGCCAAGCAGCTGTATGAACCCTCTGTGGGGCACAAAACCTTCTGTGGTTCCAGTGTGGGAAATGCCCCCCTAAAGGTCCGGTTCTTTTTATTTTATTCCGTCTTTCGTTTTTGCCTATCAAAGGCTGGAACTGTTCCTTTGCAGAAAAAAATTAGTTTCCAGTTGGCTTCTTGGCTTTGGCTGTGTGTTTTCTGGGCGTAGTGCAGTTTTTCTCAGCTGAGCCATTGTATGAAGTAATACAGTGATAGACTGTCTGTGTGTGTGAGGCTGTTTGTATGGGAGCCTTTTGTTTCTCTCTCTGCAGTGGGAGCCTGTGCTCTGATTGTGTGCATTCCAGGCTTTATCAGCACTGGGAAGATGTTGCTTGGGATTTAAGGTTCTCAGAGATATTCTTGTTTGGCATTCACCAGATCCGGAGACACGTGTTGGACATGGGCATTTTATAGACTCCAACAGCACAGCAAGAACTACAACCTGCTTCAATACAAAAGGGAGAGGAGGAAAAAACAAACACAACAAAAAGCTTTTCATACAGTGTTTGAAAAGCTCCCTATTAACAAAACACATGGCATAAAATGTGCTTCTTGTTGTGTTCGGGGGAGAAGTGAAACAAACTGCTTGAGAAATGCATTCATGGGAAAGATGAGCACCGAGAAAGCTGTCGAAATTAAACAGTCACTTGTAACATCCAAACCAACAGGCAGTGCCAGCAGGAAGAGAGGGAAATGGAGTACAAGGTCCGCATCCCAATCAGAGCTGGGGGCTGCGGTTCCAGATACGGAGCACCAGCCAGCTGCAGGAGAGATGAGCATAGGTCCTGTCTCTGAGTACCTGGAGGACAAGGGATTAAATGCCGCCTCTTCCCAGGTGAGGAGCACCGTTTGGCTTCAGTGGGATGGGTGAACACGAAGCTAGAGTAGAAGTGGAGAGGCTGGTGGTGAAGGTTGTGTTGCACAAAATGATGTGAGTGAGCACAGCAAAGCGCTGCTCGCTCCAGCATGGGATGAGATGGAAGCTGTTGCAAGGTGAGGTCTGTTGTGGGATCTGCAGCTCTGAGCAGGTTATGGCTGTGGGGGGTGGGCGGACATCCCTGTGCCACCCTCCCAGTCCCCAGCTCCCACGCCAGCCAAGTGCTCCAGAGCATCCGTGGCCTTTGGCACCTGCAGAGAGCTGCAGACCCACCTGGACTGGCCACCTCCACAGTCATAGTGAGTGGCAGCAGGGTCAGCCCTGCTGATGCGGCCAAGGCAGTGTGCTGAGCTCTGTCTCCTTCCCTGGGACAGTGCTAAGAAGGTGACAGTTCTGCAGCAGTGGTGACAAAGGCATCAGAGTTGTGGTTTGGTTTGTGCCTGGCCATGGGTTACAGGCAGTGTGTCCTTAACAAACCATTCAGAAGGGGCAGAAGACAACCTCAGGAGCAAGGCAATGAGAAGCATAAGAACAGGTTCCCAGTGGCATTACACTGAACACTCCTTGCCATCCTCCTGCCCTCTGGCTGGGCGGGCAGCCCTGTCAGATGTGTCGAGGCTTGGAGGTGTCTCCCATCACTAACTGGGTTTTTCTGTGTGGATATTTTTTGCAGATGTCTCTGTTTATGCAGCAATGACAGAAGTGTGATCAAAACAGGCATGTGCTTATCTGAGAGGCAGGGAAGCCATGGGGAGAGTGAAGTACCATCTTGAACTTAACAGTATGAAAAAGTGGAGTGGAAGGCAGGACTTGTTCGAGGTCAGGTGATGTGGGAGAACAAGGGAAGCAGTTATGTAGAATTAGTTATGCTATTGAAAAGGTATTAGGTGTTGTCATCCCAGTTTCTGTTCCTCTTTCCAGCAGAACATCAGACTGATTTGTACAATTCAGAGTGGCCAGACCTCTGTTTTTCCTTTGCAGTGAGTGAACAGAGAGTGGATGAGAGGCTGCAGTACCTGCCAAGACAGTGTCACTGTCCCTTTTGGAGTTGGCTGTGTGCCTGTAAAAGCTCTGCTGCCAGCTGGGAGCTGGGGCAGAAAATCAGGCAGTCCCTAGTAGTTGGTTTTGAGATACATGAGCTTGTACCTGGCTTTGTGTGAGAGATGTCTATCATCTCTAGATGCAAGGAGGGAGGAGGAAGTCAGCTACATAAGTGCTAGATAGTGGCTGGTTGCAAGTACAGTTTAGGTAGTGACTTTTGAATGTTTTTGTTTGGCTACAAGCAAGTGCTGTTGTATTTACTCTCTCATCTCCCCATCTGTCTGAAAGAGGGAGAGCTAGGGAATGTAATCTGGTACTGTATAACACGTCAAACAGTGTAGGAGTGCCTGTGTGTGTGCCTCTATCAGAGATGGAGCTGTGCGGATGGACAGTGGCTTTGCCAGAGGCACTCCCATCTGCAGCTGGTCCCCTCCCAGGGCATGGGGCAGAACAGCACAGGGCCATCTATGGTCATCCTTGCATGAAGAAGGTGAGCTGATGTTCCTTGGCTGTGAGCCATGCGGATGATGGACCCAAAGCTGGAAAACTGCTCTGCAGCACGTGGAGTACTTCCCCTGTCCTGAACCTGCTGCTAGCCTGGAGCCTGTCCTGCTCTGCTCCTGTCCAGTGTGGCCTCTCAGTCCTACCTCACCAGCTTTCCAGTTTGCTTTGTCCCTACATTTATCTTCCTTCTGTGGCTGGACATGTGACTGAAGGTTTTAATTTATTCACAGCCCTCCTTTTGGTAATTTATCCTTTGTACTCTTTGCTGTCTTGTGTTATTTAATTCTGTGAAGCACTCTGGGATTCAGTGTATGTGAAAGATGCTGTACACAATAACATTATGCTGTATTGTTTGTGATTTGCAGGCCTTCTGGATTTCTAATTCTGATTGCAGTGGTGGTTTGTGTTATTTGTGCTACAGCTGTGCTCGAGGGCCTCAGCTGGATCAGACTTCCCTTCCAGCCCTTTCCCCCAGGAGCTCACATCTCATTGTGCCCTGATTTAATGTTGGCTTGCTTCATTCCATGTGTAATGATTGGAAGTGCAGGACATGCCACTGGGACATGCATGGATTTGTGGTGTCCTGGTGAAGGCTCGGGGCTAAACCTGGTGTCTGGCTCCTCGTGAGCTGTGGGGTTGCCCTTGGGGAGAAGTGGGAATCGTGCTCTCTGGAGGTGGCCCAGGGAGTACGTGGGTTCCACCCTCAGGAGGGGTTGTTTGGGGCAGCACTGGAGCAGCTGAAGGAGCAGAGTGAGAGCTGCCTGTGATGGGTCTCTGCTGAGCAGCTGGAGACAGTCAGAGCTGGAGGAGCTCATCAGCCTGTTCCTTGTGAGACTGGGAAGCTCGGAATAGGGCAGATCTTGGGGCTGCTGGCATGATGTGCTGTGCTGATGGGGGGATGCTGGCTGCTGCCAGGATTGCTGCACCAGTTGCACAGGTTCAGCCCAGATCCTGTGCTTTGTGCCAGCTGTAGCTGCAGTTGAGGTGTCTGCAGATCTGGCTTACAGCCTACTGTGTGCTGCCCTCTGGGTCTCTCACTTGGGCGGTTGCAGTGGCAGGAGCAGGAGAGAGGGTAGAAGGTGAGATGGGCTCCTCGAGCACGGGTGCCCACCTTCAGTTTGGTTCATTGCTTTTCCTGAACCTACGGCGCTGAAGCTTCCCAGAGTCACGAGTGAAGCTACAGCCCACGATTTCTGTATTGCTCTGTCTATACAGAGCATAAGGTTCCCATCAGAGCAGATTTTTCTCCTTGTCCAAATCTCTGCACATTTCCACTTTATGCACCAAAAGCCACACTTTAATTTTAGTTGAAGGCTCTGGGCTTGCAGCCTGGTGGGAGCGTGGCCTTCCGTACCATGCTGCAGCACAGGACAAGGAGAGCAGTGATACAGGGCCTGTGGTATTAGATTCCAGTACCCCTGGGGCTGGTGGTAAGGGTGGGCTTGGCACATCCAGCTGCTCACGGTCTCCCCTTTTGCCTGGTCGCAGGTATGCCATCGACCGCAGCACGGATGCCGAGAGGATCTTTGACATCGATGCCAAAACAGGTGCTATTGTGACAGGAAAGGTCCTGGACCGGGAGACAGCAGGGTGGCACAACATCACTGTCCTGGCGATGGAAGCAGGTGAGGTGGAGGAATGCTGTGTGGAGGACAGCCTGTGCAGAACTGGAGTGGGGCAGGAGGAGGAATATGGGTGCTGTCATTGCAGGGGTGGCCAAGACATGAGTGTTAATCAACACTGAAGTAAAAAAGAAAAATAAATGCAGCAGCACTGAGTCTGACATCTCCCTAGACAACCTAAAAATACTCTTCCTGAGTCGAGCATTAATAAGGGAGCATGGTCGAATAGTATATTTGATGAACACTAATCAAATTTATGTTATCTCTGCACCATCTCTGCCAGTCATCCCTGTGCTGCTCACTGCCTGCACTCACACCTGCTGAGCAGCACCGGGGGCTCCCGGGGGGCTGTGCTCACATCACCTCCCTCCCCCCAGATCAGTCATGTGCCGTGCGTGGATGTCCCGTCAGCTCGAGCCCTGTGGCACTGGGGGACTGTCAGCACTTGCTTCTGCCAGAAGAGCTCTCAGTGTTTGGGATTCACAGACTGTACCTGCACCTGGGTTTGTAGCTCTGGGTGCCTCCTGTGTGCTTGGGGTGGTGTAGGCTTGGCACAGAAGGAATGGATGGGAGGTCCTGGCACTGAAGCAATGGGGAGGGACTGTGGAAGCAGAATGTCCCAGGCATCTTGCTGGGAAACAGAAAGGCATGCCATATTCTCCAGAGCTTTCTGTATTTTGATGTGCAAGTCACTAGGGTAGCCTGGGCCCCGCTGTGCTCTGTCTCTGCCCTGCAGTGGGTACCAGGGAGCTGCTGTGGCTGCAGAGCACCTCCTTATCACTGCTGGCGTGTGCCAAGGCCTGTCTGTGGGCAGGAGCCTTCCCCAGGCTTTGCTGCGAGAGTGTTTCTTTGCTCATTCTTCAGTGTCGAAGCTGCTGTTCATGTTCAAGGAGCCAAATCAAAGCCTGACTTGGGTCCCGGAGGTCAGATCCTGTCACCCACTCTGGCCAGGCAAGGGCACAGGCCCCATGGCCCCAGGAGAGGAGGGGTCAGTGGCCCTGGCCAGACCCCCACTACCCCAAGGGGATATCTCTGGCTCCATGGTGCATCCCAGTCTCTCTCTGTGCCAGTGCTCTGTGCTGGATGATGGAAGTGACCCCTGCACGCTGTGGCACTGTTGTGAGCCCGGCCTGATCACCTCGCAGGGAGGGCAGCCCATTGCTGAGCCGTGGCCCGTGCTGGGGGCTCCATGGGGAGGCTCTGCAGGGAGGAGGGGATTGCAGCACAACTCAGCATCCAGAGGAAACATGAGGTGACAAGAATCAGAAGGACAATATTTACACGCTGTGGCTAGGATTTCAGAACAAGTCAGTAAATGCTGCAGCTCCCCTCTGGCAGGGAAGCCTGTCAGGGTGGATCGCTTCAAAAGCCAGGGAGACTCTTCAGTGCTCTGACTTCTCCCATGGTGAGCTCTGACTCATCCGTTTTAGCTGCTCAGACATTCTTCCCAGTGACATTATCCTTAACGTTTTGTAATCATGAAATATTAATGACTGATATTGAATTTAAAGTACAATTTATGTCTGAATCCTCTGGCGGAAAGGGCAGTTGTAAAGGTACAGCCTCCTGAGTGATGGAGGGGTTTCGCAGCGGGGCCGTGCAGCAGCTGTCAGGATGTGCCTGGCGCAGTGGGATCGGCCATGGCAGTGGGAGCATGGAATGCCGGGCAGCTGGGAGCCTCCACGCTGGCATCAGCACATCCAGCAGTGCAGTTGCTGGCACACAGGTGTCTGGGGCCAGGAGTGCTGGCAGGGCTCACCATGGGCATGTGGGGTGCAGCTGGATGCCACAGGGCTGGACGTCACTAGCTCCACCAGAGGCAAGGGGTCATATATTCCCTTTCCTCAGTGAGATGTAAACTTGGCAGGAGGAATGGAACAAACCCACTGGGAGTCCTGCTGCCCAGGATTGTGCCTGGTGCCTCAGCTCATTGAGGCTGGTGGGAAACTGTACCCACTGTATTCTCATGGTGCCAGGGCCCGCTTGACTCCCATGGCAGCAGTCACATGGCCTGGAGTGTGTTGCGACAAGATGTTGCATCCCTGTGGCCTCCTTGAGCTGCCCTCCTGGTCTGCTGGTGGGGCTGTCCGGGGCAGGGTTTGACCGCTGAAGGACAGCCAGCCCCACTGGCAACACTCATTCCTACAGGCAGCCTGTGGGGCTCGAGCAGCTCCAAACAGGAGCTGTGCCCCCGCCCTGGAGAGCCCTGTCTGGCACCCACTGCTGCTGCAGCAGAGACTGTGTCGAGGTTATGGCCCACCTGCGGATATCGGAGTGTATTTGTCCCTGAAGCAGTAAGAAAAGCTGCAGAAGGTGCCCGGCTGTGCCCATGAGCTATCTGGGCTTCCCACTGCCGGCATGAGGCGCAGGGGCAGCTCTGCCCCCCCAGCCAGGCTCCCCCAGCAGGAGCTGCCTCGGCCGGCCGGGGACCAGCAGAGTGTTTGGCCTCGCAGCGTGGCAGCCGGCAGGAAGCATGGGGGCTGTTCAGCTAATCTGGCCTGGGACCAGGCCAAGCGTTTCCACAGATAAATCTTCATCTCTCTCGCAAGCTGTTTACCTTCCTTGGGCTAATATTAGTGATTCTCTTCCTGTTTTCCTCTTTGCTCATGTAAAATGATGAGGCCTTGACTGCTGTGTCCACTGCTGGTAATTGAGATGATAAATCTTCCTGCTGGAGACTGGCTTTAATCAGAGCATTGTGTTTGGATGCAATTTAATGACTCTCATGCTGCTGAGTTTGGGCAGGACTCAGGAGAGGTGAGAGCCGTTTATATGTTACTTGGCTTAACTGCTGCTTCCACTTTGCTTCCCCTCAGCTGGGAGCCACGTTTTCAGCTCCAGCCTCTGATACAGCCACCTGTCAGACGAGTCATACCCCTGGCATGCCCCTGCTCTGTCCTTGGCATCAGCACTCTGGTTTGCAGGCAGGAGCTGCACCAACAGCTACAAACCCGCCATGGCATCAGGGCTGGAGAGTGGAGTGGCACATCCCAGTCTTCTGTTCTGCATTTTGTTCTCCCAATTTGTTGAGATAGTGAGGAATAAATTCCACTCCTGCCTCTTCTGACTTCCTTACTAATGTAAAAATTTTGAATTCAGTATTGTACCAATTTGGTTTTGACACAGAAGAGCAGGTTGGAAGCTGTGCCCAGCAGTGTCCCTGAGCTGGGCTGCTCTAGGTGCTGCAGCTACACGTGGCAGCCCATGGTCCCTGGGCTTTCCTCAGACCCAGAAGCTGCTGAGCACTTTTGGGTGTGTGATACCCTGCACAGCTGTGTGTGTGGGGAGGAGGGCAAATGGCATGTGCTGGATTTGGAGCTCCACAGGAGAGGTTTGGGTGTAAAAATGCAAAGTGCTTTATTGTGAGATTGTGTGAGGGTCTGGAGGAGTAAAGGCTGGATCCCGACACAGCACAAACTACAGGTCTCCTCTTTTTCTGCCACAGCAGGGGTGACCAAGCACTGCCAGTCCCTTTCCATCCCTGGGAGCTGCTGCAGAGCTACAGCATTGCTGAGCAGTTGCCCAGAGCTGCTCGGTGTCAGTCCTGTGAGCACTCAGCTGTCTGCAGCTCAGAGAAAGGGCAAGTTGGTGTTTTGCATCTGAATATTTAAGAGGAGAATATTGTCCTGTTCAGATTACTTACTTACATGATTAATTAAATAAGGAAATACTCTGGGATGTGGATGAAGGGTTCCCCCGAAGCATTTGACTCTTGGCCTGAGTGTTGCTGTGCAGCAGGACTGTGACCATCTCATGCTCCAGAATCCTGTCCCTGCCTGTCCCATCACTGCCAGTCCTGTCCCAGTGCTGCCTGTTCTGCCACGTGGCACCTGGGCAGGGGTGTCTGGCTGGGATGCCCTGAGCCACGCTGGTGGCTGTGTTGAGGCAGCCACGGATGCAGCAGTGTGGAAGCACAGGGCAGAGCTCCGTCCCCCTCGCACGGCAGCTCCAGTGGCTCTGAAATAATTCCTCCCATGTTGGCAAAGGCAGCTGCCAGTCACCAGCCTGGAGCTCCCATACTGCACGGCTGTGCTTCCAGCATCTCCTTCTTGTTCTGTGTATTTTCCATGTCTCTTTCCTCAGTCTTTTCAGATTAATAGCATTCCAACTCCTGAAGGAAATGCGGAAAAACGGCATGTTTAATTTTAATTTAGGAAAGCGTTTAGGTAGCAGCCTAGTTTTCTCGCTGCTGTCAATCAGGTTTTCTCAAGGCTGACATCAATTAGTTTAAAAATATTGAATGTAATTTTGCCTGACACAACATATTGCAGCCACTGCAAAATATAATTTATTTTAGAAGAAGAAATAATTAAACTAATTTGCATGTCAGTCAGCTGAGCTGGAGTACCGAGGAGAGACGCTGCAATGGAAGATGGCTTTTTTCCCTTCCAGTTGCCCTCAGCCAGCACGTGCTGCCCTCACCTCAATCACGGGCCAGGTGCTGCTCCCAGAGCCCTGAGAGGGCAGGTGCCTGCAGCACCCACGCCATAGCCTTATCCACCCTCTGTGCTTCTCTTTCTGGCACTGAGACCTGCCTGCTGAGCCTTTGCTCGTGTGCTGGGGCATTTTGGGTGCGTGCTCACAGGTAGAGAAAGCAGAGGCCAGAGTTTCTGACCTCGCAGATGTGAATCCTGCATTAGTTGAGTGCACTGTGCCTTTCATCACAGATGTTCTCCAACACTTCTGATCATCACAATATCAGTTTATGCCACTGCTGCAGAAAACATACTTCAGATGTTTTGTAGATAACTTTTTGCAAATACATCCAACCATTTTTCATTTTTTCCACCGGTAAATCCAGGTACTGGCTCAAAGGAAGAGGGAAGTTGATAAAGCATTGAGAAACCTTCAAATATACATTGTACAGCCAAAATAAAAAGAAGCTGATGTGTGCCTCACTGGAAAGGTAGACAAGAGTGCAGCAGTTGCCTTTCTAACCTTGATGTCCCTGGACACGTCAAATTTTGACCTCGTCACTGAGCCAGGAGTGAGCATGAGCCTCAGGCTTCAGCAGTTTTGGAAGGGGCAGAAGGAGAGATTTTGTATGACAGGGTGCATTTAGAAAGGTCACTGTCTCAGAGCTGTGCCCAGGGATGCGGGACGTAAGCCCTGGCTCCGGAGGGGTCGGTGCAGGTCCTCAGCTCTGTGCCGGGGCACGTGCGTGACCCCGCTCCCCTGCGCGGCTCAAAGCACTCCCGGCAGCCGCGGCTGGAGCTGGGGATGGGCACGGACCTGTGCTTCTGCCCGGCTCTAAATACCCTGATCACGTCCCTCCTCAGGGGCTGTGGGAGGTGGTCTCGAAGAGAAGCTGCTTTGCTCAGGATCACGTGGATGTCCAGACCTGGCACGCACAATCCCAGTGGTTCTGGGGAGCGTTCGGCAGCACTGGGATTGGTTCCTGCTCACAGCTGGCTCCCACACTGTGGGGCACTAAGGCAGGAACTCCTCCTCTGGGTTACAGTTAAGAAGGGGAAGAGCTGGGGTCCTGGGTTCTTCCTCCCTTCAGGCTCTACTTCCTCTCCTCTCTCTCTGCCTTTCCTCATCTTTCTCTCAGCAGTCCAAGCTTGCTCCAGAGCTGAGCAGCGGGTATGGTTATCCATCTTCCTGTGGGCTGAGGAGGGGGTGATGAAATGCTGTCATCCTCCTTCTTGCAGGAACTGAACCCTTTTTCTTCCTGCTCATTTGTGGGCATCAAGCGTGCACCCCTCCGCCTCCCCGGGCTCCCTTCTCACCCTGCTGCCTCCCCCTTTTTCTCTTCCTGCAAGCAATTGCAGTTTATTTCACTGCACCAATATGCCTTTTAAAATAACACATAGTTCCAGGCTTTTAGTCACGACTTCTGCCTCCCTCCCCCAAAAACAACTATCTAATCACCAGAGCAGCTGGTCTGGGTGAGAGGGAGTGATAACGTGAAAACCGGGTGAAGGCAGCTCTGGGGAGGGGGCTTAGATTCCTGGCTAATTATGGAGCAGCGCTAAATCTCCTCTCCCCTGGGTCCTCCCCCACCTGATCTGTTGGGGCCAGTATTAATGTTATAGACAAACAGGCAGCAGAACTCCTGCCTGAGCGTGGAGAGAAGCATTAGTTCTGTCACAGGTGCAGCCTCTGGGTAAAACAAAGGAGATGGAGTAAGAGGGAGTTCTCATTTCTGGAGATATATGAGGTGCTTCAGCAAACATCGGGCCCTCCAGAGTGATTTATAATCCTATGGCACGGGCTCAGCGTCCCTCGGCAGTGTGTGTGCAGCTCAGTGACGCTGCAGCGAGTGGAGGTGTAAATGCTGCCCCTTCCCACGTGCAGAGTGAACCTCAAGGCGGGGGGGGGAGTTCCCCAAGACCACTGCCTCTGTGAGGCTGGGCTGCTGAGTGCCAGGGTGAGAGGGCTGCCCTCAATCTTACTGCGTGACCCCCTCGTGCCAGCTGATGGATGGTGGTGTGTTTAAGTTTAAGCTGCTGATGGCAATAAAAACCCAGCGTCAGCATAAGAGGCCTGGGTCCCTGGGCAAGAGCCTCATGCCTCAGTGGGGCACATTTGATGCTGGGTAACCTGGGCACAGCAGAGGTGGAGGGACAGATCTCACTACCAACCTGTGCCCTTAGTTGATCGCAGCTGTTTCACATCCCAGCTCTGTTTGCTCGGCCCTCGGTTGTTGCTGCCAGGCTCGAGTGCCTATGGATCAGGATCCAGGTCAGTGGGTGATCTCACATCCAAGTTTTCTGTCCCATCTTGGTGCTGTTTTGCTGCAGCACAGGTCCTCACCAGTGGATGCCTGACCCTTATGGCTGGGACTAGCTTTAGGCTGCTCCAGTTTTCCAGGGGTAGATCAGGCAGCGTTTCAGGAGCCCTTGGCACACAGCCCAGTGGTTGGGCTTCTTTTACAGGGTGTGGTGAGGCTCTGCAGGTGCTGCTGTCCTGTAGACAGTCTGTGCCACAGGCAGGCAGAGGTGCAGTGCTGTGTGACCCTTGGCACTGGCAGCAGCCACCATGGCCTCAGGACAGGTGGGGATGAGGGGGTTTGCTCCTAATAGCAGCAGCTGGCAGTTTGTCCTGAAGCTCTGCTTCTCTTTCTGTTTCAGATAATCACTCTCAGGTGTCGAGAGCCTCTCTCCGTATCCGTATCCTGGACGTCAATGACAATCCACCTGAGCTCGCCACCCCCTATGAAGCCGCTGTGTGTGAGGACGCCAAGCCAGGCCAGGTAGCGAGTGTCCCCCAGCCCTGGTCTCAGGCTGCAGGCAGCGCTCTGGACCAGTGCCAGCCTGCCCATCTGTCCCCTTCTGCCTGAGAGTCTTCCTGTCACTCTGGGAGTCACTCTGCTGGTCCCACTGAGCCCATCTGCAGGGTTGAAGGCTCGTCCCTCTCTGTGGCTGCAGCTAGACCCTGCACGTGGGACCCTGGGAGAGGCTGTGGAGGCAGCACTGGTGCTCACCTCTGCCTTCTCCCCACAGCTGATCCAGACAATCAGCGTTGTGGACCGGGATGAGCCTCAGGGCGGCCACCGTTTCTACTTCACATTGGCACCTGAAGGCACCAGCAACCACCATTTCTCTCTGCTGGATATCCAGGGTAAGTCCTGCTGTACCCTTGGCCCAGCATCCTTCAGGCTGAGCAGCACCCCTGGCCATGGACAGGGAGATGGGTTACGGTCTCTGTGCCAGCTCTGGGTGCTTTGGGCATGTGGCAGAGCTTCTCATCAACCTGAAATGGTGGGACTGGTCAGCTAACAGCTTGGATTTCCTCAAGGAGGCTCTGCCAGCTTTATTCCTTGCTGCGAGCAGCTACAAAGCTCCTCTCATGCTGTCTGGTTAAGCCTTTGGTATTTTCAGGGCTCTCAGTCCCTTTCTTGATGGGAAATCTTCAACCTGCCTGCAGGCAAGGAGATGATGTGGATTTATAGATGAACACACTCCCATTTTGAGCATTTTGATTTATCCCTCTCCAAGGTAAATCCTGAAGCATGGGTCGTCTTGGGGCTCCATGTGGGTGGCCAACCCTGTGCCCCTGACAAACGGGAACAGCTCCGGAGCCCTAGGAGGCAGTGGGGCCATGCTGCAGCCAGCCCACAGCCACAGTGGGTTCTCTGGGACACAGCCTGAAGGGCCTGATTCCCTGTGGGGTGGTGCCTCAGGTGTAGTTCCTCTATTTCCTGAGGCTCATTCTCTCCTTTGGGACATGCAGCCAGGCAGAGCTGTCTGTTCCTCTGGGCAGCTCTGGGGTTCTCTGCATCCCTGAGCTCAGTGGCTCATCCTGGGTGATTCGGTGCTGCTGTGAGTGATGGGTTGCCACGCAGGTTCTGCTGGCTGAGCCTGGCTGCTGTCGGGCTTTGCAGGCTGTCAGGTCAGGCTGCACTTGTGTGGACAGTAATAGTCCAGAAAAGTAGTGATCAGGATGCTTCCTATTTTTGTCTGGTGTTTAGGGTGAATTTAGGTGCTGATTGTAGCAGTAGGTATAGCAGGGTCCCCTGCAGATTCTGGGACCTTCTGCAGCCATATGTCCTTGTCATAGGGGCCAGCAGACCACATTCTTCTTTGGTTTTGGTTGGGTTTTCTTTTAAAACCATTTTCTTTCTCTGCTTTTGCAGCTTTATCTGTCCAAAGCCTGGTTTAGTTTGTTCTGAGCTTATCATAGGAGCCTTCTGCTGACGTAAGGTCCTGCTTGCTCAGTTTGGTTCAGCATTATTAGGGATAGTCAAAATGGAAAAGCTTCAGATGTGATGGTAGCACAGCTGGATATTGCTTTGTGTCCTGAGTAGCACAGCTGTCCCTGACCTGAGTCCCTCCCCCTCTGCTCAAGGGCAGCTGTTCAGAAGACCTTTGCTTCTTATCATGTAAACAGGCTTTAATCCTCGGTAAGATTTTGCCCCACACCCAGCGATTAACTTCCCTCACTTTCTTTGAAGGACCTTATGAAAATGTGCTTGAACACGCTGAGCTACATCCGGGTGTCCATCCCTGCCCAGACCCTCAGGAGGCTCCCAGCTCTAGGCCAGGGTGTCTGCCATGGCCAGGTTGCCATCCCTGAGCCACCACCGCTGTTTTGCTTGTCTGGCAGGGCATGTGGCTGGGAGTGTGGCTTAGCAGGGGCTGCTTGGCTCCCCAGCTCTGTGTGGGGGTCCACCAGCAGTGGCCCAAGAGCTGGCATTGCAGTAGATGCAGGACACGTGTGCCACCATCTCCTCCAGAGCTGCTGCTCTCTTGAGTGGGATGAGGCTCTTGTGGCACGGGGTAATTCTTTGTGCTAAACGATCCCTCGAGCTTTTCGTGTGGTGTAACACTGCATAAAATGAGTAAAAGCTGGCATCACCTCCCGCCTCCTGCTCTTGGGAAAACAAATGTTGTTGCTGCAGGGTTATTCCCAGAGTGTTTGGAGACCCTCCCAATTGCTGAGCAGTGCTGTCTTCCACAGCAAGCGGAGGTGGCTGCCTGTGCAGATGGAGGCACCCCTCATTTCTAACAGGGTGCCTTGGTGCCATCTCCCTCCCTTTGGTTTCTGCCCTCTTCTCCAGTACATCCACCGCCCTGGGTACACTCACCTTTGCCCCTGCTCTCGTAGGTGTCCTTGCTGCATCCTCCCTTGTGTTCCCCTATTGCTTCCCTCTCCTGCATTCACCCCTCTTGCACTTGTCTCTACTCCCCCATATAAATATCAGTGGTGACAAACTGCTACCGCCAGCCCATCTGTTTCTTTGTACAAATTTGTAGCCAGTTTTGAAACGTGATTTATAAATATTGCTTTTGCAGCCAAGGAGTGACACTGATGGATGTCAGCACAGATGGATTCGCTAAGCTCTTGCTTAAATCCTCTCTTTTGCTTTGCACCTACTTCACTTGGCTCCTTCGCGGCACCAGAAAGCCACCTCGGGAAGTGCCTTGTTCTCAACAGGGTGGGGACCAGCACCCACTCAGGAGTGCTCCTGTTGCAGTTGGGCAGGGCAGGAGCACCTGGCATGGTGGGGCTGCCTGGGGGGAGCCTGGGGGCTGTGAGCTGCCAACAGTGTCGGGGCTCCCTCCGGGGGTCCTGGGTGCGGCACACAGAGCTGCGCTGGCTCCGGTGCTCTGGGTTGGAGACGCAGGAACCAAGGGTATCCCTGCAGGTGACCACATAGCTGAGTTGCAGGTGGTTTGCAAGAGCTGGGCTTTTGGAAACAGCACCATTGCCTATTGGTGTCTCTCTTTCCGTGCTTTTGCTCTGTCTGAGGGAGTGCTCACACACTTCCTGATTCATCAGACAAGGAATAAATGTCACCTGTGGTAACAACAGCGACGATCCAGGAAGAAGATGCCCATCAAATGGAGTGACTAAAGGAAGAGATGGAATTAGAGAAGCTGACCACGTTAAGGTCCAACTGGTGCCATTCCAAAGGCGTTCACCATCCTCTGTTTCCTAACTCGCCTTTTGCTGGGTCTTTCTGGCCTGAGAAAATTGATTACAGCAGGATCAAAGGCAATTAAAGCCTGAAATCATGTTCTCCAAGAAGTGCTAATTGTGTTGGAAGGGATGGTAGAAAGCATCCAAGCCCAGCAACCTGGAAGGAGTGCTAGGTAATATGGAGTGACACATGGAGCTACTGACTCCAGGGCTCAAGGGCTCGGCAAGCAGATGTCTGAACTCTCTGCAGGTCTCATTAAGAGCATGTAAGGGGTGATAGAAGATCTGAAAATCCTAACAATCAAAAGCAAAATGTTAGGATTTGAGGATTGCCCGAGGATAGAGGAAGCCTCCTCCCGCCCACAGGGATGCCCCTCTCAGCACAAGCAGTGCAGATGCTTTGACCGGGGTAGGGTGTGTGTGTGTAAAAGAGCATCAAACCTCCTCGGGGCTGAGCAAACAGCGAAGGAGCAGCAGTGGTGCTGTGGCCTGGTACCCAGAAAACTCGCGAGATGAAAGAGGCAGAAGGGAAAAACAGGATGTTTCTTCTACCAGCTGCACCACCTGGGGCTGGAGGAGGTCTGCTCCCTTTGGGCAGCTCTGGCAGCAGCGTGCCCGCAGGCCCAGCCGGGTGCTGTGTGCTCCTCCCCAGAGCCGGTGTTCCCAGGCTCTGGTACAGCAGAGCAGCTGCTGGAGAAGGGGAAGGCAGATGCTCACAGGGCCTGTGAGTGTAGGAGAGGGAAGGGACATCAAAATCCCTCCTGCTCTCCTAGTGCTGTCTGAGATTGAGTTACGAGAAGGATTTATTAGTTCTGTCTTTGAGGCTGCCAAGAGCCTCTTCGGAGAGAGAGTCTGGGAGACTTAATTATTTTATTATTCCTAGTGACGTTAAGCTACCACCAGAGTATATTGCATTTCTAAACTTTCCTCTTAGGGCAGTATTGATGAGTCCCTGTGCGCTCAGCTCGTGCCAGTTGCTGCCCTGTCCGGCGACCTGCTCCTCAGGTGGGCAGAGGGGCCATCTCCGGCCCCGTCACACAAGGCAATGTGATGTAACACAGGATAATGTCACTGCGTGATCAGAGAGAGGGTGGCAGAGGAAACCTATGGAGAAAATGTCAATTTGTGCAGCAAGAAAGCAGTGATAGTAAAAGGTTTGGATTGGGGCATCAGAGGACACTCAGCACAGCCGCAGCAGAAGGTGCAGCTTTGTGGGGACTGGGCAGGAAACCAAGTGTGGAGACCCAGACTCGTCTGTTCAGGAAAGCTGTGGATTAACGTCTGCTCACATTCCAGTGCTGCTCCTGAGAAGCACTGCTCCTCAGCTCATCACCCCAGAAATGGATTTGGCAGGAAACTGCTGCGGAGGAAGAGACACGAGGGCTGCGGGGCCAGGGCTGCCTGGGCTGTGCCAATGCAAACAAATCTGCACCAAGACACATCCCAAAGCAGCTGCTGTGGGTCAGCTACATGTAAAGAAACAACTGCACCAAGAGAAATGACAGTTGTTTTGTAGGAGGTTGCTTTGGATGCATTTTGCAGGATGCCTGTTCCAAGATCTGGGCAAAATTTTCCCAGATCTGTGATCAAAGGGACTACAACTGTATGGTAGAGCACTGCTTTTTTGGAGTATCTCAGAGGGGAACACAGAAGGTTGTGAGTAACAGGGGTGCAAACACCCAATAGAGAAGAGTTCATGGTGATGGGGAGCAGGGGGCAGTGGCCAGGTGGTGGAGCCATTTCGGTGCCGGAGGCAGGTGGTCCCTGCCAGGCTGGGCTCTGGCTGTCGAGCCTTGGTGAGCAGTTTCATTGGTGTACATGTGAAATTTCTGTGGATCTCCCTTCTGGAAGAAGGGCACCTGTCACCCTGTTCAGGAGAGAAAATACAGTTTCATGATGTTTAAAATAGTGTTTGTAGTTGTGATTTTTGTTGCTCCCTTGCATCAAGTTTTGGGTCACAGGGCAAACCCTCAGCCCCTTCCTGAGGCGAGGTTTCTCTGAGCAGACCTGTCTGACATGCTGCTGTTAGATTTAAGTACCAGCTTCTTTATTTTGACTTGGTGGGTGGCAATATTTCTTTTTCAGTGGTGCCAGGCTGCCTGAGCTGTCTGGGCTGAGTTGAGGTTGGTGCCTGCCCCTCCGCCACTTGCATGTGTAGTTCCCCTTGGTTTCTAGAGACTGTTTCTAAAAATACAGCATTCCTTGTCGCAGGTCCCTAACAGGAGCTGGAGCGCCTGTAAACAGAAGGGAGTTGCCAGCCTCCTGCTGAATTTCCAGAGAGGTTTGGTGCTATCCCTGCGTTTACACAGTGCCGAAGAGCCGCTGGGAGAGTTCCCAACACTGTGTTCCATCAGCCTTGGGTGAAGGTTGGGTGGAGCTGCAGTGGAGGTGCAGGGCTGTGTGCCCAGGGATCCTCTGAGCCAGGATCTGACTCCAGCCCCAGACTGGTGACCTGACTGGTGTGACAGTGACAGCAAAGGTGACCCTCCTAGGCTGTGGCCAGAGCCTTGCTCTCTAACAGCACTTTGGTCTGTCCTTTTTGTCCTGTGGTTTTATCTCCACTCGATCCAGGTGTCTGAGGCTCACTTTTAGCTGGGCTAGCTAGGAGTAAGTCCTGGCCTCTTGCTGAGATGGTGCTGTTAACGTTATTTATATCTCCCTGCTACGCTGCAGCAAGGAGGGGGGACCAGCACCAAACGAGATCTCATTACCTTTGTGCAAACGATTAGCATAATAATAATTTTTTTTTCCTAGCTCATCCTTGGTAGGCCACAGGCAGCTCTCAGATGTTGCTGCCACCACACTTGGTTCAGCCTCCTTGCACCCAGGGGCCAGTGCTCCCCTGTTCCTCCAGACACCTCTGCCCAATTGCCACAGTGCTGCTGCCACGTGCTGCTCCAGGAGCCTCAGCCACAGTGGCAGGTGTCCTGCAGGACAGGAATCCGTGCTCTGCGGTGCCCTGGCTGCCACACAGAGCCTCTTGGATCTGCTCCTGGCTGACCAGTGGATCTTCCCCGTCCTGCACTTAGTGCATGCCTGCATCCTGGCTCGCCTCCTGGCCCTGCCATGCCCCATGTGCTCTCATGCAGCACCCAATCCATACAGCAATTTCCGTGGTGGCAGCAGCCCAAGGGCCAGAGTTACAGTAGATGTCTTTTCCAATGGAAGAGCTGATTCATAGAGGAAGGGGATGGTCTGGCATAAATCAGGTCCGATGAGGAGAGTCTGTAGACAGCAGCGCCTTGCTGTGAGTGGGCCAATCTCTGGTTTATTAGATAAAGACTGCAGACAGTCAGCAGCGGCTTGTGACACCTGGCTGCAATTGTCACCTGCTGTTCAGCACCATCCTGCCCATGCTGCTGCTGGCTGGCAGCCTGCACCACCCCTGAGCAGGGAGTCAAGCCCAGTGTCAGTCCCTGTCCCTGCCCTCCCTCCTTGCTCCTGGTCGGCAGCAGCTGCTCCTTGGGTTCATCGCTGGCACCAGGGCCCTGGAGGGTCCCGTGAAGTGGCTGTGTTAATGGGATCTTAACGAGTTGCGCTGCGCCAGCTGAGCCCCTGAAGCAGCAGGGTGTAAGCAGATGGGGAGGAGGATGCCTGACTTGGCTGGGAGGCTTGGAAGAAGCTCTGCCTACTCCTTCAGGAGTTACAGAGGATCATAGGGGTGTCAGGCCCTCCGGCTGAGGCAGGACCATTCACCCATGGCTCTTGGCTTTGGAAGCAGTGTCTGCTCTCGCAGTCTCAGTGCCACCTGCGGACCCTGTCTGTTCTTGTGTACATGTCAGCAATTGATTTTTATCCTGATTCTGACTCTGTGCCACTCTGAGAATCTTTTAGAAGTTTTTCCCCTCTCTCTGTGCCACCTGTGTTGTTTGTCAGCGTGGTTCAGACATTCATGTGCTGCTGCTCCTGTGCCAGGCTCACTCGCAGGTGTGGTGACAAAGGAGATGCCAGGCTGGCCCTGAGGTGCTGCTGGCAAAGGGGAACGTGCTGGAGTAGAGCTGGCCTTGTTCAGGCACTCAGGCTGTAGAGGGGCTGCAGTGCCAGGGAGCCGTGAGCTGGGTCCGTGTGATGGAGGAGAGAGAGACCCCAGGCTCGCTCAGGATGGCTGCTGGAGGCGGTGCAGGAATAGCTGCTGTTCATCCGGAGCATGGAGGAGCTCGTGGCTAGTCCTGCAGGCTGTGATGTGGGGATGACTTTGCTGCGGTTTTGCTTGTTCCCTGCAGACAACACGGCAGCGGTGCACACACAGAGAGTGGGCTTCAATCGCCAGGAGCAGGACGTGTACCTGCTCCCCATTCTGGTGGTGGACAGCGGCCCCCCAGCCCTGAGCAGCACAGGGACTCTGACCATCCGTGTCTGCGGCTGTGACAGCAACGGGGCCATCCAGTCCTGCAACAGCACAGCCTACGTCGTGTCAGCCTCGCTGAGCCCCGGCGCCCTCATCGCGCTGCTGGTCTGTGTCCTCATTCTGGTTGGTGAGTGCCTGCCTGTCCCCTGGGTCCTTCCTGTCCTGTCCCAGCTCCACTCCATCAGCATCACATGATTGTGTGCAGGCAGGTGCTGTGGGCACAGTGCTGTGGGCACAGAGCAGGCTTCTCTGCATCTGTCTCCTCCCTGGTAGCTGCAGCATGGGGGGCATGAACCTCAGCCCCTGCCAGGGGGGACCAGTGGGGAAGCTCCCAGTGCCACAGCTCCTGCGTGCTGGGCTTCACAAGGCAGCCAGAGCAGAGCTCCCCGTGCCAGGCAGGTGTGATGCTGCCCAGCAGAGCCTGGAGAGCTGCTGGCTCGCTCCCTGCCTGGACGGGCAGGAGCCAAGAGCTGCTTGCCAGCTGCCATGCTGTGCCCACAGCAGGCATCTCTCAGCAGATGGGGGCTGCGTGCTCCCAGCGTTGTGGGCAGGGGTGGCAGGTGTGGGGCACAGAGGTGTGCGCTTAGCTGAAAAGGTCAGTGTTAGAGCGTGTGTGAGTGTGTGGGCAGGACGCAGAGCTGGGCTGCGGTCAAACCAGAGTGCTGCCTAGGTCAGGACTTGTACCCCAGGAATGCCACTGCCTGCCACTGACACACTGGCACAAGCTTTGCTGGGTGTGGGGAGCTGTGCTTGTGTGCATGTGGGAAGGGGCTCTGAGCGAGGGATGTTGCGGTGCCCTCAGGTTTAGCACAGGACAGTTGATGGACACAGCTGCTGAAAGCCCTCTCTGGCCCCAGAGCTGACTCCTGGCTGGCTGCAAGGGCTGTCCAGACACCTGTGGGAGCCAGCACGTTGTTTGGTGAGGTCTCCTCTCCTTGGCATGGCTCCACTCTGTGTCTCCTGCTGCATCTCCGTTCAGAAAACCCTTTCCCACAGGGTGCACTTTACACTGGTTTCATTTTCCAACGCAGTGCAAACAAATTTCTGCCTAATTGCCCAAACGAATAAAGTGCACATCGGTGCTTTAAAGGTGATGGGCTGAATGGATGATGATCCAGGACACGGCTGCGGCTCGCTGCTCAGGCTCTGTGCCATCTGCTCCACATTCACCCACCCAACATTTGGCTGCTACTGTGAATCACGCACCCCCTTTTCCTACTCATCTTCTGCAGAACCCATCCGTTTGTCTGTCCAGCTGTGTGTTTATCCATCGCTCCCTCTGTCTCGGTGGTCACGCTGCATGGCAAAGGAACCTCCCGGTCTGCCCTGGAGCCGGGCAAACCTCTCTCCAAGCCAGTACACAGCACGGCTGCTGCTTGATGAGCCTGGCTGATGGGAACCGTCTGGCATCCCGGCAGGGCTCCCCGTGCTGGGAGGTGCTGTGCCTCCACACCTGCCACCAAGCAGGGGTCGTCTTTGGCTGCAGGAGCACAGCATCCCCGAGACTCTGCGCCCATCTGACTCTCTCTTCCCTTTCCCAGTGCTGGTCCTTCTGATCCTCACGCTGAAGCGACACCACAAAAGCCACCTGACCTCTGAGGATGATGAGGACATGAGGGACAATGTCATCAAATACAACGATGAAGGGGGTGGTGAGCAGGACACAGAGGCCTATGACATGTCAGCCCTGCGCAGCCTCTACGACTTCAGTGAGATCAAAGCTGGTGATGGAGGTGGGGGGCCAGGAGAGGGGGGCCCAGGCAGAAACCCAGCCTCCGAGCTCCACGCCCTCCCACAGTGGGTGCAGAGCCCAGACCTGGACTTCTCTGTGTTCAGAGACTATATCTGCAGGAAGGTGGAGCAGGCAGATGAGGACCTCTCTGTGCCACCCTATGACTCATTCCAGACCTATGCCTTCGAGGGCTCGGACTCCCCAGTGCCCTCCCTGAGCTCCATCAACACCTGGTCCAGCGGCTCGGAGCAGGACTTCTCCTACCTGGGGGGCTGGGGGCCACGTTTCCGGCAGCTGGCAGCGCTGTACGCGGGGCGCAGGGGCGAGGAGGACAGCGAGGAGTCCTAGCTGCCCCTCCAACCCTGGACTGGGGTTCCAGGCCGTGAGGTGCCACACGGGAATCGTGTGCTCCTGGGCCGGACTCCACGGCTGCCGGCGAGAGGCTGCACTGCGGGCACCGGGCAACTGCTCCTCTGCAGCTGCCTTCGGCTCAGGTGGGCTCCACACCCACGTGGGGAGCCCAGAGGAGCCACTGGGGTGTCCTCATCTCCTCAAAGCCAGTCTCCATTAAAGCACCACGCATTGACTTAAGAAGGAGAAAGTCTAATTCAAGAGGGTTTGGAGAGGGTTTCTCCCCCACAAATTATCATTTAAATAGATCTGTTCGGTGATCCCCATCCAGGAGAGGAAGAGCAAACCGGGAGCCTTTTGTTGTCTAAATTGTTTTTGTCACTTGAGTCAGAGCATTTAAAGAGCTTTGATTTCTTTAAGAGCTCTCCTTGCAGAGGGAAACAAGCTTTTAACTTCTGTTCAGATTTTCCCCTCCTAAGTTTACTTGCTTTTTGAAGTCTTCCTTCTCGCTGCTCCCCGTGGGCCTCTCATTAGCCCCCGGCTGGCGGCATGGTGTTGGAGGGAGGATGCCACGCTGGGATCACATCCTGCACAGAATGGCTGCTCACCTCAAACCAGGCTTCCCTTCCGTGCTGCAATCGCTTTGCCCCTGTCTTGTGATCACAGGGGTGCTGGTAATGTGAAGGGCATCCCCAGCACTCCCTGCACAGCAGACATTGTCTGCGAAGTCCTGGTGTGCCCCACAGCCCCAGCGACAGACGGGGATGTCCCACCTGTCACCGAGGCGCGATGCTGTGGCCTGAGCCACCGAGCAGCTGCGGTGCTGGGGAGCGCTGTCGGAGGGGCCCAGAGCAGCACCCCCAGGTGGGCTCTGCCAGCCCCTCACACACGACCTGGGGTTTGCAGGGCTCCCAGCCAGGCACTGGCTGTCACCAAATGGTGTGAGCTGTGCAGGGCAGCAGGCAGGACGTCAGTGCTTCCTGGCCCACAGTGGCTGGGAGAGAGCTGCATCCCATGGAGGACCTTGCTGAAGGGTGCCAGAGAACCCCAGCCCCTGGCTGGGAGGAATAATTCCTCCTTGCACCCAGCTGACAGCAAAGCATCACCATTAGCAACAAAACAGCCATCCCCAGATGTGTGTGAGGCCAGAACCTGCTGGCATTGCTCTGGGGCCAAGCTGGCTGCAGGCTGGGCAGCAGGTGTGTGACACCTCGGGGTACCCAGGGTCTCCCCACCCCAGCACAATATCCTGCAGCAAACCAGCATGAGTTCCCAGTGGGACTGCTTGTGCATGTAATCCCTGGGTTTGGGAGGCGGGTCGGGAGGATGCCAGTGGGATGTGTCATTGCTCCTCAGGCTGCAGATGATGCTGTAGGAAAGCATTGAGTGCCCAGTGCCTTCTCAGCCTGCCAACTACCACAGGGAAAACTGAACAGCCTGTAGAGTGATGTCCTCACACAGCATCTCAGGCCATCCTGGCTGGTGCAGCTCCTTATCTGTTCATGCTGGGAAAAAATCAATTATATCATTGATAGGTAACTGATATGGTCTCCCAAGGCCTGACACATCCTGGGTTTGTCATTGGGTTTGTCCTTTTAGTTTAGCCACAGACACTGTTTTCTCTCCTCGGAGAAGGTTTAACTGTAAATGTACACGTGTGTCCATTTTTTTACTGTGCGTTGCTTCCCGGCTGCTGGCATTGGTCCTTTGGCTGCAGCACGAGACCCGGCAGCAGAGAGGGACAGGACCTGTCTTTGCCATGGTGCCTGCCCTCAGCTGCTCCTGCCCACTGCCACCATGGCCCCTGTGCAGAGCCCCAGCTTGGCTCATACTGGGATCAGGAGCTCCTCGCTCCTCAGGGCCTCTCTGGTCCCACCAAGGAGGCGATGGGTGCTGTGGTGGGCACCTGTGCCCAGCGTGCTGCTGGTTCACTGTGATGATGCTGGGGAGGCACCAGGGCCCTCAAACGCCAGCTCTGGCCACACCGTCTCAAGCAGGTGACACCCCGCACCTCCAAGCAGGAGAACAGAGAAAGCCCTCTCTTTCCTCAGGAATGTGTTTGTGTTTTCCCTCTGGGCTGCACAGCTGTGCCCGAGCCCCTCCGGCACTGGCCCTTCCTCTAGCCAAGTGTTGTGCAATAGCAGGGCTCTGTCCTAGGAGATGGGGTCTGACAGGGTACGTGTTTAGCAACCCTCCCAGCGGGTTCTCCCCCATCCCTGACCAGCCCGTGCTCCCCGGCGCGCATGCACGCACGCTTGCGTTTTAGTTTCTATCCCACGTGTAAATACGGGAGGAGCGTGGTGCCCGCACCTCCTGCCCGCCCCCGCAGGAGGGGCGGGCAGCTGCCACCATGTCTGATGGAGTCACTTTGGTTTTGTTTCTCTACCCAGATGAAATTAGAAGGTTGATTCCCTGACCCTTGTTATTTTTTTCAAGGTCTTTCTGGGACCTGGAAATAAATTATTTCCTTGTCGTCTAGCCTGAGTCTTACGTGCTTTTTTTGTCTTTTTTCCTTTCCTTACATTGCCCTGTCATTGTGGTCCCATTGGTGCCTTCCCCAAGGGGCTGGGTGGCTGATGGGCCGTGGCACAGCCAGCCCCTGCAGCATGTTCCCACTGGCAAGATGCTGCATCTCTGGCTTCTTCCCATTTTTCATTGAAATGCTCATCAGAAAAAGCTTCTTCAAGAGAAGGGTCATTTTTCCTCTCTGAACTTGAAGGAAATGAAAATGAACAATGAAAAAAAATGTCCTTGGTTTTCTCCATCCTTTCAGGAGAAAGTTGGGTTGTGCTTTGAGCATCCCAAACCATTCTATGATTCTGTAATTCTTCATGGCTTCAGTGCAGCTGAGCATTGTCAATAGCTTTGGTACCTGATCTGTTCTCATTTGGGTGATGCTGTATGTTACAGCTACTGGCAGCAGCTAAAAAACCCTCGTTCAAACTCACTTTGAATACTGAAATGATGCAAATAAATGACATTCTGGCCTGACCACAGCTAAATCAATTGCTGGTGGTTTCCTTGATGGCCAGGGGCTGGGGGAGGATCAAGGTGCTCATGGCAAAGAAGCGTGACCCTCCCTGGGCCTGGGAAGCCTCACTGAGGTGGCTGCAAATGCTCCAGCACCCATCAGTGTGACAATGGCACACCACGGAGGGATGGGGCAGGCACGGAGAGAGGAGACATGGCCGAGCTCAGTGGTGGCCTCAGTGTAGGTCAGCAAATAGAACAGGCAGACTTTAAACTGCTCCATAAAGGAACAGTCATTTAAACAGCATCTTGCAGTCCTGGCTCCAAAACAGGATTATTGTTCCCCCAGGTCTTTGAGTGTTTCCTTATCCTTCACCATCCCTCTGCCTCCACTCCATCCTGCTCCCTTGATTATTCGCTAAATGTTATGGAAGAAGCATCTGGTGACCTTTGATGACAGCAGTTGGTGGGATGCTGTGACAGAAGGGGGAAGTCTTGAGGCTGGAGGGTTTTCCAGAGGCACAAGGTGTGCTGTCAGACCTCAGCGTGGGTGCGGTTTTCCTTCTCACACTTACAGTGTGTGCCTCTAGAGCTTCCAGCCTTGAGGAAGCCTTTCTGCCAGCATCACCATTAATTGCACCGTTAATTGCCCCCTCACAGCGAGTCTGTCAGTGCTGTGCTCACAGCCGCCTGCTCTGGCAGGTCTGGACACTTGGCCCGTTGCTGTTTGCAGAGGGTTGAGCATTGCTGTGTGTTTGCGCCCAAGTTTCCAGCCCAGATCCTTAGCAACAAGAACTCTCATCCAGCTGCAGCTCTCCAAGTCCTGCTGTCCCACTTCAGACACCCAAACACTTTGGGACTCTAGAGGCCGGGGCCTAGAGTGTTCTGGGAACTCCACTTTGAGGAGGAGGAGGTGTCTGCAGTCACTGTGCTCATTGCAGTGGAGGTGACAAGTGCCTGGCATTGAGTGGTGAGCCTGCGCTGTGCAGGAGGATTTGCTTCTTGTATATTGTGGGGAAATGGAGAGAGCTCAAAGCAACAAATTGCCAGTCAGAACCAGACCCTTCACTACAAAAGAGGAGGATTATTGAGAGCTTTGATTGCAGAAGCATCTGTGAAGATACTTGAATAGCTCCATGCCTCCTCAACACAGCCCCTCCTGAGGAAATTTTCCTATAGCAATTTCTCTCTCTCCAGCAGTTGCACAACAGCCTCATTGCAGAGCAGGGTAAGGGCAGGTCCCTCTCCTCCTCCTTCCACAGGAGGGGAAGCCAGTCCTGCTCTGCAGATGATGGTTCTCACCACATGGGATGTGACCTGTGGCTGTCTACTGGCAGTGCCAGCCGTGGACGGTGGCACTTGCCACTGTCACATTGTGCACGGGTCCTACAGAGCTAGTGCTGCTGTGTCCCATCAACCACTGGCTGCTGCAGCCCCTTTCCCATCCCCAGCACAGGGAGGCTGCATCAGTCACCTCCAATGCCTGCACTGAGCCATGGCAAGCTCCAGAAGGCAAGGTGTCCAGGCCTCCTCTAGAGAGGTATTTGCAAAAGATGGATGTGATCTGCTGGGATCATTAAGGGGAAGTGAAAAAAGGGCAGTGATACCTTCACCCCCCAGAGGAAAATCCATCTCTGGTAACTGAATGTAGCAAGGCCATGTCAACCTCTACCTCCCGTTTGCACTGGCAATGTCTTGCTCTGGAAGGTGATCCCTTCTCCCCCCATATCCTCTGAGGAAGCTGCTTTATCACCAGGAAGCTGACTCCTTTAACCACCTCCACCACGGCTAATATCCCAGCTCCCTACATCCTTTCATTTGCCAAGCCCTTGAGCTTCTTTCAGGGTTGGTGTCAGACTCTCCCTTCTCAGCAAAACCTCCATTTTACATCTCTGCCCTGTGCTTGGTGCAGGCAGCAGCTCTGTCTTGTCAGGGCTCTCTTGCTGTGCCACAGAACTCTGGTTTGTGCACTCTGCTTGCTGTGGCTCTGCTGCCTCCCAGCCCATCGCAGGAGTGCTCCCAGCACCTGGAGATGACCTGGCTTTGTGCTCGGCAGCAGCAGTTCTTGCTCCCTGCCCACTGGTGGGAACAGAGCTGTGTTTCCAGGCAGCTGCCACGGCTCTGTCACCACATGGGGAAGTTGGAGAGAAACAAAATCATTGAATTTCTCTTGGCCCTGGAATTGTGCTTCTGGGCAGTCAGTGGGGCTGAAACCACCCCTCACCTTGCTGAGCAGTCAGGGCAGCGTGGTGGAGAGCTGGTGTTCCTGCTGCCAGCGGGACTATGTCCTCTTGGGATGCTGGTGCCATGCTGAGCAGCCAGGCTGGCCATCATCCGTCACTCACACATCCCAGCCTGGGCTTTCTCCAGCCTCACAATCCCTTTCCAGATGAGTGTGGATTTAATGACTGTTCTTCAGATTTTTAGGTAAGTACCTTGCTTGGGCTTTGCAAAGCTGGATCCAGCATGGGTGGGCAGAGTCTGAAGCAGTTGGGATACACAGCAAAGCACACCAGGGCTCCCCACGCAGCAATCGCACAGCCCTGGCTTTCCCATGGCCCATCCCATCCCACCTGCCCTCACCAACACTGGAACCCAGCTGTGAGGGGTCAAATCTGGCATTTAACATCATGACATTGGGCAGCAAGAAAGGGTAAAAGCAGGAGCAGGAGCCCAGCGCCATGGGGTTTGCCTCCCCTGGGCTGTGCAGCGAGTCACACCATCCACCCGCCTCTCCTGCTGCTGTGTGTGCCCGTCGGCCGTGGCTGGGAGGCCGAGCGGTGAATCTTAGACATCCCTCATCTGTAGTCAGTGCCAGCAAGTGTTTGTGGCTCGGGGTTGTTAACTGCCCTGTCCAGCTACGCTGCAGGTTTATAGACATCCATTTTTCATTTCTCTCCGTCGCTGCTGTGGAGGAGCTGCTCAGGTGAGCATGAATGGGTCCAGCTGTTCGCTGGGGAACAGCCACCAGCCATTTCTAAGCAGAACACATCCCCTTAGCTTGTGTTCTAGCCATGGTAATTTGTGGAGTTTTAATCCCTCTTCTGCTGGGGAAAGCACGAGTTGCCATCCACCCCGGCAGAGCCAGCCCACGACAGCCTCCACTGTGGTCAGGAGTCACTCACCTTTAGCCAGGAGCCAGGCAGCTGTTGAAATCCCTTCACACTGCACGCAAATTAGGCATTGAAAACACTCATTACAGGCAACATGACACGCCTTCATTATTCCAGAATAATTGTCTGAAAAGCTCAGCTCGCAGCACAAGCTTCACTTGGTGCAGGAATGTGATAAAAAGAAAACAGGAAGTGCAATCAATGCTTGTAATCCTTTTAAATAAAAAGGTACTTGCTAGTAGCTGCCAACATCTTTAAAAAGCTGTGATTTCCCCGGAGAGAGCCCTTATCAGCTATGACTGCGTGTCATTCTGGCTGTCTGTCAATCCATCAGACTTCAGTGCCACTGACATTAAGAAGCCAGGCGTTAAGATTATCACATTTACCCGTAATGTAGCACAGATTGTGTTGACATTTGGGAAGTATTCTACCACAGGAGCCATTTGACTTCAATGCTTTCTTCCTGAAGAAAAAAATGGTTTGAAATATTCGAGGGCAGGAGCCCGCTCTGCCTGCAGCGTGCTGGCGTGGGGAGCAGGAGGAGAGTGAAGGGTGCACAAGCGATGACCCAGGATGTATCCTAGGAATGCTGCTCTCCTGAGCTTTGGCTGCACCTGGCCTGGAGCAGGCAGGTATTTGGGTTGGCTGAGGAGGGTTCCTCTGTGCCCTGCCCAGAGGCAGCTGTGGTACAGTCTCCACGGGGACCCAGAGAGCAACACCCTCTGCTTGCTCCCCTCCTTCTCTCTCCTGGCACTCCTCCTGAGAAAGCCTCAGCTCTGTCCACAACAGAGAGGGGAATATTCCAGGCTAGGCCATAGAAACAATGGTAAATGACCTAAAATGAACTGATTAATCTCTTTAAATAACTGTGAAACCGTTTTCCAGAAAAAGTTAATCTACTCTAAATGGCTCTGGTGCTTTTCTTGGGCTCAAATCAATATGTGGTCGCTTGCTTTTCATGTGTAATTCACAGTAATTGCAAAAGAGCATTTTCTGAAGAAAATGACACTCTGCAAGCAGAAATGCAAAAAGACACAAGGGCCAATTGTCTTAAAATCCCAGCTCAAGGCATGCTGTCAGACACACTGGTGAGCTGGATGTGCTTCAGCATCACAGCTCTGTGTCCTAGGTTCTTCTCTGGGAAGCTGCTGGAGGTGCTGGAGCGTGTTGTGTCCAGATGGCTTGATTTAGAATCTCATCTGCTTCCAGGTCTGGCTGCCAGGGCCCTGGCCTGTGGACCCCTAGCCCACCAGCTGCACAGAGAAGTTGGCTGCAAGATTACAAGGTTAGGCAGAGATACATCCCTTTCCTGTCACCACAGACATCACTGGGATCTGGAGGCAGCCGTGCTCCTTGCCAGGCTGTCCCATCCAGGGCTGCACACAGCCAGCACTGCCTGTGAACAGCAGCACCCAGGGCCTTTGGGGCCTGGGGTGGGTCTTGTGTGCAGAGCTGGTGCAGTCCAGCGCAGATCACATTCCCGGGTCTGTCCTGTCCCTTTCATCTCCTGCTCAAGTTTGTGCCAACCAGGCTTGCTTCATCTGTGCCCAGCCTCGAGCCATGGCTGCCTGATGGTAGGACAGGCATCCCCTTCCACAGAGTCCGTTGCCTTTCCGTCATATGCTGTAAAACCAGAGCGTAACTTTCCAGGATGTCATTCTAATTCTACTGAGAAAGCTTATTACTTGTGATTTACCCATAAAAAAGCCCGGTGACTTATGCCGGTGTGTCTGTGGGTTTGCCCATCAATCCATCACGGCGGCGGCAGGATCTCCGCAGGGCAGGGGGAGCAGATCCAGGGCTGAGGTGAGCATGCCACTGTGATTGACACGCTGCTTTTACCAGCCGTAAAGCCTCTGACATATTCCTTTTGGCTCGCTGTGGATCCGCACTGCTGAGCTCCAGCACAAATGTCATTAAAACATGTTCTACCCATGGTACCTATAAATAATTGAGGCAGCAGGTCTGCACTGAGCTCTGTGCTGCAGCTTTCTGCTCCTCCAGCGAGGTGGCCTGGGGAGATGACCTCTCCTTCTCCTACTCACTGTCTTAGACATGAAGGGGCACCTGACACTTGTCCCCACTCTAATTTCTCTGCTGCATTGGCAGGCCATGCTCCCAGGGCTGGGGGTCTGGGCTGCTCCCTGCAGGGAGGTGAGTGCAGACCATCGGGCTCCAGACCTTGCCTTTATGGGCCATGAGCAGTGCCTGGCTCCTGCCTGGGGCACTGCTACATGTGGATGTGTGGGGAGAACCTGGCACGTGGGTAGAGGAGCCCAGAGATCTCATGACTCAGGAGCAGTTCCTGGCTGTCAGTTCCCACCACTTCGCAATCTGTTGAAGTTTTCAGAGCTGCCCAGGGCAGCACCTATAGGTCTCACTGTGCCAGCACATGGCCAGCAGAGTTAATACTATCTGAAACACCTTAATGTACTCAGATGCATTTCCAATACTGTCACTAAATGTGTGGGAAATTCACAATCCGTGGCTGAGAATGCTTGTTGCTGCTGCGGCCTTGGAAGCACAATCTATCCCTGAACACAGCTTTCCTCACTCACCTGGCCAAGACTGGTGGGAGCATCCTGTCCCTTGTGAGTCCCACCATGATGTAGTACCTGCCACCCATTCTGTTCACAAAGTCAGACCACTTTGGCCCTTCTGCAGGTCCTGGCACACAGGGCAAATGCAATCCTTGATCTGGGCTCCTGCAGGCCATCAGGCATGAGGGCTGGCAGATGAGCTTGCAGGCAAGGCTCACATATGTGGGATACCCATGTGGGACACCCATGTGGGACACCAGCAGGTTGCTCTGTCCCTGTTGAGAGGGGCAAGCTTGCACCTTCAGCATCAGCCCCCTACACCTCCCATCACACAGTTCTGGCTCCCTTCATGCCCACGAACAGGTTTTTTCTTTCCTTCCTTCTCATGACAGCCACCATCTCCCCCGTGCCAGTGGGAGTCATTAGCAGGCATCACGCTGGCAATGTGCAGTGTAAATATGGAGTGCTGATATCCCACTTTGCCGTGCTGGAAGCAGCAACCCCAGACTGATGCTGTTCCCCTGGCAGCTCCCACCCATCAGCCTGGCCCTGGATGCTCTTCAGCTCCACAGGCTCCTCCTGGCTCCCTGGGTTCAGGAGAGCACAGTGCAAGAGAGCTGTGTTGTGGCCACACACGAAGGCATACAGAGGCTCATCCATTGCCCAGCACAGAGACACACATGGAGCCACAGCAAGGTGTTCTGGTGATGGAGGAACTGCCTCCTGCCCCAGGGACACATCCTGGGCAGCAGGGCTGAGCGTGGCTGTCCTGCCCCTGCACACACGTGTGCACGGCACTGGGCACGTGCAGAGGCAGGTGCTGTCTGCATGTGGAGGTGTGCAGCCATGCAGAAGCATGTGTGTGCTGAGGCAGACGCTGCGCAGCGCGTGTGTGCCCTGACAGATCGTGAAGGTGTATTAAATAGCAGCTGTCGGGCTCTTCCCGAGCACAGCGGTAACACAGTTGGGACCATTGTGATGTCTTCTTAATTTAAACTCGTGTTGTCTTTCAGCCACGTGCTAATGAGGGCTAATGGGAAGATCAGCTTGCTGTTTGCCAGTGTTGCTGTGTGCATTGCCATGGCCCTGTCACTCCTGCAGCCTGGCTGTCCTCACTGGCTGGTGTCTTTCCCTGCCTTGCTGCTCTGATGGGAAGAGGGACTCGGGGTCTGCTCCCCCTGGAGCTCTTGTGGCATGTCAAAAACCGCTCCACCAAGCCAACTTCTCTGACCACAGAGCAGCAGGACTCATTCAGGGAGCAGAGCCTCCTGGTGCTGTCTATGGGCAGCCCCCGGGATGTCCAGGGCTCCCTTGTGTCACAGCATCAACAGTCCCAAAAGCTCGATTGGCCTCTGTGGCTGGGACACCCACAGTGCTGCCACATCCCCTCCTGCCTCTGCAGCCCCAGGACAGCCACACAGACCCTTGGGCGCCTCCTCATCAAGAAGAGGCAGCCAGCTACTCATGGAATCTGTGTCACCCCTTGTGCTGCCCCGCTGTGACTCGGGGTCTGCACAGGGCACAGCAGTCACTGGTACCTAGAGGACTGATAGTTTGGCCACAGCTCAGTAACTTTTTGTCACCTGCATGCCCTTCCTGGCTTCATGGCTGTGGTGCTGGTGCTGGGGGACAGAGCAGCTCTGCACAGGACATCTCTGCTCCACAGGGCTGCGGCCCATTATCCCTCGCCCTGTGCCTGTCCCCTGCTCTCCCTGCTCTGCTGCCACAGGTGCCAGCTGCACAGCAGGACACTGTCCCAGGGCTGGTGGAGGGGCTGCCTGATGGGTGCCAGCACCGACCCGTCGGAGCGGGAGCGGAGCACAGGGAGCTCCATGGTGGCAGCATCCCTGGAGCTGCTTCTCCCAGCACTAACACACACATTTATCAGGATTAATGAAGCGTGCAACAAACGGATCGGGGAGGCAAAGAAAGCAGCAGAGACAGAGGCAGAGGCTGGCAGCAGGCAGGAGGGAGATGAGGGGGGATGTGGACCAATGAAGCTGGACAGGGCTGCACAGGAGCAGCACACCTCCCTGAGTCCATGCTCCCAGCCTCCCACATGGACACACAGGAATGCTCGCATTAGCTCTTCATCGTGCACACAGGCATGAAGAAAGAGAAACAGTCTTACCAGAGATCAGCCATCAATATTTGAAAAAAAGCCATTGAATACTAACACAGCCACTTACGCCATATTTGCATACTTGCTTAATAAAAAATTATGGCTATTCAAAGCCCAATCATTAATTACCCAGCATATTTTTGTTTAACTCCCTCCCTTTTTTATTACAGACTAAGCTGTTTTCCTGCTTATTCAGCAAAAATTCCCTACTCTTCCACCAGGACAAGACATGCAATAAATATGTACTTATTAAGTGTGCATTACAACTGCACGAGCTGGGAGAAGTAATAACAGGCCCAACATAAAGCTGAAGTATTTATGCATGTACCTAGGGCCACTTTAGCTATTTATTTTCACAAAGAAATTAAATTAGATAGTTTGATAGCTCTCACTGTGATTATGGTGGGAATTTACATAGGCCCCAGCCTGTCGGGTAGGGATGGGTTTGAAGGCACAAACCCATGATGAGGACAAGCTGCAGACATCCTGCCAAGCCAGGTGTGCTGGGCAGGACTCCCTGCCAGCAGGGCCAGTGCCCAGCCGACCTCCTCTGCCTCCCAGCTGGGAATCCCATGGGGACACCAGGCAGCCAGGATGGACACCAGGCAGGCAGGGTGAGGCTGCCCACTGCTGGGACCACAGGTGACTCTTCATGAGAAACGTGGTCCTTGGAGAAAAACTGTTGGGATGTGAAGAGGGACAAATTTTCTCAGGAAAATTGCCTTTTCAAACCCTTCTCACTTGAAAGAATCCCAGCGCCTTTGTGAGCGTTTAATGCCCACTCACCATAGATGCCTTTGACAAGACGTGACACCTGGCCCGGACAGGAGAGGGGACAGGGAGGGCAGGGTCACCCCCCTCCGCGCCCCCCAGCCCTCACCACCCTGCGGGAGGCCCCGCAATTAGTGAGCGACCTGATTAGCGCTGATTGCGCACACGCCGCCTGCAGCGGCGAGAGCCTGCGGTGCCGCCTGCGGTGCCCCACCACGATGCCGCACCAGTCCCAGGGGCCATCCCAGGGCACAGCGGAGGGCACCAAGCCCCGGGGCACCAAGCCCAGGGGCTCTTAGCCTGGAGGGGACACCGAGCCTGGGGGCCGCCCGCCTGTTCATAGGGCGGGACCACCTGCAGCACCCCTGCTGCCCAGGGAGTGGCTTCCCCTTGTGCTTGTCCCCGTGGTGTCTGACATCCCCCTGTGCCTGTCGTGCAGGTTCCTGATGTCTCCGAGTTATTAAAGATGGGATTTTTAAATAGCACAGGGAACGTACAAGTTTTGCGGTGTCAGCACGGGGGAGTGACAGGAGCTGCTGGGAACCAGCCCAGCCTCGCCAGTGACAGTGTCCTTTAATTACAATTGATGACCTGGCATCTCCCTTCCCTAGTGCTCATCAGCTCATTGCCTCACAGCGGGACAATGGGGCCCCAGGTCCTATGCAGCTGCTCCCCGAACTCAGGCACAGCCTGCTCTGCTCCTCCAATTGCCCACGTTTTATCCACTCTAAAGGAAACATTGGCAAGATGCCTTCCCAGGAGGCACAGGCGTCTCGATGAAGTGCCCAGCGCTGCCCATCCACATGTACCATGGCACCGTGGCCCTGGTCATCCTGTGCCCTCCGGCAGCTGCTTCCAATGAGGGCTCATAGAGAGACCGGCAGCTGCCAAGCACAGGGTGGTGTTTGCTGGCAGAGGAGTGAGAGGAAAACTGCCTCTGCCCAGGGCATGGCTGGGGTGGAAGCACGCGAGCTGAGTGCCAGGGCTGACCGTGGATGTGCCAGCTTGCCAAGAGAAGTGTGAGAACCGCCTCTCGCTGGCGGAACAGGAGGGAGCACAGCTCAACAATTACAGCACAATTAGCTCAAACAGCAGGTTGATTGTAAATTGCAGCTCTGTGCCAGCTACAAGTACGGAGCGAATGGCTGGCGGGAGCTCTCCCGCAGCCCGGCTGTCTCTGCTCGGGTCTGAGCCAAGCAGGAGGTGTAGGGCCATGGCCCACAGCATCCCCTATGGGGTCTCCTGGCACCTGGCCCCACAGCCTCCCCCTCGAGCTGCTGTGGACACAGGAGAGCTGGTGAGGAGCCCTGTGGCCTTGCTAGTACAGTTCCTCTATGGAGAGCTGCCAGGAGCAGCTCTGCAAACAGGAGCTGTTGGCCCTTCTTGGGGCCACAGGGTATAAGAGCCATGCTGCTTTCCCAGAGCATCCCTTGCTCCAGAAGAGCTCCTGGGCCTCCCCTGCTCCATGATGGAGCCTGGACTGCCACTGGCTCAGAGCCCAAATGAGCAGTGCCACCCATGAGTCCCCAAACCAGGTGTGCAGGGTGCAGCAGCCTTGCTGGAAAGTGGGTAGGTTGTAACACTCCTCCTGCATCCTGTGTGGGGAGCAGCCATAGGGGAGACCACCTGTCAGAGGGGGACCCCCCAGACCTGTCCCTGTGGGGCAGGGAGGGATGGCTGGGCATGGGCTCACCTTGCAGGACCAGCCACAGCCAAGCAGAGAGTGTGGCTGAGTTGTGCTGCCACAGGGATGTGTGGCAACGAATATGTGCACTTCTCTTGGGAATGGCTGCCTCAAAGCAGCCTGTTCCCTGCACCATCCCATCCCACGCTGTCCTGCCTGGTGCACACAGGACAGGCACTGTCAAGGAATAGGAGGGGGCCCCAGAACGGGCTCTCTCTCATGCCCAAGCAGTCATCCACCCCTTGTGCAGTGCATGAGGCAGCCTGGCTGCTCCGGCTGGCCGTGGAGACGTGGCAGGACTCCTGTACAGCCCTAGGGAGGAACAGGCTTCTGGTGGTCCACAGTGGAGCCCCACTCACTCAGCTGTGCTGGGAGAACCTGTGGTACCAGTGCAGGCGGGCTCAGTGCTGCCCGTGGGGCTTGCAGCAAACCCTATCCCCAGGGACAGCACCCCTCTGAGGGGTGGCAGGGGGATGCTCACAGCCAGCTTTGGGGATGGCCATGCCCTCAGCAGGGTGTCCCGTTGGCTCTGTCCCCCAGATTGTGCTGACAGTGGGGTTGGCGCGCGTGGAGCCGCATGCTCGGCGGCAGCAGCAGCAGCAGACGGACACCGAGTCTGTGCCAGAGAGGGGCAGGAGGGGCCCCCGTACCCCGGCCGTCCCTGCGCGTGGGCTGCCGAGGGGCCTGGGGCGGGCGGGGGGCAGCGCCTGTCAGCCTGCTGAGGCTGATGCCTTCCGTCTCTGAGTTACTGGCTCGTGTCAGGGCAGAGCTGGAAATGTCAGGGACTGCTGCAGGGTGACCGTGCAGAGTGGCAGATGGTCAATGATGGATTTGTCACTTCAGATTCAGGCGGTTTTTAAATATTCAGCAGAATCGGAGGTGACAGCTCATGGCAGCAGGCAGAATTTCTGTACGTCTCGGTAAGACCTCCTGGCCCCCTGGGAGGGGGGGCACAGCAGGACAAACCCTGGCACCTTGCAGCAGTGGCTGGGGACAGCGCAGGCTGGGACCGTGGTGTGCATGGCCAGGGCTCCCTGTGCTCCCCGTGGCTGGTGACCCAGTGGAGGTGCAGGAAGGAGGCTGCTGCTGTGCTCGTTCTGCTCCAGCTGCTCCCTGCGAGCTGGAGCATCCAGGTAGCGCCTGTGCTTCCCGTAGCCACCCTGCTTTGTCAGCACCAGTGCACTGGGGTGTCTCAAGAGCACTGGGGGCTCCCACCAGCTCCACACAGGAGTTGGCACGCCCCAGCCCTTTGGTGATGGCAGTGGCAGCCACATTCTGAGGAGAGGCCCAGCAAGTGGCAGTGTGAAGGAGGCTCCTGAGCCAGGAAGAACTGCAGTCTGGGCAGGCTGGCGGTGCAAGGGGTGTGGGCAGAGCCAGTGGCAGGCTCAGCTGAGCATGCAAAGTAGCTGGGTCAGCAGGGAAGAGAGACTGAGCTCAGCACAGCCCGCAGAGCCACCCTCCAGAGAGTCATGCCTCAGGACACGGAACGGGGTGCCTGCTGGGCTGCATACAGGTGCTCTGCAGAGTCACAGTGGCAGCAGCACTAAGGCAAGGCCAGTGCTGCAGTGCTGTGCAGCAGGTCAGGGCAGACTGTTGAGTGATGCCTTCCACAGCTGCTGGCATCAGCCCGGGTCCCACTGATGGTTATGAGGAGCAGTCACTTGTCCTGGCTGGTGCTTCTTCCCACAGCACAAGTCATTGTTCAAAGACTGCCTTGTACCTGGTCAGGGCCCCTGTGGTATGTGGGATGGACATGGCCCTGCAGAGCCAGCACAGGAAATGCCTCCTGTTGCAAGAGGCGCAGAGCCAGGATGGAGTGTGGGTCCTGGCTGACCCAAGGGACGTGAGGCTTCCCCTCCCTGGGGGTATGTGAGGCTATGGCCACTGGCAGAAGGAAGGCAGCAAGGTCAGTGCAGTAATAAACACACCAGCCCTTGAGGGCAAGGGATGCAGTATTGACTCTGCATCTCCTGTGCCTACTGCCTCGAAGAGAGCTCTTCTCATGCCAGCTGGACTGGCTTGTCTGTCCCTCTGCCACAGCTCATCAGGTGCAGCCCTGGCCACAGAGCGCTGCTGACCACCTGCATTTGCATCAAACTTTGCTAATGGTGCAGGTCCTCCTGTACATCCACCATGTGTGCAGAGGTGCCTGGCTGGGGGGCATGAGCAGAGGGATGGCATGCTCCCCCTGGTCCTCCTGTGCTTCAGGCAGGTCTGGGTAACATCCCTGCCTCCCCCCAGCCGAGGGAGTGGTGCTCTTGGAGTACAGACTTGCAGCCCAGAGTCCCCATGCAACCCACAGCGTGGGCTGTGGCTGTGTCCATCAGGGCTGTCTCTCCATGCCCCAGCAAGGCAAAGCACCTTGGCTTGGGAGTGAACAGGTGATACTGCAGCCCCTTCCTGCCACTGTCCAGCCCTGCCAGGAGCCTGATAGGCAGTCAATCATTAATGCTGAAGTCAAACCCTTCCACCAGCTCCAACCTGAGAGTGCTCTGCAGCAGCACTGCAACCCCCACCAGGGAACCCTGGGAGTGTTCACAGACCACCCTGAACGTCGTGGCCCTGCAGCACCGCCCTGCTCCACAGAGCTGACTCCTCTTCATTACCATGTCTGCTGTCAGCAGCCTGTTCCTCTCTCCTGCACGGGCTGCGTGATCGCAGCAGCTTCCAGCAGGGCCAGTTCTCTTGCAGCCCAGCCCCGTGCCAAATTCTTCTTCCTCCATTAGGTGCTTCTTTGATCAGCAAGAAGAAGGCAACTTGCTGGTCAGACTCTCCTGGAAGAGCTGAGCTTGGCTCTGGCTCCAGCCTGCGCTTAGAGCAATTTAATATCAGCAGCAGGAGGGGATGGGGAATTAATTTTGGTTGCTGCCACCCCTTCGGGCCACACCTACGTGTGCTGGATAGTGCAATGTGATGGCTCCCTCTTTCCTCTGCTGGAACAGCTGCTTGAATTTCCTTGTCCTGCCTTCATCCCTCCTTGCATTAACTGTTTCTCAGCCACAAAACACTGAAGGGCTGCAGCTGGCTCTGCCCAACAGGCTTAGCCCTTCTGCTGATGGAAAAAGCACAAAGCTTTCAAGGAAAGCACAGGCCATAAATCAAGGGCAGCAGCAGCATCAGGCAGCCCTTGGCTCTGAAGGGGCCATGCAGGGCTCATGAGCACAGCTCAGGTGCTGGTGGCCACCAGCCCCTCCAGATGACTGCAGAGGTACTCTCGGGTGGGTGCAGAGTCCAGGCTTTACAGAGCAGCCCCACGCAGCAGCGGGGTGTCAGGTCACATAGCACAACACGCTATGTCCCCACCCCTGAGAGACAGCATAGGATGTGTCCCAGCTCGGGTCTGGGGGTGGTGGGTCTGCGGGGCACTCACTCAGGAGGTGGGGCTGAGCACTCGCCCCACAGAGGGGCACGCAGCTCCAGCTGGCTCTGAAGAGGTTAAATCTTTCTAATCGCACAGTAAGACCTTCTCTAAGAATTTATCTACTTTCTGCCTTCCAAGAACATATGGATAAAATCCCCCTGAGCGGGACTTACATTTATAGCATCTATTACTGAGATCAAGGTTAATCCAGAGTAATCTAATGGGGTGAAAAGGACTTTATATAAATCTGTTTTAATCTACGGGACATGATAGCCTGACAAGGCCATCAGAACACTCCTGCGCCACTGCTGGGGCAGCGAGAGGTGCCAGAGTTGCACAGGGGATGCAGGAGGGAGAGCTGGCTCATCCAGCACCCACCAGTCCGAGTGCAGCGGGGTCAGGAGACTAGCAGGGCTGGAACATGTCTCACTGGGCCCGGAGCCAGGCCAGCTGTCCTGGTGTGCCGCTGCTGCCGCTGCCTCCAGAGAGACGGAGTGGCCCTGGCCCTGCTGGGATGTTGTGCCATGGGACAGGGAGGCTGTAAATGCTCTAAATTAAGAGCCATCCCTGATAGGTGTAATTGATCCACACTTACAAAGAGGAGATGCAGCAGGGAGAGACAGCAGGTGAACTTCAGTGGCTGCCAGCGCTGAGGCCGCATCCTGTGTGCTTGCCCATGCTGGGGACTGGTGGCTCCACCGGGGCTGGTGCCTGCAGCACGTGCACAGGGCGTCCCAGGTGGGCAGGGAGGAAGGACTGCCCCTGCCAGGATGTCACACTGTGGTCCCTACCGCACCCCACGTCTCCCACAGCCAGGTGAGTGCACCCACTCTAAGCTGTCTGGTGCCAAGCACTGCTCCCCCTGCTCCCTCTGTTCCCTATCCTGCCACCACCGGGCTCACTGCAATCCGAGCCCTGCGGCTGTGCCTGGTGTCTGGGGATGTGCTGAACCCCGGCCAGACCTGGTGCTGAGGGCAGCCCGTGCCTGCTGTCTGCCCAGGCAGCAGGGCACAGGAGAGAGTCCCACGGACACGGGAGGCCAAATAAGACAGCTCTCCAGAGCATGGCGTGTCGTTTTACATCTGCTCAGATGGAGACTGAGTTATCCAGGTCCCTGAGTCCCAGACCCGCCAGAAGACAGTATCTCAGCTAAACGATGCAAAAATGATTTAATGGAGGGAACTAATCAAGGAATCCAAGAGAGACTGCTCACCAAGGGCTGATGCAAGATTCAATTAAACTGCAGCCTTTGTGGGTTCACCATTTTAATTTTCCACAAATTAGCTTAAAAAAGGTATGGAAATGAAGATATTAGATTTTTTTTAAGTCAAAAGGAAAAATCCTTTGAGGATTATATTAGCTATTTCGCTTTAACAAACATAATTTCTATACTCATTTTCTTGTTTTAATCTCAGCTGTTGAGATACTCTTTCTATTCCAGCTCCAGTGTCAGTGTGGAAGGCTATTAACCCTTCCCAGAGCAGGTCCTACAGCCCAGCTGCTGCAGTGCCCTGTTCCCATGCCAGCCACGGTGCTGGGGCGAGGGCAGCATGATGGCACAGGAACCCTCCTTGGTCAGCTGGGTCCCAGTGCAGCAGCACCAAAAGAAGCAAGTCCAGCCCCACAGTAGTGAAGGAGATGCCTCCCCAGTTCAAGGGTTCTGCTCTGTCCCTGCCTGTGCCTAGCCGGTTGGACAGAGGCTGGCTGTGAGTGATTCCAGTGCAGACAGGGCTGTGGATCCGCCCGGGGCTGCAGCAATGCTAAGTTCCAGACACCCCACATTTCCTGTAACTTCACCTGCTTTTGCCCTCAGGCAGCTGGAGATAAACACGGAGTAACAGTGTTGTGTGTCGGCTGTGATTTGTCTTCTGCAAGAGTATGTCTTGCACTGGGGATCTCCTGTGAGTAATAACAGCTGCTGCTATGGCCCTGCCTCCGCTGGCACCTGCTGCCCTGGCATGGCTGGTCTTTTCCTGCCCTGTGTGGTGCAGCTCCAGGGCTTGGCTGGAGGCTGCTCTCCAGCAGGAACGGTGCCTTGAAAGTGTCAGGGCTAGTGGCTGGTTGACTGGGCTTTGCCTGGCCACACAGCCTGCTCCCCACCCCAAGGAAAAGTGTTCCTCTCCCTGGGTTCCTGCTCATCAGTGGAAAACAAGTCCCCATCAGCAGCATCACTTACTGGTGTGGGGGCTTTGCCAGGACCACAGTGGGTCTGGCTGGGCACCCTGGCCAGGGCTCGCACTGCCAGGCCATGGCCCCAGGCATGTACCACAGTGCTGAGGAGCATCATCCATGGGCCCCTGCTCCCTGGGTGGGGTCAGCTCCTCCTTGCCTTCTCCTCCCAGCACTGTCTGTACCTCTGGCACTGTCCATGAGGTGCCACATCCACTGTCCCACCCTGCTTGCACCTTCCTGTCCTGCACTGTCCCCTCCTGGACCCCCCCTTGCCCCATGGCAGCTTCATCTGGCTCCTGGGTGACCTTCAGCTTGCAGCTCCTGGAAGCACCTCCCTGTCCCCTTCCCCTGTGCCTCGAGTGGAACGGAGCTTCATTTGTCACTGTCTCTTTTAAAAGGTCCAATCTCTTCCGTGGGGTCACCTGGCTGCTCTGCCAGCAGCTCCTCGTGCTGGCACAGCTCTGCTGCAGCTGCTGCAGCTGCCAGTCCAGGCTGCGTCATCCCTGTCCCCTTGTCCTTGGGGTCCTGAGTGGTCCCTCTCTGCCCGTGGGTGAAGTACTCCCAGTCGAAGCCCAGCCCACAGGTGGCTGTAGCATATAGCTGGGGCTCGGGGCATCCCATCCCCTCTTCGTGGAGAGGGGCAGCAGAGCCAGGGACATGGGGCCTCTCCTGCACCACCCTCCCAGAGCAGCAGATTATGCAGGGCTGGCTTGGCCCTTGGCACAGGTCTGGCAGTGAAGGCTGTGGCTGGGACCCTCCCCACCCTGCACACATTGAGCCCTGAGTGGAGCTCAATGCAGAATTAATTTGTCATATTGACACTGATCGTTTATTAGGGAGCAGAGTGGAGCCCATTCATTTGAACAGAAAACATTTCATCTTATCTCCTGCCTTTTCATGCCTCAGCTCTCACTCTTTAACCTTGGACAACGAGACATTCATAATTTCCTCACTGGCTCTATGGCTCCTCTAGATAAGAAACTTATTTTTTAATCTTTCTTTCTATTGAATTTTAAACATGTTCCATTACAAAACCTGATGCACATAACAACATGTTTTGCCCAGCATTAATGTGGCCACGCTGTGCTGCAGCCTCTGCCATTCCCTGGGGCCTGAGGGTCAGGGAGCAGCTCTGCTTTATCAAATGGCTGCAGGGGCTCTGGCAGTGGTGTGGGCACAGGCAGGGCTCAGGCAAGCCTCCGGTCTGGGTACAGTGTGACACCGGGGTGCTGCCTGCAGAAGGGCGCACAGGTCTGCGGGGCTGGATCTGCCCACTCCAGGGGCTGCAGCCAGTGGGACTGCAGGGGAATGGGTGCTACAAGAGGAACATGCTGTCACCACCTGATCGTTTTCAGCAATTCCCATTTGCTCTGACATGGTCTGAGCTTGGGAAAGCATTTCTTGTTTGGGGATGGCCACTGGAGAGTCGGCACGTGACTGGGAGCTCTTGCAGCCCCACACATGAGCCCCACTGCAGCCCCACACAGCAGTGCAGGATCTGCCCCAGCCCAGGGCCATGAGCAGCTGCAGAGAGATTTGTCTCATTTCCAGTCCACAAAGCTACTGCCCCAACAGCAAATAGCCCCATCAGGGCCCCTACAAGGAGAGGCCATGATTGCTTTCGATGTGCAGAGGAGCCACAGAGATAAGGCTTTCACCTCCAAGGCTCTGCTGAAAAATTAGGGATGGGAGGTGGGAGGGAGCAAATTGAGATAAATGAGTGTGCTGCGTGGCATCCTGCCTGCAGGATGCTGAAATAAAAAATCAGTAAATAAAAAATCACCAGTCTTTATCTGGTCAGAGCCTGAATGGGCTGTGTGATAACTATAACGGATGAGCCTGCCATGAGGGCCTCTGAGAGGGACCTGCTGGCCCTCATGCCACGTGGGAAGGCACCTGCTGGCGCTGGGGACACAGCAGTTGGCATGCACAAAGGGCCAGGGCAGCAGCTCTGCCGTGACACGCTGGGTCCTGTCCCTGGGAGTGCACCGTGCTGGCTGCTGCACCAATCCCAGGTGGCTCTGGGAAGGGCTTGGCTCCTTCCTCAGTGTGAAATGCACTTTTCCAAGTCGTCCTTCACAGTGAGAAAAAGGCAGATCAGATGCCGAATTAGCCTGCGAGAGCCGTGTTCCCTTCTCTCTTATCTAACTCACTGTAACAAGCTCTTTGCATTTATTCTACCAAATGTGCTGCAGAATTGCGTTACAGCTCATGGCTGCGAGCCATCTGTGGAGAGAAATCCAGTTATACCTTGTATAATAAGTTCCTGACAATCTTACAGAGGACTCCGGGTCATAAAAGTCTCCCAGTTTTATCGCCAGTAACAGACACGGAGAGAAATTAAGTTGTCTTATCAAATTTAGATAATATATATCCCTCTGGAGTGGAAGGTTTCTGATGGATCTTTTACAATATTAGAACATTTAGAGGGGTGAGCAGAAATGCACAGTGGGGGTGGGAGAGCAGTGGGGTGCAAAACACCCAGAGGCACCCAGGAGCAGGAGTCCAGTAGCCGCTGGGCAGAGACCAGCCCTGGGGAGCTCTTGGAATGCAAAAGGGAGGCAAAAGCTGTTTGCAGGCAGAAGCCGTGCTGAGAGGTGGGCTCTGCTCCTGCCTGGCTCACCTCGAGCGCTCTCATGCAGCTATTAATGAAAGCAATAACCTCCAGCATCCTGATACGCACACTCCTTCCCGCTGCCTCCTGCGCCAGTCACTGCGGGGAGAAGGAGCCACAGGGTGTTTGCTGAGTTCCTGGGGCCTGGGATCTGCTGAAATCAGGAGCCAAGCTCTGCAGGGAGGCTGGACATGAGATGTCCCTGTCACATATCATCTGTGGCCGGTGCAGGGATGAGGGTCCCTGGCTCTGGAAGGGTCCTGCTCTGGCAGCCTGCACAGTGTTGGTCCTGTCTGGGCTCTCCTTGCAGCAGTTGGCAGGGAAAGGAGTGCTGCTCCATTCAGGCAGTAATTCTCAGCTCCCTGGAGAAGGGTCCCTGCTGATCCCATTGCCCAGGGCTTGGCCCGTCCCTGCCCCTGTCTCAGGTGTCAAGGCTCCTGCAGCAAGGAGGCTGGGACAGGGATGGTCACCACCTGGACTGACATGTGTCTGCTGGCCAACCTCTCCCTCCTAGGGGACCAGCTGCCCACAGGGATGGTGCTGGTGGCGTGGGAGGGCTGGGATCCTTGGCACACCTGCTCTCTGTTCAATATTTAGTTTCTGCAGAGGCAGAGTGCAGTAGCCATGGCAATGCAGCGGGCAGGCCCAGCATCGCCAGTGTGCCATTCGTTACAAGCTGAGCAGTCTCAGGCACTGGGGATGCAGACACATGCCTCCCCCGAGAGTCCTGTGCTAATAAAAAAATGAATCCTCACTTACTGATCTCTGTATTTTTAAAGATTGGTTACTCTATCTTTTCCTTTTTCATTCATTTTAACAAAATCTATCTTGCTGTTCAGGGCAGAATTATCTGTTTAGCACCGTTGTTACTTTAATCACAATTAGCTTTCCCACTCCATTAATAAGACTCTCAATGGTGCTACATCATGGGAATGTGCCTTCACAGCCATCCTGGAACTCTGCCAGGTCTGATGCCCAGGGTTTGTTCTCCCTGCAGCACAGTGCTCTCAGTGCCATGCTGTGCACTCATCTCCATCGGCTCCGTGCTTCGAGGGGTGCTGAGCCCCATGGCTGAGCAGGCTCTGGGGCAGGCAGGCGCTGGCAGCACTTCCCTGGAAGGCTGAGCTGGAGCTGTTCCCGCTCCTGGCAGCAGGAGCAGAGAGGCTGGGAATTAGGATTTAACCTCAAGAGTGGGTCAAGAGACTACCTCGCCTCCCCACATCTTTTCTTCAGAGCATTTGGTGAACAATGCGCACAGAAGGCTTTTTATTTTTGTGTAGAAACGTGTGTCTAATGAATTAGCCACGGACTGGAGCCTAACATGGGTAATTTACACTGAACATTCGCTTGCTCAGAATCATCCATCAATTTTGTACATTAAAACCCACGTCCCGCCTGGGAGTGAGCGGCTGGTGCTACACCTCCAGACTCCCTCCCAGCAAATCCCTTGGTGCAGTGTGACCGCACCGGTGCCCTCTGCAGAGAGGGGGACTGGTGTGCCACAGGCTGTGGTCACATTGGCCTGGCACCTCCGTGGGCAATGGGATTTGCCCAGGAGTCATTGGCATGACATGAGCAAACATGAGGACAGACACAGGTCCCCCGTCCTGCAGCCTCTGGGCACAGGGTGTCCCTGTCCCAAGGCACTGGGGTCAGCCAGAAGCCCTGCTGTGTGCTCAGTCTCCCCCAAAAGCACAAACAGCTTTTCTGCTGGGAGTCATGTCTCCTCGGCTTATGGCGTGGCATGAGCCTAAATTGCCTGCCTGGGCACAGGCACCAGACCCAAGAGAGGATGCTGCCACCAAAAACCACCTTTTGGTTGGCCACAACAGGGCACCTGTAACACCAGCGGGGTGTGAGTGGGGTGGTGCATGGTCATGTCCAGGCCACAGTGGGCAGCTCACCCCTTCCTCAGGAGTACTGGGCCCCCTTCTCCCGCTGGCCTCCCCAGCACTGCAGGGATCTCCCCCCAGGGGAGGCAGTACACAAGGGAATCACTGGCACAGGCGTAATTGCTGAGATAACTGCTGATCGTGGAGTTTGCAAACAAAAAATAGACTGGCCGGGGTCAGTCATAATTGGTAAATATTTGTCTATCTAATCAAAAGGCCTTTTAATTAACAATTTTCTTCTTGCAACTGGTTTAATTTTTTTTAAGAACTTCTGCGGGAAGTCAATTAGACCCAACAGATGGCGAAGAACATCCCAGCATCAGCACATCCTGCCATCTGCCACCTCTGGAAATGGCAGCCCCACCAAAGCCTCATGCCCCATGGCAGCCACCCCTGGGACAGGGCAGCTCTGATCCTTTACTCCCCACGGACCACAGGCAGGTGGGATTCTCTCCACAGGAGTCATGCACAGCCAGTGCTGGTGCAGGTTCGGGGGCAAGTGGAGGAGCTGGAACCGCCTGAACCACATGCCAGGGCCTCTGGGGCTGCAGCTCTGCCCCAGGCATTTTGCCTCTTTTTGCCTCTCCCTGGGCAGCTCTTGAGCCCTGACCCAAGCAAGCAGCAGGCAAAAAGGTAGCTCTGCCGTGCCACAGGCTGGCTCCTGGTAGCATCAGCAGCTGGCACTGTTCAAGGTGGGCACAGCTTGTCTTGACGGCAGGCTCTGCCCCAGAGCTGGAGACCACAGCACAGTGCCTCTGCCTGCTGCTGCCCATGGGGCTGCCTGGCCCCTGGCCCCTGGCCCCAGCTGGACTGTCCCTGCCAGGCTGGGGCAGACCTGCCCAGCCCTTGGCACAGAAATGCCTGCAGGGACACAGGGCACTGCCATTTGGGGACACGGGGCTCTGCTGTGCAGGGACACAGGGCACACGCTGTGCAGGGACACAGGACACACTCCCTCTCACATCCCCCCTGCCCTCCCCACTGTCCTCCCTTCCACCTCGGCAGGAAGAGCTCCTCTCTGCAGGTGAGCTGGCAGCACTCGCACCTGCTGCTCTCCACAATCAGGAGATTGCTGCGCACAAGAGGCAGCTGACGCATCTCTTCCTCAATCAGCTGCTCTTCACGCCCAGCTCCGTGCCACTCGCTGTGCCACTCTCTGTGCCACTCGCTGCTGATTGCCCTTTGTCTCCTGCAAGGCCACGCTCGGTGGCAGCGCAGACAGCAGGGCCAGGGCGCTCCCATGGCATTCCCATGGTGTGATTTTGCCCTCTGCTCCTCATGAACTCACCGTTCCCAGGAGCGGAAGATGCTGGGGCTCTCCCAGTTCCAGGGGCTTGAGGGGAGCCCCGGGGACGGGCTCTCTGCAGGATGCTGGCTTTGGCCCCACGTGGATGCAGGACCCTGCTGCTCCTGCCCCCAGGAAGGTGTCCAGAGAACCTGCAGTGGGCAGGCTCTCCAGGTCTGTCTGGTGATCAGCCATGGGGCAAACAGATGGTCCTGCAGCTGGCAGGGCAGGGAGAGATGTGGGTGAGCAAAGGGCTGGTCTGGGAGCCGGGCAGAGCACCCGTGCCTCAGGGCTGGGTGCAGGGCAGAAGGGGGTACAGCCGCCCCGAGCATCACTGCCCGGCCACACCACTGGAACATCTCCAAAGCACCAGGGAGCAAAGCACCTAAATCTTTCCTGCCAGGCCCTCCGGAGATGTCCCCCTTTATTCACAACTGCTTTTTAATTGCCTTTTGTCAATTACAGCGAGATGGATCGGGTTCCTCGGGGAGGCAGCAATTAGCGCGGGGATGAATGCCGAGGCAACCAAGCTCCCTCTGCACGCAGCAGTGGTGATTTGTAAACCTGTCACCCAGACACCGAGCTCCGCTCCCAGCCACAGCGGCCGCACGGCCTCACGGCAGCGGGAGCACCATCGCACCTGCCCCCGGAGCGACAGCACCTGGGCACCGCCCCCGCCTCTCGCTGCAGAGCGCCCCAGCCGTGTCCCCTCGGTGCGGCTCCGGGGAGGGGGTGTCTGGCCGGTGTCCAGGCGGGGTGTGCCCCGCCGATGGATACTGGGGCCTATGCAGAGCAGGGTGAGGACGGGAACACGGTGCCAGGGCCGATGGGAGCTGCTCTGGACAGGCTGGGTGGCAGGAGCCCCTCTGGACGGGACACCACCCCCGCCAGAAAGAATTAACACCTACAGTTTCCAGCTGGCTGTGGCCAGCCTCCTAATTAGGTGTGGTGACAATGGCAATTAGTCATCCAGGTTCCCCAGTGCGGTGCCTGGGACATGCAGGGAGCTCTGACCAGGTCACTGCTTTCCACGCTGCGACTCCAGGTGTCCTCTCCATGGCTCAGCCTGCACGGACACACTGCCTGCTGCTGCACAGCCACCACAGCTGACTGCCCTTGAGCTCAGGATGCTCTCATTCATCCCAAATTCAACCCTCCAGATAACCTGCTTGGTCATGGGATAACCTAAGCAGGGCTTGTCTTGGCTGCATCCAGAGGTTCAGACGGCCAGGGGCTTGTTCTCCATCACACCCATCCCTTCTCAGCACTCACTGATGCCTCTCACCATCCTGGTCCCAGTTCTGCATTGCTTTGGGGATCAAGGACATTTGGCCATCAGCCCATTCCGGGGCTGCAGCAGCCACTGCCTGCTCTCCCCGAATTCACCCAACCCTCCCTCTCTGCTTCATGGCCTTTGTCTAATTCCCTACGCCCCTTTCCTATTATTCTTCTTGACAGAAGCAGCAGGCTCATGCATCCAGAGACTCCACAGCCCTTTCTTTTAGCTGTAGATTAAATTTCCCAGCTCAGTGTCTGCTGGCCTCTGGCTGAGTCACCGGGCACAGGTGTCCTCCTGTCCCCAGGAGCAGCAGGCAGTCCCGGTGGTGCCGGAGCCTGGGGAGAGGGTGTGTGCAGTGACACAGGGCGATCCCTGCTAGCTCAGCTAAACTAAGCACTGACAGCCTCCCGGGCCGTGGCTCTGGGCAGAGAAAAGGGGTAAATCTTGTGTGGGCCCAGCAGCCAAACTCTGCCAAGCATTCCCCAGCTCCTGCTTCCCTCACTCCACTCTGTCCTTGACCCCAGGGAGGGGGCAGCATGTGGAGAGAGCCCGGCTGCTCTAATTAAACCATGTTTGCAAACTCCCATGGCAAGCATCACTAATTATAATCAGGGAGAGCAGATCTGCCTTCCCTGCCTCTTGGACACATGAACAAGCTCCCTGCATGCTGACCAGGCTCGGAGGGTGCTGAGGGCTGGCACATGGCACTGCTCAGCGGCCCCTGGGCTGGGCACATCCCCAGAGCAGCCCCCATGGGGTAACAACACCACTGGAGCCCTTGGGCCAGGGTGCCAGGCCAGGGGCAGAGTGCCACGGTGCAGCTGGCACCAACCCCTGCACCCAGGCATGGCGTGACTGCACCCCTCTCCCTCAGCACGCACTCTTCATGCTTGAACCATTGGCCTAACGATTTCAGGTTTTTCCCCATTTTCCTGTATTATTATTTGTCGTTGTTCCTGTTGCAGTTCAGTGACCATGAATTATTGAACGTCTGCTTGCTCAGTAACTCTTTACTTCCACCTCGGCACACTGCTGCCTTCCGCCTGCGTGGGACGGCTGCCAGCTCCTGCCCCCGGCCCCTCCTGCTGCCGTGGGACCCCTCGCCGCGCTCGGCACATGGCAGGGCCCCACACACTGCCGGGGCTGCAGGCAAGGGGCCACACAGGCTCTCGGTCCAGCAAAGGCCCTTTCTCTGGCTCCACTACAGCAGTGCACGGGCTCTCAGCCACGGGACCCCTGGCTGGGACATGGGATGCACTGGGATGCACTGGGGTGCACTGGGAGCATTTGCAGTGAGTGCTCTTGGGGCAGCACTTACAGGCATGAGGGGATTTGCCCAGCATCCATCGCTGCTGTCAAGAACTCTGTGCCCATCCATGGGCAGGGACATGTTGGTGATCACTGTGCTGCCCTGGTGGTGATAGCAGGACAGGGATTGGAGCCACAGCTGAGCCATGGTGTTTGCAGGAGTGAGAAGGCTTCTGGTGGGTCACAGTGCCTGTCCAGGCCACCAAGGCACAGGGAGAGCTCAGGCAGAGCCTGCTGATCCTCCAGAGCTGCTCTGGGCAATGGTACAAGCATTGGAGATGAGCAAGGGAGGCTCATGTCAGAGCCCAACTCAGCCTGAGATGGGAGGACTCTGCTTTCCCAGGACTGCGGAACATGTCCCTCCTCTGTGTCATACTCACGATGCATTTGCCAGGGACAGAGGGGAGTCCCACAGTCTAATAGGCCTTGCAAGTGGCCCTGTGGTGGGTGTGAGGACACAGGTATGGTCTGTGCTGGCGGAAGCCAGTCCTGGCAGTGCTGGGACAGTCAGGGTGGCTGTGGTAGGAGGTAGGAGCTGTTGCCATTGCAGAGCCATTGCTTTCCCTGAGCTGCTTATGTACGTGGGGCAGAGCTGAGAAATCTCTGCTGGTATTGTGGGATTTCACAGACATGAAAGATAAAGTCTCTGAACTCCCACAGCTGCATTTTCTGAGCATTGCAACACTCCGATACCTCTCAAATGCTATTAAGCACCTGGTGCCGGTTTGTCTTTGCAACTGTGTCCCCTAAATAAATCCCTTCCCCATGCTGAGCCATGCTAATGGCCTATTGTTAAATGGCCAGCCAGTGCACTGTAAGCTGAAGTCATTATTTTTTCCACTCATCGCTGGGAAAAAATCTCTCTCCAGCATCCGTCTTGTAGGATAAGACTGAAACTTGGAAGCTGCAAGCCCCTGTGCAGGGCACATGCCCCTTGCCCTGAACCATCGGATGGGGGCCACTCAGGCCCCTGCAGGGCTCCTCACAGGAAGCAGCAAGGGTTTGCCATTATTGAGCTGGATGAGGCACCTCTGTGGTGGGACAGGATGGCACCAGTGCTGGGGAGCAGCGTGGCAGCAACTTCTCTGTCGGGGTGGGCTGGCAGCACCCACAGGGACCCTCAGCCCCCTCAGACTGTCCTGGACCCACCAGCTCCTCTGGCCTCCCCTGTTGTGAGCCTGGGCAATCACTGCCTGGACTGATGGCGAGGCCAGGCAGGGGACCTGGCCCTTGGCACATGTGTGTGCCTGGCACTGCCTCCCACCGCGTCCCACCCCAGCTGCTCCCTGGCACCCGCGCCTGTCTCTGTCTGCCGCCATCTCGCACGTAAGTGGCTCCCTGGGAGACTTGCTCCATTTTTTTCCTTTAACCTTGAAATGCAATTTCCTCCCCAAAATATCCTTTTTCCTGTAAACAACATCTCTTTAGTGAGATTACAGCAGAAATCCCTGAGCTCCCAGGTCCCGGGCGCTTTATCACCTGGTGAGCCCCATCCGTCACAGCCACGCGTGGGTTCTCAGCACCCCGCCCTTGCCGACGGGTGATGGTCTTTTCATCATTTTTACAGATTTATTTTACAATAATTTAATTTCATCCTCAGTCCTGGGAAGACGAATTGGCCCCTGATGTGACTGGGGATTCAGAGCCAGTCTCATAAATTTGCCGCCTCTACACAAAGCTCTGTTTGGAGTCCCTGATGCAGCCGTGAGCGAGAGTCCTTAAACAACAGGGAACGGGCTGTAAATCCCGCGTGCGGCAGAGGGATGTTGTGGTGCCAGTGCTACTCCCTGAGCCTCAGCCTGACTTGGTGGCTCTGGGTGGCCACAGGGACAGCAAAGGGCACGGGCCTGGGGAAGGGGCAGACAGGGCTTTGCAGGCTGCCCCAGCATGGCCCATGTGGCACTAGGTGCTGCCAGTGCTGCACTGCCAGGATGCCATCTGCCCACATGGGCACCGCTGCACAGGTGCCCTGGAGTGGCAAGTGCCCAGGACCCATCTCTGGCAGCAAGTGCCTCACTTCCTGACTCACTGGAGCCGGTGCTGTGCCCGTGCTGTGCTGGGCACAGGCATCAGGGTGGTGCCACCAGCCCTGCCACCAAGCTCTGCACATTCCTGCACATCTGTGCTTGACACATCTGGGACTTGCTGTGCTTTTGCTGCGAGAGGCTTGCCAATGTAATTAAACTCGAGTGACTCCCCTGCCCCCAGGCACAGCCCCTCATTTCCCTTTGATTTATTATGTCTTCTTAATTTATTTAAATGAGCCTCGGTGTTTGCACAGGCTCGGAGGGGGCTGGCTGGAGCTCTAATTGCCGGAGCGAAGGGAAGGCGGCTGGAGGGCTCCAGGGGATCTCTGCAGGGGTGTGTGCTGTGGGGTAGGGGGCTGCGGCCAGACCTCCAGCTGAGCCCCAGGCATGGGAAGTGCCTTTGGAGCAAAGCTTCCTGCACATGTGGTGGTCATTTGGCCCCTGGTGCTGGGCTGTGCCAGTGCCTGGGGATCTGCCTCAGTGGGGCTCCGTAGGAAAGGCATCTTTTGGAGCTGGCATAGGGGCATCTCCCTGGGGCATTGCAGGGCAGTGTCTGCCCTGGCTCTGAGCTGGCAAAGGCAGGGGATTGAAAAGCCCAGCAGGAAACCTCTGCTCAGCCACGCACCCAGAGTGTACAGGGGCTGGGATGCCGCCCGATCTCACTGTAGCTCCTGGCCAGGTGGGAGAGGTGTGTGGGACCGTGGGGGAGCCCATGGCACAGCTCCAAGAGATCAGTCTGCGCTTGAGGCCAACAGAGGTTTCTCTCACTCCCTCCATCCATTCCTCCTGTCTCCTCATGGCCCTACTCCCCCAGCTCAGAGCGAGCAGACAGCATGCCTCCTGCCTACCCATGCCTCCTGCCTGCCCCGTGCCTGCCCCGTGCCTGTGTGGCCTCATGCCCGAGTGGGCTCCACGCCGCCAGCCCTGCTTGTGTTTGCACAGCTGATTGTTCCCCTGCTCGCCGTACTGCCTTCCACTTGTCCCTGTAGAATTTCATCCTATTTTTTCCAGTCCATTTCTCCAATTTGTCAAGATCATTTTGAATTCTAATCCTGTCCTCCAAGATACTTGTAGTCCCTCCCAGCTTTGTGTCATCTGCAAATTTAATAAGCACTTTCTCTATTCCATCATCCAAGTCCTTAATGAAAACATTGAGCAAACCAGAACCAGGGCAAGCCCTTCGCCATCCGAGCAGTCTGACATGCACTGTGCTCACCATGCTCTGCCCAAATGTGATGGGAAAGGGTACCAGAGCTTTGCCATGTTGGCTGTGCCTCACTGCACCCCCAGCTCAAATGGGACCTCTCTGCTTTGCTGCCCTGGAGCAGTGCTGGCACCATGGTGTGCTGCCAGTATCAGGGGCGCTGGTGCTGGGGTGAGGCTGGGAGGGGACAGGGCTCATCTCCAGGATGGCTCCAACTTGAGCTGCCACTGGCTGCCACATTGCAAAGGCCTGGGGGCAACTCCCATGTGCTGAACACTGTGGGACCATGCCCCACAAACCCCTGCTGTGGGACACGCCAGAGGCACAAGGAGGGCATGTGGAGCGGTGGTGGGACACAGTCCTGGTGGTGGCTGGTGCATCCCAAGCTGGGGCGAGTGGCAGTGACCATGGCTACAAGTGGGGTGCCAAGGAGAGCAAGCGTCCAGCAGTGTGAGGGCAAGAAGCCTTTCACCCAGTGGTCGGTGTAGGCACAGGGGCACTACAGCAGCCCCTGATGGGGCCATCCTCCCCCCTCACAGCTGCCCACCTCCTCTTCCAACAGGTGAGGCTCTGCCCAGCCCCACTATCTCCCCATTCTGAGGCTGCTCCATGGAGGCTGGGACTGCTCCTGGGGCTGTATGGCAGGGATCTGGAACCAGCCCCAACCTGGAGCCATCTCGTGTGCCACCTCTGGCCACAGCCATCTCTTCTCTTTAATTGATTGTAGAAAGCAATTTACAAAATACAAACTTCTGCTTGTGCCAAGCCCTGCGTGTCCAGGCAAAGCCTAATTTCACAGTAAAATTTCAAGTGCAATGAATGGCTTTTCCCAGCACCAGTCCATGTCCAAGCCAAGAGCTTTGCAGTCTGCATAGGCTGTGCTGAGCAGCCCTGAAATGGCTTTGCACTGCCCTGTGGAGCACACAGCTCCCTGGGCTGGCTGTCACAACAGTCATGGCAACTCTGCCAGCACTCACTTCTGGGCTGGTGCTGCCAGCCCATGGCTGTGTGGGACAACCATGGCTGCAGCCTGGTCTGCAAAGAGACACAATCCCCAGCTCTCCATGCAGCCAGCTGGATGATGCAGGGATCCTGCATGGTCCGTGTGGCCATCAGGAAGGTGTCCCAGCAGGGCTGGCCAGAGCTGCAATCACGGGGGCTCAGTTGAGAGATGGTGCTCCCAGCTCTGGCTCCTTTCATGTCAAAGTCATAATTTCATGGTCAGGGTCTAGGAGGTTTGTACACACAGATGCATTAATTCTGCATTTAGTGATACAGGGATAATTGGTGTCACATCAATTAGATCGGTTCTTGGATACTGCAGTGATAAGTGCTGTGCTAAAGCCTCTGGGCTGCAGGATGTGAGGAATTCCAGCAGTGAGCGAGCCTGGTGGGGCTGGCAGCAGCAGGCAGAGCGGGGCTGGCAGGGACGCTGGGTGCTGAAAGAGTGGTGGAGTGTCCAGCACTTTTGGCCTTTGCAGGAGAACAGCAAGGCCTGGGGCTTTCACGGTGATCAGTGCCTGGAGCTGCTGTGCTGGGCACTGCTGCACAGCCTGAAGGTGCAAACCTCTACCTGGGGAGGGGCTGGCAACTTGGCAAACCTCTGAGCCTAATGTCCCAGTCCCATCAAGGCGATCCTCTGTGTCAAGCCACTTGCTGGGCATCTGGTTCAGCATCATCAGCTGTATCCCTCATCCCTGTGGCATGGCTTTGCACGCCTGGTGGATTTGCTGGCTCGCTGCTGCCCGCTCCACCAGCTAATGGGACGAGGCTCAGGTGGGTCTGGGGCAGCGTGGAGACCCCCTGTGCTCACACTCCCACAGTACAGATCGGCGCTGTCAGTCCCATCCCCGCTGCGAACCGTAGGCAGAGGTAATTTGCAGATGACAAATATCCCTGACAGTAAATATTTTTCCCACTCTCATCTTTCTACAAGCAGATAAGGTGGCAGCACTGTAGCAATATGGTTGCTGGAGGGAGACAAACTCTTTGGCAGACTTAAAAGTCTATTGTGTCCCCACAATTATTAATAGATAAAGAGAAGAAAGCCAATAAGCAGAGAATGGAGCTGCACAACTGCATTTGTTATGACGATGATGATGTTATCTCTCCCTCACACCCACACACGCACATCTCCCGTGCATGGAAACTCGCTGCTGGCAACAATCAAATCCCCAACCAGGACAAGGCAGGACAGACTATAGGCTTTACCCTCTCGTCACTGACTTGTGCCCAGCCTGTTTTCCCACAGTGAACCCACCACATGACTCCAGTGGCTTCTCTGGAATAGCACCTGCAGGGCCCCAGGGTGTCTCTCTGTTTCTGGCTGCAGGATGTGGAGACCAGGTGGTCTTTGTACCCATAAACCAGTCCCTGCCATGCTGGATGCCTGCAGGGAGTATGGGACTGGCTGGGTCCTCACCAGCTCATGCAGCAGGACCACCCACCCCAGGGTGTGGGTGCTCCCCACTGATGGCAGGGTGCAGGGGGACTCTGTCAGCTTTCCCTGCTCCACATGGCCAGGACCTCCTCTCCCATCCCACACCACTACCGAGAACAGAAATGTGGGTGTTTGGAGGGATCTGGCATTAAAAGACATGGCAGGCAAGAGTGATGGAGGTCACTGCCAATAAGTGCATTTCTGCAAGCAGTGGAGCAGAGACACCCTGAGTGAGAAACACTGACTGCAGCATGGGAAGAGGTTGGGAAGCACCATGTTCTCCCTGTTCAGTGAGCACTGCAGGAGCCAGTGGAGGAGACCAGGGGCCTGGCAGGGCTGGACCCACAGAAGGGAAGAACAAGGAAGTTGAGGGGTCAAGACCTGGAGTGCCAGTGAGCCAGGCACCAGGGTCCCTGAGTGACCTGTCTCATGTGTGACACTGGGGCCCTTGACCAGCCTGTGTCTCCCCATGTTCCAGGGTGCTGCATGGCATTGCCTGGCTCCTGCTGGGGCAGAAGTCCTGCACCTCCCCAGAGCACACACAGCCACTGCTCCTCCCCAGGGCTGGGGGTGCAGGAGAGGTGTGGGCTCCTGCCAAGTCCTCAGCCCTGTTTCAGCGGGACCCCCACCCTGGGAAAGCCCCAAGGCAAGCTCTCCAGCTGGTGAGATATTGCCCAAGACAGTGACTGGGAACCCTTAGCTGGACTGGAGAGTGGGATGATTTTTCATTGCTTCCTGATAATAAGAGGACAGGAGTAAGTGACTAGTACAGTCCGTTCACTCGGTAAAGATTTATACAATCACTTCATCCGGTAATTGGTATTCTGGGGAGAGAGAGAGAGCTGCAGCTCCAGCATCCGCCTCTATTTGTTTTATCTCTGTCTTTCTCTCTTTCTCTCCCCTTTTCAGAATGAGTAATTCTGTCCCTCACAATCCCATTTAAACAGAGCATTTGCAGAGTGAATAATTAGTTACATTCAATTAGGCCTCACACGCTCTCCCTTCTCACTTTGGGGGACAGACGCGCTAATGAGATGGTACATGGCTGACACGCGGGAGTGGGCACTGAACATGCTGCATGCCAGCAGGGAAGGGTCAGCCTTGGGGGAAGTGGGGACGTGGCCCCAGAGAGATCAGCCTGCCATCTTGGGGAGACAGTGCTTTGGGAACCATCTGGGGCCAAAGGCTTAATGTTTGGGGCCAAGGACTTTGCATCTGTGGCCCACATAACACCAGCCTTCTCCTCCAGCAGGAGTGGGATCACATCTGTCCCCAGAACTGGGTGTTCTCTGGGCTGGTGCCAATGGAATGCTGCCCAGCCTGAGACCATCCCACCAGCACTGCTAGGAGTGCCAAGCCCTGAGAGGAGGGAAAGCTGCTGCCATGTTTTTATCTCCCTTATTAAACCTAACATTAGGTTTTAAGAGGAGCCTTAAATAATGTGCCACTGCCTGTACAGGCAAAGTTGCTCCATGCTCCAGCCGCTCCTGCTCTGGGATTTATGGCCTTTCTCATGCCGTGCTGCCTGTGTTCAGGTAGTGGTGGGTCACAGGCTGAGGCTGCTCCCACTACCTAAAGCCTGCAGTAGGCTCAGCGCCACTGCAGCCCCGCCAGTGCTTTGGAGCCCGTGGTGACTCCGCTGCTACACCGCAGCACCCCGCAATGCTGCCCTGCAGTGGGATGGACCCCACTTGTGCATTTTACTGCCAAAGCAGTGGGGCAAGGGGCACGGAGCTGCCTGCTGCAGGCAGCCCTACCGGCATCCTCTGTCTCCTCCAGCGTGGGACACGGGCTGGGCACAGCTGTGCTTGCGGGGCAGCTCCTTCTGTGGGGGTCAGTGAGGGCAGCCACAGAGGACGCGCATGCAGGCGACTGGGCCCAGCCAGGGTGTGCTGGGGAGGGCGTGGGGACCCTCCACCCTGGGGTGGGGGTCAGCACAGCTGGTGGCAGCTCTTCCCTCTCTCCTCTGATGGGAGCCTCTGCCTTGGGAGCACCCGCCCATTCCCAAAGCATCCTCCTCGGAACATCAGACGTGGGAGGGCCAGTCTCGGGGGCGCTGGGGGCTTGGGGCTGCTCACGCACAGGGGACAGATTAACACGTTTAATCACACGGCTTCGCCAGCGGTGGGTGGAAGGTGACGGAGCGCGGCCGCTCCGGCGCGTACGGGTGGGTGTGCGGGGCAGCCCCGGGAGGGGGCCCCGCGCTGGACAGCCCGTAGCCAAAACCTCCCGTGCCCACCCGGAGCCTACGCGGGACGGGGCGGCGGCGGGCGGTGCCGGTCCCGCCCCGCGCAGCCCTCGCCGGTCCCGCAGCACCATCTCCCGGCCACCACACGCTGGTGTCTGCGCTCCGGCCCCGCCGCCGCGATCCCCGGCCCCTCTCCCAGAGCAGAGTCGTGGGCCCGTCGGTCCTGCCTTCGTTCGTCCCACGGAGCCCGAAAGCGCTGGGCGGCACGGAGGGGCCGGGGCCGGGCCGGAGTGCACTGTCTAGGTGCCGGCAGCCACCGAGCCCTGCTCCAGCACGGGCAGCACTTCCACAGCACCCCGGACAGGTGACTGAGCTCTGCCGTGGTGGTCTCACACCAGCAGCCCCCTTTCCCAGCCGTGGCTTCTCCAGCACTCAGGGAGACCGAGCTCTGTGCTGGGGTCTTCCTGTCAGCAGTGACACTCCGCTGTGGCCAGGGGCTGCACCGGGCTCTGCCAGGGCTCAGCAGGCGAACAGCCATGCTGGGCTCCATTGCAGCACCTGGGCAGGAAGCAGGATGGGGCTCTGTTCCATGTCCCCATGCAGGCAACCAAGCCATGCTCCACCAGGGCAACCCTGTGCAGGTGACCAGACCAGGAGTTGTGGTGGTATTCCCGTGGGGTGGTTGTGCCATGGTCCACTGCAGCATCACATCATTTGCAGCCAGGCCAGATGCCAGATTTCCTCCCCAGCTGGAGAGGGGACAGAGGATATGGTGCTGTCCCCAGTCTGTGCTCCTGTTGGAGGCAGTGCCCTGCGCCTTCACAGCATCTCCTGCTCCGAGATGCGGCTCTCCTTGCCATCCTCCTGGGCCACAGGCTGGCCCCTGAGTAGGGTCTCCTGCACAGGCAAGATATTCTCATCCTGCTCCGTGGGCTGCTGCTTATCTGGGTTCTCTCCGGGCTCCCCAGCCTCTATCTGCACAGGGGCAGGGGTCAGGGCCAGGCAGCTACATCTCCCCGGCTCTGCACCCATGTCTTGCCACAGGCTCCTGCTACACTCCCATGCAGGCCAGAGTACGGGTCCCTCCCAAATGCTCAGCACTTGCCAGCAGCACCCTCAGGTTGCCCCAGCCCTTGTCCTGCCGCAGCCAGGCAGCCTAGTTAAGCCCCCATCCCTCCTGCATTGCAAAGCCACAACCCCTGCTCTGCTGCTGGCACATCCCCAGCTGTGCCCAGGAGGGATCCCAACCCACTGCTGGAGGGGGCTCTGGGTAGACTCACCTCCTTCGGCACCCGTCGCCTGGAATCTGGATGGAAAGAGGGACAGAGAAGGCAATGTTCAGGGGGAAGTGCTCTTGCCCTGCAGGGAGCTGCCTGGGCTCAGAGCCAGGGCTGGTGCTGCTGCACCACAGGTCTTGCAGCTCGCGTTATGCTTGCTGCTGCTGCCAGGCTGGGCAGGCTGGGGGTCACAGTGGGAGCCAGAATGGACTTGTGGGGCACCAGCACTGTCCCCCAAGAGCTGGCCCAGCTCAGGCTGCAGCAGTGCCAACACACCTGCTCCCAAAGACAGAGCAGGGCTCAGTGAACCCTGTCCTGGTGATGGCCCAGAGGGGCTTCCCCACTCTCAGTGGAGCTGCTGCTGTCCTCCCTGGCTCAGCCCCACAGCCCCTTATGGCCCCTCTGGCCAAGGCTCTGCCTCCCACAGCCAAGGCAGCAGTTCACATGCTTTAGCCCCTCACCTGTGTGGACCAGGCAGTAGATGCAAACGCCCACGAGGCACGTGACAACTGCAGCCGTGATGGGGATCAGCACTGACAGCGAGGAGCGCCTGTTTGACTCTGCGGGAGAAGACGGGGTCAGTGAGGCACCCACGGGACACCCAGCACGACACGGAGTGCTCTGCTCCAGCCCCAGCCCCCCACATGTCTCCTCATGGAGACAGAGAGGCAGGAAGTCATCGTACTGGCCACGCGCTCAGACCTTCCCCTCCCAAAAACACCATGCACGAGCCCAGCTCTTCTGAGTGCTGCAGGAGCTGGAGCCCTGGGGGGCTCTCTGCTTTGCACTGGATCAGCCCTGGGCACCAGGCACTTACCGCAGATCACATCCGAGGAGTTCGTCCCTTTCACCTTCACCACCAGCCCCTTTTCCTCACAACTGTAGGGAAGAACAATACCATGTAAACACAGCAGTAACCCGAGCTTAGGGAATAGTTGGGGCTGGGCAGGCACCTAAGCTGCCCCAAAACGCATCCTGCTCTGAGCACGCCAAGCTCCAGCAGGGCGAGCAGGGGTACCCCCACTGACACAGTGTGATGGGGACAGCAGGTATACAGCAGGGTACCAAGCCAGGGGCTTGGCCTGGAGTTGCTGAAACTGCGGAGGATGGGAACAAGTTTAGGGACAAGGCACAGGAGGTAGCAGACCTGCCCGGCCAGGGAAGCCCCCGGGGCTTGAGCACTGTAGCTATGACAGAAAAGCTCAGATAGGCTACAAGTGGCTCTGTGGGGAAGTAATTTCTGGGCACAGATAAAAGCAAAGTGAAATCCAATGGCTGGCAGCTGAAGCAAGACTAATTCAGCTTGGAAATAAGGCTCATGTTTCTACCAGGAACTGCAATTAACCCTCAAGCAGCTTTCTAAAGACAGGGATGACCTGCCAGTTCATGGCATCCTCAAAGCCAAACTCCCCATGGAGAGGGCTTGTGCTTTGACTGATGACTACAGCCACGGAGAGCACTGGAAGGGAGAACCTGAACAGGGCATGGGGCATCCCCATAGATCCTGATCTCTTGTTTCCAGCATGGATGACAGCATGGACACTCCTGAAGGGACAAGCAGTCTGTGCACATACTGAGGGACAGACACAAGTGCCTGAATGTCTGGCTCAACCTCAGTCAATGCTGCCCTGGACTTCACTGTGCTCCTAGCCCTGTTCCTCTCACTCTGGCCCTACACCAGCCAGATGCTGTGTCCCTCAGAGACCAGCCCAGCTGCCCCGTCCCCAACGCCACCAAGAAAACAGGCAGCAGAGGATGTGCTCACTGAGGCTGGCATAAGGATGTGGTCTGTACTCAGACAATACCTTGTCCAGGGGTAGCACGGCTCGGTTTTAGAAGAGACGTTGGAGAAGGTGCCTTCTGTACAGGGTTCACAGGGGGATGACATCCGGTCCATGGCCTTGGCTGAAGAGGAGCAGAGGTGGCAGGAACATCAGTAGGGGCTGTGGGAGGTGAGGGCCTGAGGAGGCAAGGGGCTGCAGAGGCCAGGTGTGCAGCACGCCCTGTGGCAACCACACAGCTCTCCCAAAGCCCTGCCAGGAGGCACCATGCCAGGGGAGCCCCCATTCCCTGAGATCAGTGCTGACAGGGCATCAGTCCTGTTGAGTGGGAACAGCTTATCAGACTTACCTGCCACGAAGCCAGAGCCAAGCTGGCAAGGCTGGTTCTCCACGCAGGTCTGGCAGCTGATGTCAGAGCAGTGCGTGCCAGCCTGGCACTGGCACACCGTGTTGTGTGTTGCATTTCCTTGCATCTTTACAACAAGGCCGGCATCTGGGCAGAGGGAACATGCGCGAGGTGAGACACGGGGCAGGAGAGCCAATCCCCCCAAGTCCCCACAGGTTGGGGTCAGTGGTCACAGGGAGCACTTACTGCCTTCACAGATATCGTGAGGAGCACAGTGCTTCTCCTTGGTCCAGCTCGGCTGATAGTGCCCGCTCTCACAGATGGCACAGACAGAGTCTTCTGTTTTACTGCACTCGGAGACCAGCTTTTCCCCTGCAATAGAGACTGGTGAGGAAGGCACGAGGGGACTTTCCCTCCCTCCAGACAGCACCTCTACCAGCAGGACAGGGGAATGCTGGCAGCTGTGAATGCTAGGACTGCTGCAGCATTCTGCATGGTAGCCAGGGCTGAAGGAGCCAGCTCGCCTGATGACTACAAACATTGCAGTGGCCAGGTGGGGAGGGAGGGCTGTGAGGCCACTCCAGCACATCCAGGGAGATGACCTGACAATGACAGCAGGAGCTGGCAAACACCATCACAATTTGGTAGTGCCAGTGGCAGCACTCTCCCCACAAAGCTGCCTTCGCCAAGGGGTCCTGCACCTACAAGAGTACAAACAGTCCCAAGAGAGCTGTGGCACATTTGGTGAGGTCCAGGGGCTCTCCTAGAGCACCCACAAGGTCCCAGTTTCTCTGTCACTGAGATGACACAGGGAGGTGAAGCTGTCAGCATTGCTGGCAATGGGGTGGAAGGGCTCCGTCACACTTGAGCAGAGCTCGTCCCGCTGTGGCCAGGCAGTAGGTCCTGGCACAGCCCAGCTGTGAGGTCCCCAGGAAAGGGTTTCCATACCTGGCCGACACCGGTTGCAGCATCTGTCCTTGTATATATATTGCTTATCAAAGCATGTCAAGGCATCACCAGGATCCCAGCACTGGAAGAAACAAAATCTGTGAATTCATATCCCATGCTCCTGCATCACTGCGCTTCCACAGACATGTGCTAATCTGCACCCTGAGGTGAGGGCTTCCTCACACCACTCTTCCCACACCTCCACTAACCACAGACCACAGCAACCACCCACACTGCCTGATGCCATCAGTGCCGTCTTTGAAGTGGGGTGGCAGTGATTCCGGTAGACTTGCTCCACATATCCCCAGATTTCCTACCATAAGGTGATTGCACATCACCCTGTGCCCCCGCCAACAGTAGTGCAGCCCCACACAGAGGGAGCAGCGTTCACCAAGCTTCCATGCCCAGAGCACTGGCAGCCCCTTCCCAAGGACACACCGTCCCTGAGGGACAGGAAATCCCCAGTCAAGCACATCACCCATGCAAACTTTGCCAGAGCCTGCCCTTGCTCCTCCTGGCAAGGGACTACCTGCACAGGGAAGGGTACAAAGGAGGCAGGGAATGAGCTCTTGGGCAAGACAGGGTGCAAGAGGGCACCCGAAGCACCGTCTCTCTCACAGAGCCAGCCCCTCGCTGCCCATCCCCACTAGCCCGGCAGCTCCCGGCAGATCCGCCTAAGCCTGGCCATCCTGAGGAGCGGGACGGGGGCTCTGGCAGAGAGCGGGGGAGAGGGGGCCGGGCCGAGGGTGCCATGGACGAGCACCCAGCACGGCCGGGCGCTGCCCACCCCCGTGGGCACCTCCAGCAGCCCCGGCTCGGGGACAGCGATGAGGCCGCGGGGCCGTCCCAGCCGCCCACATGGAACCGAGGAGAAGTGAAAGCGGCACTGGCAGCCGGTTCCAGCGCCCCGCCCGACTGGGGGTCCCAGCCGAGGGCCCCGGGGCTCGCCGCTGCCAGTCTGTGCCCGTGGGGACCCCCGGGCCAGCGCAGGGCGGGGCTGGGCTGCCCGGCCCGCGCCATCGGAGGAAAGCGAAAGCGCGTGGGTAGAAGAGCTGGAGAGGATAGTCCAGACAGCTCCTCCGTCCTGGCTGGGTCCCNCCCGCTCCCGGTCCATGCCCCGACCCCGGCCCCACTCACGCCCAGCAGAGCCGCGCAGAGCAGTCCCAAAAGCCCCAGCCGGTTCATGGCGCTGCGCCCCGACCGCCGCCGCCGCCCTCCTAAGAACGCCTCGGTCGGTTCCCGCCCAGGAAGGGGCGTTGGGCCGCCCGCCCCGGGGCTTCCCCGCCGTCCCCGGCTGGGGACAGGTCCCC
>VZTF01009638.1:1187605-1232573 GCA_013397755.1 Cnemophilus loriae | reverse complement strand
GCCCCCCCCGAGCCCTGCGTGGCCCGCCGGGCCTGCGGGCGGGCGCTGCCTCAGCCGGGACCCCCGCCCCGGGGGTCGCGGCCACAGGCAGGAGCACGGGCAGGGGTCGGCCGCGGTCCGCGGGGAGGGGAGCGCCTGTGCAGCCCCCCCGGCAGGAGCTCCAGGTTTCACTTCTTCTTTCCAACTGCAGCTCAGAGAGGTTTTGAGGTTTTTTTTATTTAGCCTTTAAGAGCCCCTGAGCTGTCGTCCTGGAGAGCCCCCACGGCTGTGGCCATGGAGAGCCCCTCTGGCTGCAACCCTGGAGAGCCCCCACAGCCGCCACGAGCCCTGGCCTCTGCGGAGTGTCCCCGCACACACGTCAGCCCTGAAAGGAGAAGGGGCAACAGTGCTGAGGCCTGGCTGTACCTCACTCTCAGTTCCCCAGAGGGGTTCCCAGCAACCGCTAGGGAATTTCCAAGATCCCCGCCCGCTCCGGAGACGTTCCCTGGACTCCCCTTGGCATTGCGGTGGCTGGGCAGTGAACGGTGGCTCTTCAGCGCCCCTCGGTGCCCCGGTCACTTATGGCACTGCCGCCCCGTCCCCCGCGGCCACACTGCCCACACTGCCGCGATGCCTGAGAGGACACATCGCACCAGCCGCCTCCCCGGTCACGGTCACGGCCACGGCGTCGGCCCCAGCCGGAGGCTGGTGGTCACAATAGGCCATTGCCAGGGCACAGCTGCTCCCCGGCAGAACGGCAGCGTGCTCCCCGCGGGCAGCGAGAATTTGGAACCGAGTGCTCTGGATTCCCCAGCCCAACGTAACTTCCCAGAACTGACTCACTCGGGAGCACGAAGGGTCCCTGGGGAATCTCGAAGGCAGAGCGGGCGGCCGCAGCGGGAAGGGGATTTCTGGGCCCGACTGCCGTGGCCTTGGCCTGGGAATTCCCCGCGGCGCCGGGCACTGCCTGAGCAGGGCCTCCTGTGGCCACGGGCTGTGAGCGCTCCTTGCTCCCGGTCCCGAGCAGCAGCGGGGGCCCGGTGCTCCCGCTCGGCAGGAGCTGCTCAGGCGGGAGCCCCTGTGAGAGCCCCCGGTCCCGCTACTCGCACAGCGGGGCAGCGTAGACGGGCAGCTGCTGCTCAGTGCGGCGCCGGGGCTAGGGGCGCAGCATGGGGACATCGCCCCTTGAACGGGGCAGGGACACTCCGGTATTTGTCAAGATCATGGCCCTGGCCCCGGCCCTGGCCCTGGCCCCGGGTCCGGTCTGATCCCGACCCCAGTCCCGATCATGACCCCGGTCCTGGTCTGATCCCTACCCCTACTCCGGTCCCAGTCTGATCCCGACCCCGACTCCGGTCCTGGTCCTGGTCCCGGTCTGATCGCGATCGCGACCCCAGTCTCAGTTCCTCTCCCGGTCTGATCCCCACCCCGTTCCAAACCCCCGTCCGGTCCCGGTCTGATCCCGACCCCTACTCCGGTCCCAACAGCAGTCTGATCTCAGTCCCGGTCCCGGTCCCGGTCCCGGTCACACTCTGATCCCGATTTCGATTTCGCCGCCTCCCCCGCGCGAGGTCCGATAGCGCCACCCAGCGGCCGCCTGGCCTCTTCGGCACTACAACTCCCGGCCTGCCTTGCAGCGCCGTACCCCGGGGCATGCCGGGAGTCGGGGCAAATGGCCTTTGCCTCGGCAGGCATGGCGGTCCCCCGCCGCGCCGTAAAGTGCGGTACGACGCTATAGCGACCGTGCCACCTCCTCCTCCTCTTTGCGACGGCGCCGTGCGGTAGCGGCGGGTGGCGCCTTTGTCCTGGCGGCGGCGGCCTGACGGGGCACCGGGTCCGGGCCGGGACCGGCGGTGAGTCTGCGGGTCCGCGGCCCCGGTACGCGGAGCGCCCGAGTGAGAGGCTTACGGCAGCGAGCCCTGCGGAGGGCCCGGTCCCTCCCGGCCTTCGGCTGGGGCCGGGCCGGGCGTGCCTCGCGGCCTGCGGGCGGGCCGCGCCTCCGCCTCGCGTGCGGGCAGCGCGGGAGCACCGGGATTCGATGGGACTCGCTGGGACTGCTCCGCACCCCCGGAGTAGCCGGTGCGCGGGTTGAGCGGTGCTGGCAGCGCCCAGGCCCGGGCGGAGGTGGGGGAGGCACGGGTGGGAGCGGCCGCCGCTGAAGCGGTCCGTCCCCGCTGCCCGAGGAGCTGCGGCGGGCCCGGGGTGAGCGGGGGCCCGGGACAAGGGCGGCGCGGGGCGCGTTCTGAAGGGGGGGAAGCGGGAGGAAGGCGGAGGCGCCCTTCGGGTTCCCGTGAGGGCGGCACCGCGTCTGCCCAGGTGCGGGGGGCCGGGACGGGCGGTGCCAGCGCTGCCCGCACGCGAGGCTGTTCCCTCCGTGCCGGCTGTTCTGCTCTCGGTGCCGGCTATTCCTTCTGGTTTGCCCCGGAACAGCTTGGAGACTTCTGTTGTGTTTCGCTTGTGGCAAAATTAGTTCCAGTATCCCACTCCAGCAGAGTCTTGCTTCCTGAAGCTGTAGCGCTATCAATAAACAACTCTGGTTTTAAATATAAGATTTTTAGAGAGACGTGGCTTTAATTAATATCCAGAGGATTTGTTGGCTCATGAGGTGTCGTGGGCTGTCCTGTCGTAGGACCCACAGTTACTGCGCGGGGAATTGGCACCTTTAAACTGTCCCGGTGCCTCTCTGGCTGCATTCATACAGCAAGACTTAATGTGGGAATTTGGTGCTCACCTGATGTAGCGTGCCCGGAGGTGGGACAACACTCATTTATTCTGGTCTTATGATCACTAAATGGCCTTTAACTATGTAATCTGCCGGGTGGAAAACGGTAAGAGGCGGTGAATTATCTTAGATGAGAGTTCTGGGGTAACTCATCTGAGTGTTTGGGATTTACTGATTGTTTTGAAGTGGGAAAACAGCTGTTTTTCTTAATGTGGAAAGTTCTTGCAGCCTCTTCCTCAGACACCCCCTGCTATCCCCACCCCTAAGGAAAACGAAAGGGAATTTCTTACAGCTTTTTATACTGAAGGTGAGATGTCCTGCCAGCAGTTACAGGCCTATTTGACACCTGCTTGCTGTGCGTGCCTGTGGCATCTGGAGACCACCTGCACAGGGGCTCTGTGTCCCCATCTCTATCCCTGGTGGTGCTCAGAGCCAGGCTGGAGAAGGCCATGACCACTGCATCCTGCTCCAAATGGTAGCTTGGGCTAGACGGTGCCTTCCACGTTTTATTGCCACTTATTCATTTTGAGGGAATTTTGAAAGCTTCTCTACCCTCAACTGATGAGAACTTGAGCTGCAGTAGTGGAATAGAAGTCCAACGCTTCCATGTAAAAAAATGGGATTTGGTACTTCTCATGGGGAAGATAAAACTCTGTGTATGTGTGTGGACAAACTTGCAGGGGGATTAGGACAAATATGATGGAAGAGATTAATTTTGCTGGATTTTGGTTTGGGTGTTGGATTTTTTTTCCTCACCCTGGTCCTGTCAGTTAATTTTAAAAATTTTATTAGACAAGGAAGTGTTCTCTGCCTCATATCTCTGCAGGGTTTCCTAAAAAGGGGGAAGAGTGATACAAATGTGAAGTTGATTGATCTTTAAAGGATAAATAAATACATTTTATGTCTCAAATCTGGAGTAGAAGTATTTTTCATGCCAGTTAAGTGTTGTAAATGTATTTATATAGATCTGTCTTATATTTTTTGACATTTGATTTATTTGTTTAGAGATGACTTTAAAATTGTATTTACTCTAGGGTACTGTTAGGGAGTATCTTGGTTGTAGGCATTGCATGGTTAAAAAGAGAAGTTTCTTTTGATACACTCAATTTCATCATCTTTCTTTTCTCAGGCTTCTTGCATGTTACAAACAGAAAATCCCGTCCTGCATTCCTGTAGGTGAATGTTTAGGAAGTAGAACAACTTTATTAAATAATTTTCAAACTTTTAAGTTCACCTTGAAAGTTTCAGTGTGTTATTAATTTATTTAAGCTTTATCTAATGGTGAGTTTTAAACCAGAAAGTCTGAATCCTGGGGATGGTGTTTTTTGTTAGCGTTGGCAGTGTTTGTTATGTTGGTTTTTTTTTGCTGGGGTGTTTTTTTTTTTATTTGTTTGGGTGAGTTCGTGCAGTGAATGTTGCTGACTGCTCCAGCTGTGTGCAGGGGTGTGGGCTAAGGGAATGTGCTTTTGCTGCATGGGGGAGGTGAGGAGGGGTGCAGCATTTACCGGGGGGTGGTTAAATTCCCAGCTATGGACCCGCCTGCTGTGGGAGCTGACACCTCCATGGGGACAAGGGTGTGCTGTCTAATAGAGATGCAGATGGGAAACCGTGCTTTCTGGGATTGGAAGGCTGAGATTTCACATGTAGTGAAGTGATCCAGGTTTGGTCACTTAGGAGTATTTCGGCAGTGTTTCCTGATGCCTCATTCCAAGCCCTACTGGAATACTTGGGTGCTGTTATGCAATGTTGCAATGAGTGTTTCCTTTCTGCTTATTAAAATATTGCATAAATTTCAACATTTCTTATCAGTGGATTGAAGAACTAGATGTGACAACAATGGGTGTGTTGAAAAGCTTAAAGTTAAGGCGTTTTAGTGGAAAATTAGTTTTATTTGTATCTTAGTTTGGAGTTAAACCATTAAAACCTATCTGCAAAATAATTAGGTTTGCTGCCTTTCAGTATTACAGAAAAGCTCAACCAGAATGCTGCAGTGAGTGTTTTTGCCTGACCTCTGTGTCCCTCGTATTAAGATTTCTCTGGAGTGAAGTTTGCGTCAAGCAGACCCAGTTGGCTTCTGGTCTGCAAAGCTGTTAAGTTTAATCTTGTTCCAGTTTAATTTTAATGTCATGGATTGAAATTATATGCATGGCCATTTTTTTTTTTTGCGAAGAGTTGGATTTGGAACGAAAGCAAAATGGCTCGAGGACGCAAGAGCAATAGCATCAAACAGAGCGACTTCACTAACAGCACCAATCCTCAGGATTTAGAGAGAAGACTTTTTGTCGGCAATTTGCCCACAGACCACATGACTCGTGAAGAAATGGAAGAGATATTTTCAAAATATGGCAAAATCAGGGGTTAGTATGTTATCTTATGCCTTTTTGTGGCAGGGATTTCAGTGAGAAATATTGCTTCATGCTTGTCAGATGCTATTTGATGATGATGAGAGGAGTGACCAACATTGTTCCTAAATAGTGACCTTTTAATGATAATTTTGTCTGCCTGCATTTTCCCTGGAAAAGTGATTCCTTCAGTACAGCTCAAACGTAATGCAAATATATCAGCTATGTTTTAGCTTTTAGGGTCGCAGTGTGATGTCGCAATACTCTTTCAAGTGACTTCATAGCCTCTTAATCAAATCTTGGTCACTTCGTGGGCTGTATTTTGGTCACTGCCTTGTCAGAAGGAACTTGATCAGAGTCTTTGAGCTCTGCATTTTGATCCTGGTGGATTTGATTTTCCCAGGAAGCTTGCGTAGTGGTTTCTGGGTAGAGTGCAGCTGGTGGGGTTAGCGATGGCCGGGTGTGGGTCAGCACTGTCTGTGGTTGTAACCGGTCTTGCCCTGCTGTTAACTCTTGCAGCCCTCAGCATGTACCATGGCTATGGGTTCGTGCAGTATGACCGTCTAGAAGATGTCCAGGCCGCTCTGGACGGTGAGAAGGGTCGCCTTTATAAAGGGTATAGATTAGGTAAGGAAAACTGCTCCGCGCTCTCCTGACCCCAGCATGCGTTCGGGAGAAAGAGTGCTGTTGTTTTAAAGCCCTCTGGAAAGGTCACAATGTGACACTTGTCTGGCCTTAGTCTCAATCACCTTACTCGGTACGTATTTGCCTCCTGAGTTCCTGCTGTGTGCTTCACCTGCAGTGTGGTTCACCTTGCTACCTGAATTTTTATGTGTTAGTATTTGGAAAGCTTTGTTAGCCTGTGTAAAACTGTGCAACCAGTAAGCCCTGGAAAGAGATCATTGAAACCTCCAGCACAGAGTTTAATAACATTTGAAAACCAAAACTGGGCTTCATCTTGACGTGCTCAAAGGAATTGGTCACAGCACTTAGCGGCTGGTTGGCTAAGTAAACTTAGCTGGGATTTTTGCACAAGTGGAGCCAGCCTTTAAGCAGTGCTAAAAATACTGCATGCTTTAAAAAGGATATTTTCATAAAGATGAAGATAATTCTGCTTAATGTGCTGGGAGCAGACTTAAACAGAAATGAATGGTTAGAAATCCACGGGTAATCTTTTAAATGCAAGGGAAAAATTACTTTCAAAGTAAGCCTATGATAATTTGATGAAAAACAGTTTGACTTAAAAAAGAATTAGAGGAGGAATAAATAGTAACCTGTGGGAAGGTGTATGTACAGTAACAAATAGGAGCCTGAAGATGGAAATGAAGGCAAATAGACAAGAAGGGTAGAAGGATACAAGAAGAAATTATGTCCAGTGTTACCCAAGTGTAGAAGCTTAAATACGAACAACTTTAGCTGTTTTAGAAGCTAAGGGTAACTGACTGGCAATGATAAAATTTCTAACTGAGGAGAGCAGTTAATGTTTCTGCTGTTTGTTTTTGAAGAGGCAGGAGGTGTGTTTAATGTAATTTCTATCTCAGTAGCAAAACCATAAAGGTAAAGCTGCAGCTACCAAAACTAGATCTCTCAAAAGAATTAACATCAGTGAGGCTCAGTGAACTACTGACCTGCCTAGTCTGTTACTGGTGTTTTTCCACAAGCCTTGGAAAACTAGGGAGTTTCCAGGGAGCTGGTAGAGTGCTGCAGGTGAGCCAGTAGGCAGGGTAAATGGGATGAGCCTGGCATCAGCACCTGGGAACAAAGGGATTCTTTCACCTGACACTGATGAGAAGGCAGTTGATTAATGTCCATCAAAATAATTCCTGTCATAGTTACTCTTATGGTACTGCAAGCTCTAGGGCTGGAAGCAGCAGTGTTAATGTACAGATTGCTGTAAGGTGTTTGATTTGATAAGGAACAAGAACAGTTAAAAACAATAGAGATAAAAGGATTTCAAGTGAATCTAGAATGGAATAGATGTAACATAGATGGAATTTCTCAGTGCTTTGAGGGGTGGTCTAGAAAAACGGAGTCCTGGCCATACAGGGCTTTTATGAGTGACTTGGAGACAAAAACATGTTTTTAAAAAAGGATGAAATAATGAAGATTGAGTCACTGATGGTGGAAGGACCTGGACTTCCTATCCTGGATGCAGACAGACCTGAGCTTTAAGTGAAGCTGACGGGAAGGTCTGCACCCAGCCAGAGTGCTTCGGTCATCCTTGGCTGTGCAAAACACAGATATGCAAGTAGGGAGGTTTTGGTACCTGTGGGATTTTGCTGCTGGAAGAGTGCTCAGTTTTGGTATGCCTGGTTCAAAAAGGATAATGCTGAATTGGAAAAGCCTTGGAAAAACCTGACAGAGGTTTAGAATTAAAGAATGAACCCTAGCAAAAACCTCAAGAGAAAGCAATGTGATCTGTGTGTTACAGACAGACCTAGGGATCAGGGAGTTTTAGTGTAGTAGGCATAGGTGTGACAATGCCTTAAATGTGAATAAAGACTTTTCTCTAACAGCAGAGTAATTGGCTTCTGGAGTAATTTATTGGATCTGTTGTGGTTTCTGTGCTCTGAAGACTTTCAAATTGGAATTGGATGTTTTGCTAAAAGATAAGCACTAGTTCAGTGGCACTGCTGCACTTGAGATAGGAATGTGATTCCAGAAACTCCTGTCACCTGTGTTTGTTCAGAAGGTTACACTGTGTGATTACAGTGGCCCTGTCACCTCAAAATCCTACAGGACAGAAGACTTTTTATTTGGGTTTTTTTTTCCCGAAGTTTTGTTAGTGTTCAAATACTTAACTTGTAAATGCTGTTGGCATTAAATAAAATGTTACTAAATGTGTTCGTTTTGCTCAAGGGAAGGATCCCTGTCAAAGTTTTTTTTTTTCTTCTAGTAAAATATTTTTGTGCAGTTTTAAATACTTTTTTTATTTGAAAGAAATGTATGATACTGAGTGTAAAAATCATAATAGGTTTCTTCAATGGCATCTTAAAACAGAAAATAAAAATAATCTTAAACCAAAGAAAGCAGCTAGTGTCTTGCTTAAAGATAACACTTGACTTTAAGGGGAAAAATTATCAACTAGAAAATAAATGCAAGGAGAACAGTTACTTCAGTTATGCAGCCTGAGTATTAAATATAGTCATTAATAACACAATAAGGTAAAAAGTTTTGGGATAGTTTAACTCCAGTGTAGCATTATACAAGTATTTCAACAAATGCACAGAAGTGTTTTCATAACTTTAGTAGTAAAACTATTTAGAGAATAAATGTCCTTCAGATGTAGCTTGTAACAGTAGACCCTGCAGCTGTGTTGGATCCTGGAGAGATGCTCTGGGGTCCTGTGAGTGGTGTTACGCTGCAGTTGTAGTTAATGTTCAGATTGCACTTGCTTCTCTACCCACACAGAGAGGCAACATGCTGCCGGATTGTCATCAAGAACAAAAATTATACCTGATCCCTTAATTACAATTTTAATCTTGAAAATAATGAAGGATAGTTTGGGATGTTACAGAAGATACTAAGACTGAGTCTGCCTGAAGACATCATGACGTGTTTATATTCTCATGCAAGAGCTTTGAAAGTAGTTAATGCAAATAACTGATCAGAAATGTTAATTGTTGATAGATTCTGGGGGAGCAGATAGGGCCTAGGTTTGGATTCTTTTCCTTAAAATGTTCTCAGTAAAATGTCCAAAGTCACTTTCCTGTTTGCCCTTGCCCCCCATCAGTGCATTATTTCATCTCCAGTCAGCTGTCACGGGAGGCTTTGAGAACAGTGTGGGTCCCTGCCAGTTCTGGGCAACTTCACTTTTGCTGGTTGAGGACAAGATTCTGTTTCTTCAGCTCTTTTACTTCTTTGTGTTTCCCTTCATGGTGTTTTTCACGGAGATGCTCAGAAGCCAACCAGTTTTCAAATTTCCGATCTGTTGCCTCAGTTTGCATCACATTAACAATGGTGTTTTGAATGCACCATGTTGACTTCATAAGGAGCATGTGTTCCAGGCTCCCGGATCCATTTCTCAGTGATGGGGGCTGTGCACCTTAACACTGCAGCAGTCCCTTGGAAGGCAGTTGCACGTGCCCCTTTGAGAACCCTTGGACTATTTCCAGCAAGGGTATCAGCGTGCTCCGTTGAACAGGACTGGCTGTGAACTTAAGACTGTGCTGGCCATCATTCCTTTCTCGGAGGTTTTCAGACTCTGCTTTTTCTCCTAGAGTCCATGAGTCGCTTTCTGCTCGCTCATAGACTGCAGAAGAAAGAGGTTCTCTTATGGAAGGAGGAGTCTGGATGTAGGCATGACCATGCAGGGTTAAAACTTCACCCAAGCTGTCCACCCTATTTTGAAGTCAGAGAAATCCAGGAACTTTTCATTATGTTGTACTATCTAAACTTAATAAAAAATTGTCAAAGTGACAATGTCTCTCTGCTGAATGGATTTCCTTGCACCATCTGGATGTTGTTGAGCTTAAGTTGCTTTCATTTGAATTGTGCTGATGATCTTGTTTTTGTTTCATAGCATTGAACAGATGGGTTGATTATTCTTTACAGATATTAATAAAGCAGTGGAAAGAAGAAATATGAATAAGGCTTCATCAAGGTCCAGTCCGACACGAAGGTAAAGTACCTGGAAGCAGTGAGTTATACTAGGAATTCAGGCCTTCGGGGCATGAGCCCAGCGGCCTGTGCTAAATGTCTGTGTCTCTTCCCTACTGCCACCTCCCTAGTCAAACAGTGATGCTCCAGCAGGAAAGTGTCTGCTCCACCTCTGAGAGCCCTTTTGGCTCTGGCACCTTGGGAGGCACGAGGGAAACCTTGTGTCTGCTGCTCTTGCTGCAGCCCAGCATTCCGTTTTGCAGGATGGGCTGTAAGAAACTTGGGAGGAAGAATGCACTTGATGTTTGCTCCTGCCTCCAAGGATTGCAGAAGCTGAGGCATAGCTAGAGAATGCCAAGGGGCTGCAGTGTTCTCAGTGCTCTGCTGCAGAGGATCTTGGGGTCATCTCTTCTGATGTTGAAAGCTTCCAATGCTGCGATGAGACTGGAAAAGAACGCTTGAGCGAAACACAAGACAGAGCAAACGTCTCTTGCACGGTCGTGTCTGCCCATGGGGTTGTGTTATCAGTGCCTGGAGCCAGCCCCCTCTATGCAGTCACCAATGTACTCTCCAGCTTCTCCTGGCTTCCCACCCCTCAGTGGGCACAGCACGTTCACCTCCTTCACCTCCTGTGTGGGCAGCCACAGGCAAGGGGAAAAGATATGGATTGGCCTGTCACAGGAAGACAACTTCAGCTTCCTTTCCACACCATCACTAGGAAGCACACAAAGACATGCTCCAGTGTGGTTTGGTACAAGGTACCCACCCTGTGTGCCTCTTCTGTAAAGCTTTTCATGAAAAGGCATGGTGCTTGTTGGACTTGAAGGTAATAGAGGTCCCACATGTCTGGTGTGCTTTACTAACTTGACTTGTTAAGTGACCAAAAATGAGGAAAAAGTGCAACTAGCAAGACATCTACACCAAAAAAAAAAGGCACAGAGAATGAGTAGCTGCAGTTCTTGGCACCATCTAGGATTTTTATGTGCTGCACTCTACCTTGCACAGGGCCAAATGTGCTTGCAGAGACCAGCGTGTGGGCGTCAGGCCCAGGAAGTGCTGAAATTCCTGTGGCAGATGCAGCAAGTCTTGGGCCTGGGGTGTGCTCTGTGCTGATGGGAGGACCATGGGAGTATGTGAGCAGCAGGCACTGATGACACATCTTTGGCCTCAGTGCCACCAATGCTGCAGCACTGCAGGGGTGAGGAGCAGGCATCTGTACCATGAGGGTTGGTCCTTGGACTGTGCTGCAGAGGGACAAACAGCAGGCACTAATGCCATGGGCATTGCAACCTCTGTCATCCTGCACGTGTGCAAGAGCAGGTGCCTGTGCCACAGTCTTAAGGAGCACTGGAGGTATATGAGCTGTGGCACTGTGGGCACCAGGTTGTGGACTGGACGGCAGCCGAAGGCTTTGGTGCTGCTGTGACAGGCACTGGATTTCAGCTGGCACTGCATACACTGTGGCCATTCCATGTGGTTAGCACCAGGTCCCAAGCAGCACTCTGGGCACAGGTGACGATGGGGTCACAGTCATCAGGTCCTGGACGTGGCTGTGGACAATGGACTCTGGACCACGCTGTGGCCTGGGAACAGCAGCTGCCGATGCCGGTGCTGCAGAACCCCACGCTGCGCCGCACACAGCGGTGCTGGGCCGGCGGTGCCGAGTTCCGAGCAGATGCAGGCAGTGGTGCTGATGCTGCAGGAGTCAGACCATGGTGACTGAGGTGTGGAAGCTGTGCCTTTGTGCTGCCGTCTCCCTCGAGCAGGGCAGCCATGCAGGCGCAAGAGCCAAGGGTACCTGTGCCACGTCTCTACTTCTGTCACAGTTGTGCGTTGTTCATTCTGGATCTATTTGTCTCTGCGGGTAATGAATGTGGCCTGTTCTGGTCACCCCCACTCCAGCTGGAATAAATGTCATATGCCAAACAATTCCCCTGCATCTGGTTGTTTTGCTAAATGGTCTCACAGCTATGGAAAGATCAGTTACTCAATATCCATTAGAGCAAGTCAGAAGTTTCCCCTGAGCTTCTGCCATCGTTCATTGTAGGTGTTGGGGGAAGGGGGCTATGATGTGTCTCTCACAGGATGTGGTTTCAATGCAGATCACAAACAAAAAGTGGATTTATAAGTCCAAGAGGCTGAAGGAGTTTACAGCTGGTTGTCTGCAATTTCAGTATGTCACTTAGAGGAGGAGGCTATGTGTGCTCCTGGTGGCATCTCTAATTTGTCCCAAAATCTGGTTTGTATCTGACATGCAAACAGAGAATGGCAGCATGCTTATGTGTTCCCAGCACAGCTGGGTGTCTGACACCAAAATCCGTGCACAGGCTCTGCTCTTCCAAATCGTTCCTGTTGCTCTGCCTGACACCAAACTTGGGCTTATCTGACTCGTTCTCTCGAGGTGATCACTATGGAACTGCACTGCAGTGGATGCAGACTTAGGTTCTGCTTATCTTTCGTAAACTAGATTAGGCTGTTTGAGGACTGTAAAAGTCATGTCAAGTATGGGAAATAAAACTATTCAAAAAGCTGGGTTTTTTTCCTGATGGTTGTCAGTATTTTGGGGAAAAAACATTCCGAACACATGAAGCTCCGTAGTTTCTCTGCAAGACTTTTTTTAATGCTTGGTTTTGACTACAGTGAAGTTATGGTCTTCTCTGGAAGACAGAATACATCCTGGAATAAACCCTACTGCTTTGGGAAAAGATGAAGACTGGAACATTATTCTTCCTTGCCTCTGAAGACTGCAATACATAGTCTGAATGAGGTGGATCATTCACAGCCAACAGAGGAGCCTTTTGCAGCCGCTGAGGATGCAGTGCTGGTTGGGTTTAGTACCCTCTTAACACGGGGCATTATAAACACAAGACTGACTTTCTACAGAAACTATCCCTCAAATCCAGGACAAGGCCATAGCTGTCTTTGCTTTCTGTCAGCAGCACAAACCCAACTACAACATTGAACCTGCAATGTCTTTGCTCACAAGCTGTTCCTTTTTTAATCGTATGCCAATAACGTCACTTCAGGTGTTCTGTCATTGATGAGTGAATTTAATAGATCCCTTGAACACTCCTGGCTATCACGTATTTGTGGGTATTAGCCTACATCACCTTAAATTCTCTCAAAGAATTTGTCAAACATGATTGATAGATGATCTATGGCTCGTGTTGGAGGTCAGAGGCCTTGAAATGGTAGTTTCTGAAGTGCCTGTTCATCCACAGTGCTCTACACTTAGTGATGCTCCATTAAGCTTTCTGGGTCTTGTTTGGCTGTGCTGAATATTAGAATTAAGAACCTTCTCCAGACTGCTTCAAAAATATGACTTCTGGTCAATTTTTGTTGTCGTGGGATAGGAGGGAGGATTCAGCTGCTGTGAAAGGTCACTTTGGCACCTGAGGTAAGAGATCTAGGGATAATCATACTGGTGTTGTTAGCAGGCTAATGGAGTTTCCCTGGTGTTTTCCTCAGAGAGCAGTATGCCTACGGGGATGGCCGAGATGCCAGGCGTGACCGCTCCCCTCTTCGGGGGAGCCCACGGAGAGACCCCAGAGATGGCAGGGATGGCAGGAACGGGCGAGATGCCAGAGATGCTCGAGACATTCGAGCGAGAGACATGCGTGATGCCAGAGACCACAGGGACCCACGCGACCTGCGAGACCCACGGGATATCAGGGATCCAAGGGACTTGAGGGACCCACGTGATGTTAGAGATCTTCGTGACCCACGGGAGCCACTGTATGATCGATACAGGGATCCACGGGATATGAGAAATGCACGAGATGTGAGGGATCCACGGGATATGAGAGACCCGAGAGACCCTTTGTACAGGTAAACTCTGCGAGATCCTATTTGCCAAAATAATGTTTTTATGGCATTGCTGCTGCAGTTGTTTGAGTGGTGTCAGGTGTTTGAGGAAATCACCCTGGCTGGGGACAGTTGGGTGCTGCTCTGTGTCCTGGGGGGAGCGGATGGGTACCTCAGAAATTAAACTTGAGGGAGGTCTGTGAGTGATGCATTGGCCAAAGCCGCTGCCTGAGATGGTGCTGGAGGAAACCCTTTGCTCCTTCTGAATGTTGCAGACGAGACGAATCTTACGACCGTTACCTGCGCCTCGAGGACTACTATCGGCGCAAGGACGACTCCTACTACGACCGCTACAAGGAGCCAGAGGGTGAGTACCTGCACTGCTTCAAAGGGAGGGTGCTGGGGTGCCACAGTGCCATGGTTGTGGCACTCTGTGCCCCTCTGAGCAGGTGTGAAGGCTGTCACTTGTGCCCCTGCGGCTCATTTCAGACCGCCTGAAGCGCGAGGAGCGGCGCAGGGAGGAGCTGTACCGCCAGTACTATGAGGAAATCAAGAGACGTTTTGATGCAGAGAGACCCGTGGATTGTTCTGTGATAGTGGTGAATAAACAGACAAAGTAAGAAAATAGTTATAATCAGTTTTATTATTGCATGGTAGAAGAGAATGAATTTAAACTTAGTCCTGCCTTGAGGCTGTTTGTCTTACAGGTTGCTCTTGAGGAGTGTGGCTTTAGAGTCCCCACAAAGCTACAGCTCCCATTTTTCTTCTGGGAATATATGTTGATGAGATGAGGAAATGTATCTTTGCTTGTATTTCCCCCTTGTAACCTATTGCTATACCTTCTCCTGATACTTTTATACCTACTCTCTGTGTAAGCCTACCATTGTGCTTGACACAAGAATTTTTTTGTGTCAGAGGATCAGCTTAATATCCCAAGAATGATTTTGGTCTGTAACAGCTAAAAGCCTTAAGAGCTGGAGCCTGTTCATAAATCTTCTATTGAAGCATTGATGTCACCTGCTATAGACCTGTCGAAAGATGACTCCTGAATGCCTTAGATACAGTCATTTTACTTGGAAGCTCTTAAAAAGATGGTTGAAGGGGAGACAGTTTAGTCACCATTACAGACTTTGCTTCCAAAGACAATAAAATTACCTTCTTTCTTGAGGTGTGAGTGCATATAGACTGAATTTGTTAGACTTTTTGTGCAGTCAGTATTGCAGGTTTGGTTCTAAGCATAGTAAGCTTTAAAAAAAGCCTTGGCAATTTAAGCTGAGCCTTGTGAGCTGTGATTTGTGCTTGGAAGGGAAAGTCTGTAGGACGGGGTATACAGCAGCAGTGGATCCAGTGATGCTGTGTTGGCAGTGGGTTAGAGCAGAAAGCAGCTAGTAGAAAACAGTGGGCCAATAAGGAATGAGGCACGTGTGAACAGTTGAGATACTGAACAAAGCAGGAGTAAATGAGTTCTGTAGGTTGGCTCCTCTGCTCTGTACCCCTTGGACTTCTGCTGGCGTAAATTTCTTCCCTTAATAAATTCAGTGGAAACACATTTATGTGTAAACAAATTTGTAGTAGTGTAAATCCCTTTGCAAACACTCTGTTACTCAGCTAAGCTAAGGCTTGATTTGTAATTTATTTCTGTTGAACTGAAATGAGTGATTCAGATCAGAATAAGGGCTTTTATATTGCTATAATGGGATTGCTTTAGTACTGTCCTGATAAACGTCATGAAGCTGGGCAAGTAATCAGAAAAGCGAATCTGAGATGGTGGAGAGGGTGCAGTGCCAAGGTTTCTGTTCCTGTGTGTGACTGACTTGTTAAACTGCTGGCTTTGCTTTGTGGTAGGGAGTACGCGGAGTCAGTGGGGCGGAAGGTGCGGGACCTGGGCATGGTAGTGGACCTGATCTTCCTCAACACAGAGATGTCACTGACGCAAGCCCTGGACGATGTGAGCAGAGGAGGGTCTCCTTTTGCCATTGTCATCACCCAGCAGCATCAAGTTCACCGTTCTTGCACTGTTAACATCATGTTTGGCACCCCACAAGGTACTGAGGTTTCAACAGGCTGGGAACTGTGTGGTCACTCAGAACCTTCCTTTCAGGCAGAATCACATGAGACAAAGTTCATCCTTGCTGTCATATAAGTAGTTATAAATGACTTGACACCATGTCATAAATGTGAATATCATTATTTACAAGCTTCTGTAATACTCTCTTTGCCCCTTGTCAAAACGAATGTCTTTCTCCTGCCAAGAGGGAATCTCAGCTGCATTCTTGGCTCCTAACACTGCCAGCCTTTGCATCTCAGGGCAAGTCATGGACCCCAGGGCTGCACTGCTCTGGGAGGTCTCTGAGTAATACCAGCCCAGCCACACTCTCCCACTTGTTGCTCTCAGAAGGAGCCTATTGGGAATGTGACAAATTAAAAGACAGCTCTTAAAATCAAATGTGATTTAATAAGGATTTGGTAAAGGTAGAGATTTGATAATGAAACTGGGAAGAGTTATGAAAAGATAGAACTACAAAGTGTTTGGGTATATGGGCTTCACCTTCGTAGCACCTTTACACTTGTGACATCACTCTCCATCGCAGGGTGTGACTTGGTTGTTGCATGAGGGTGGGTGTAGGTACTAAAAACGCCTTGTCGGAATGTGATTGGGGAAAGCAGCTGTTAATCTGATCATAGGCCTGTTCATGTAATCTGTCAACACAGGTGACTGGTTTGACCACAGCTGAGCTTTCACAGGTTATTTCTCCCTCACTATGTTCCCAAGTAATGTTCTGTGAGTTCATCTGGGAGAGGAAATGTCTGAGTGCACAGTCAGTGCTTGCTGTGTGCTCACTGACTGGAGAAGCCCGTTTTTTTTTAACATCAGATGTAGATATGATAGGAGAGTTCCCTCATTTCCTGCAGACACGCAGCTCACACACACTGTCACCGGGCTTCCCACTGCCCTTGGTTTTAACTCTTAACTTCTTTGGTTTAACACCTGTTAAACCTTTGGCAGGAGGCCAAAGCTGCTTTTCTTCAGTGGATCTGCCGGTGTATCAGACCTGATGGGAACCCCAGTCATTAGCTCATCCACAGCTCATTGCAGAGATTAAAGATGCTCACTTCAACCGCTTGTGGCCACCTTTGCCTGCATGTTTGTTTCAGGGAACTCTTTCACAACTTGTGCAAAGCCTAATGTTAAAATGATCCCAAGTTTCTTGTTGGGATGAAAAGGCTTGCAGGATTTTATGTTCTAGAGGTGTAAAAAGGACCCTGCTCAGAGCTTCAGGCACTTTTGGGAAGGTAAAGCCTCTTTCGATCTCCCAGTTTAAATCTGTGTTCAGGTGAATGTTTATGTGTGTGCTTTGGGAGGTGGAAATAATGACCTTAAAACCCACCATTGGAATTGCCCATTACTCATTTTATCACAGAAGAATTTGATTGCTGCTTGTTGCCTCAGAGTAGTGAATGTGAGCAGCCATGTGACACTGAGCCAGTGCTGCTCCCTCCCCAGCTGCATGTGCACATGAGATGTTAAGGCACTGACAGTACAGAAACAAACGTATTCCCATGGCTATCCTCCTCTGGGAAGCACACAGCCTTCAGAGAGCAAGTTTTGGATCTGTCCAAGGGTTTAGCAGTAAAATGACTGGGACCGTCTCGTCTGGGAGCACCAAGGATTTATGTGAGAGGTAGAGGGAGCTGCTTTCCTTTTAACTGGTGAGAGACAAGAAAGACATTTCTGGGCTGATGGGATGTCTACTTAGAGCCCTCAGCTGTGGAAGGAAAGGCTGGCCTTGCTGGGTGATAGCCGTGGGCCTTCTGTTGGCTTTGGCAATGTAACTGTTCCCGTGTGCCTGGGAAGTTCCCAAGTCTGCACTCACACTCCCCGAGCAGTGCCTGCTGCTGACTGGGCTGTGCTGGCAGGCGAGAGGAACGGCACCTCAGTCAGGGTCACTTTGGGTCACTCAGAGCATTTCTTCCTTTGTGCAGAGCACCGCAACATGCCCCAGGCTGATGCCATGGTGCTGGTGGCAAGGAATTACGAGCGCTACAAGACAGAGTCCCGGGAGAAGGAGCGGGAGGAGATCGCCCGGCAGGCTGCCAAGATGGCAGATGAAGCTGTTCTACAGGAGCGGGAGCGCCCACCCCCCATGGAGGAGGGTGTCAGAGGAGGTCACCCTCCTGGGATCCAAACTCTCTTGAACCTGCTGGCAGACAATCGCTATGTGACTGCTGAGGAGATGGATAAAGTCATTAATTACCTGAGAGACCGGAAGGAACGGTTGCTGCGGGGCAGCACTGAATCTCTGCAGGGTAAGTCCCACAGCCCCAGGCAGAGTTTATCATGTGGTTTGTGGCCCTCAGGGCTGGGACAGGAAAAGAGTCCTGGGACTGCAGAGGAGTTTGAGAGCATAATATCCTCATGCAGCACCTCATTTTACTGAGATGGACGTGTCGTTGCATGTCGTGAGACAATTCAGAGTTTTCATATGGAAGACCTTTTATACTGGATTCTCTCAGGGCAACAGCAGGACTGCCATAACTGGTTGGGCTTCTACACTCCGTTCTGCAGAGTGGTTTGGATTCCCAGAGCTGTACAGCTCTGATCTGAGGGTGGATGTTCACTGATGCCGTGTCTTTGGTAGCTGTTTCATTAGTTTTCTTTAGATGTCCCTTCAAGAGCATTTGCAGAGCTTTCACCATCTTTCTTTTCTTTCCCAGCACCCATGTCAAGACAACCTTTGGGGGCACCGTCAGGATCATCACTGGGTAGTCAGTCCAACCTTCCAAGTTCTCAGGCTCATCAGGCTTCACAGCCTCTGGTCTCTACTCCTTCTGTTCCAGTGTCCTCTTCTACTCCTCAGCAAGAGCTTCAAGCAAAAATCCTCAGTCTCTTTAACAGCGGGGCGGCGGCAGCAGCAGCAGCTGCTGTGGGAAACAGCGGTCCCACGGCCTCCACAGGCTCTTCGGGCAGCACTCCCAACCAGAACTTTGCTAACCTGGCCGGTGGGCAGCCCCGGCCAGCACAGATGAATGCTGGAAATTTAAACCAGGCTCAGCAGAGATTGCAGACTCCAAACACGCAGCTTCCTGCTCTCCCGGGCCCTTCGAGAAATGCAGGTCCGAGACCTGGGGCTCCTCCACAACCTCAGCCGCTCTATGGTCAGCATCAAACCCGCCTCCCTGCGCCTGGCAGTGTGCCCACCCAAAGGCCGGTGTCTTCTGGTATCAACTTTGACAACCCCAGTGTACAGAAAGCCTTGGACACCCTTATCCAGAGTGGGCCTGCACTCTCCCACCTTGTGAGCCAAACCGTGGCCCAGGGGCGAGCAGGGTCCTCAGCCCAGCAACCGATGGGTGCCTACCAGCGACACTATTAGAGCTGAGCTGTTGGGCCCGTTCCCCTTCCCTTTGCCATTCCATACTTATAGCTGTTTAAGGAGTCTCCCATCCTTGACCCGGGACAGATGCCCTGGACATGCATGTCCTCTCCACTCTGGCGAGAGCATACCCCCTGCAGCATTGCTGCCAACGGTTGCTGGCGCTGCCCTCCCTCTCCTTGGTCTGGTTAGCAATGTTTGGAGCAGAATGCTCAGTTTTCTCCACGGCACGATGTGCTGAACTGTGTTGGATCGTTGGTTGTCTTGTCCCATCCCAGAAGCTGCCACAGTATCAGTCCTGCTGCATTTTCCTTACTCCCAGCACCTGGTGCACCTTCCCACTGAGGTGCAGTCTGGGCTCACTGATTGGTCTCAGTGTAGTTTTGGATTGTCGGTTTTGAGGAATTAGGGGACTGAACAGAGCAGCATACTGACGGGCCTTGGACACCCACCACTCTGGAATGGGCACTATTTTTCTTTGGATTTATCCTTTTTTTTTCCCCCTTCTTCTTTTAATGGCATATAAGCCATTTGGGAAGTCCAGTGATCGTGCTGGCAGCCAAAATCATGAAGCACATGCTTGACCACTGCTCAGTAACCAGGACTGTGCGGTCCGTCCGCAGCTGGCCTGCCCTGTCTGGGCAGGGAAGCCGGTGTTCCTCACCTCAGCCCACTCACAGAGACTGGCAGCTGTGGGCTGAGCACACATCTGCAACACAAGAACTTCCAGCCAAGGCAGAGATTTCAAATGGTCTGTCAGTTTTCCTACCCTGGGTAATCAGTGTTAAGATCAACCTGGTAAATTTGGTGTGTAAATTTCCTTTTCTTACAATCTTTGGCACAGTTGTTAGTGTAGCTTAACTGCAGCCACGCTGATGTGCTGCTGGCTCTCCCTGGGAATACCTGTCACCAGGTATTAAGGGCAGTGCTGCTCTATCAGACCTCTCCTCGCTGTTGATGGATGTTCAGCCCATCTGAGGAGGAGAGGCAGTGCCAAGATGTAATACCATCATTTTAAATGTTTTTTCAATACTTCGGTAGCTGCAGCGGACAGTGGAGTGGTAAATCAGGCAGTGATTCTTCACCGTGTTTTTAACTGGGAACATACTTTGATAACAGAACACAAAACATCACTTAACTGTGTGGTCCTCCCCGTCATGGCCTTCTTGGAGTCTGTGGGCTTCCTGCAGGGAACCAAGAGACACTAAGAAAGCAGTGGATTGAAGCAGAGGATTTTCTTTGTCCCAGGTGGTTTGTGTTGTAGCATTTCTTTTATCTCTGTGCTGTTAACAAGAGGACATTACTTTCTAATAAAAGGCCAGAAAAAGTACTTGTTGAATTTTTTGACACTTGTGAGTACTCCCAGAATATGTCGTTCTGCTGTGTTTGCTGTTACTCTCCTCTCCTGGATGAGCTGTGCTGGAAGCTCCACACTGGATGCTGAGTGGAATGTGTGTGGACCTCACACGTCCTGACTTGCACAGCACTGCGGTGGTCTCAGGCTGGGAGATGTGGTGTGGCACGGCCGATGTGAGGGGTCCAAAACCTCTCTGGTGACAGGTGGTGGGAGGGACAGGTCTGGGTCAGTGCCACAGACAGCATGAGGTCAGGGCTGCAAGTCCCTGTGCCTTCAGCACTGGTGTCCCATGGCTTCATGCTGCCATCATCCCACAGGCTGAGTCTGGACAGCAGTGTGTCTGTCTGCTGTCTCTCCTGTTAGATCCCTTTCTCCACCTCTACAATCCTGCAGCCAGGTAGAGCACTTTTGCTGGGGTGACCAGAAATCTTCATGAGGTGAAATGGAACTGCATCCCTTCAGAGAGGCTGTTCCTCTCCTGGTGCTTTGCTTCCTCTGCAATCTGCACCCTGTCAGGGCTTGTTTGTTCCATGTTATGGAAATGGTGCAAAATAGCTGTGGAGGCCTGGAAGCAAGTGAAACGTTCCCGTGCAAGTAGCGAAGGGTGTAATAAAATCATTTATTGCATTTTGTGCAGACAGGAGTCTAGAAAAATGGATACAGGTAAAGCAGTAAAGCAATAACAGGGAGCATTCAACAGCCGAGGAGCCACTCCTCCATGAACACCTGCACAGAGAACACGGGGTCTGCACCAAGGCGGCCTAATGCACAACACTGAAACACACAGAAATTAAATGCAAGCCTAATTGGGTCTTTTGTTTTGGTTTGCAACCTGTTTTATTTACAAGGTTTTAAACTTAATTGCATTGCTCTGCACACAGATTCTCTAAAACACAAAGCATTCTAGGTCACTACATGTCTATTGAAATATTGCACTCGAATAAAAGTCACTTGAATGGACAGAGAACATCTAGCTACAGTGATTAAAAGAGTATTGAATGAACCGACTTTGTGATAACATTCATAACAAATATATTGCACATGTAGCACAGAAAGTGTTGTAACCAGCAGATCTCAGACCTTTCGGTCCTTCTGCTAGTTTTTAGTCCTGCTACACAGAGGAGGGTCTTGACTCTTCTAGTGCAACTCTTGCCCTTGTGCAGTCTCTTGTCCTTCCTCTCGTCCAGCCACGGACCAGCACCTGCCTAGGCTGGACGCTGCCTGTGCCTCCTGTCCCTGCTGCCCTGTGGCTTGCTGCCTGTGCTGCGTGGTGGCCACAGCGACCTGAGCTGCCCTCCACAGTGACCTGAGCTGCCACTCACGGGGGCCAGGGCTGCTTGGCCCTCCTGCAGCAGGGACTGGAGCGCATGCCAGCAGCGCTGTGTGCTGGCCGAACACTCCCTGCCTGCTGTGGCCACACTCCAGCCCACCCTCCCGTGGGTTGCGCTGCTCAGTGCTGCTCCAGCAGCAGCCTGCCTGAAAAACAAACTGGGGGGTCAAGACCTTCCTGTCTGGAACAAAAACCGGACCGTGTCTGCGCATGTGCCAAGGAGGAACTTGCATGTCTACCAGAGGAGGACACTGTCTTCACCACGGTGGAGCGGCAGAAGGGTGCTCCATGGGGAAACTGAACACTCACAGAGGCCAAACGTGCAGGGCTGGGTTTGTAAACTAACATGCAGTGCTGTCTGCTAAAACTGGCCCTCTCCAGTTGATGGCGAGGGGACACGCTGTGGAAACCAGCTCCTATCTTGCCACAGCCAAACTGCCTGGCAGGGGTTTGGGAGCAGCCCTGACTCTGTCCAGAGCTGTGCCCCCCCTCTTGCTGAAGGATGGGGAAGGAGAATGCCTTTTTTCAGCAGTAGTGATGGAAAGGAATGGCCTTCCTGCTCGCTGGGGGAGCCGGGACCATGGCTTTGCTGTCAGGGTGGAAGTGATGCTGAGGGGAATGGAATCCACTGGTGATGCTGAGGGGGTGAAGCAAACCTGTCAGAAGCGTGCCCTGGCTGCTCTCACCACTGCTCTGCAAATGTCATTCCTGGCTGCCCTGTACCTGTGGCCAACGGAGAAGCCTCTCACCTGATGCTGTGAGGGTGGGTGCTGTGTGCAGCCTCGGCAGAGGCTGCATATAACCTGCCTCTGCCCTCTGCCCTGCACCATGTGCCAGGGCAGGAGGGGACCATGCTCGCTGCCTCAGGCCCAGCAGCACAGGGGGCAGCAGCCAAGCTGCAATTAGAGGGCAACTGCAGGGAGCGAGTGGCATCTTGTGAAGAGGCAGAGCAGCTGGCAAGTGCTTGAGGCCCAACAACATGGTGCTAACACATGAGCTGTGTGGGCAGGCTGCTGTGCCTCCCCCGCTGCTGCTGAAGCGCCTCAAATAATTTGGGGAGGCTGGAAACAGCCCGTGAGCTTGTGTGTGGTGGTATAGGGCCAGCTCCCAGGGGCAGAGCAGCTAGACACTGGTGAACACGGGTTCCCATGGGCTGCCCTTCCCAAAACTAAAGAACTTTTCACTTGCAGACCCCTCCTGAGCTCTTCTCATAGCTCCCGGGTTGCTGAGGCAGCAGCAGGACCAGAAAGTGCCGCCCTGTGCATCTGCACCACTCATCAGCCCTGAGATCCTGTGCTGAAGCCAGGTCTCAGCTCAGCCTGACAGTCCTCCTGTAAATGCTGAGCTCCTCATGCCTGTGGGACCAGCTTCCACAGCAGCGTCTGTGACACAGACCTGCAGCCACACAAGCAGCCGAGCTACCCTGGCAGAAAGTCTGGCTGTGACTGGGACTGCTCCTGGAGAGAAGGGAGGCACTTTGGGAGTGATGGAAATGTAGGAGCAAGGTATGAGCAGGCACAGATATGCAGCTGGGGCTTGGTTTTGGTCTAGGAGTGTGTCCAAGTAGTATAGCGAAAAAAAATCCAACATCAAAAAACCCACTGCTTTTTATCCAAGCATCCCCAAATAGCTTTGGCCTGGACCTGGAGTAGAGGAGCTCTGAAAGGGAGCAGGGGCTGGAGTGGCCAGTGCAGGGGGGTGTTTCCTGTTCTCAGGGAGGCAGGAGCCAAGGTTGGCAGGGAGTCGGGTGGGCAGGGAGCTGGGACCAGTCAGGGCTGCCCGTACCAGGCAGGAGGACACCCGCGGGGATGCTGTGGCAGCACCCGCTCCCTCTGCACCAGCTGAGGTGCACAGCAGCACTGGGGAGCGCCTGGAGGGGCTGAGGGGGCGAGTGCTTCAGCACAGGGGCTCAGCTCTGGCCAGGGACAAAGTGCTGCCCCAGGGCCCAGGCTGGCACAAAGCCGCCAGCGCTGCCAGGAGAGGGCAACTCTTAGCAGGCTGCACTTTGAGTGGAAGCTCAAATCTGCTGTGAAACAAGTTCAGAAAAGTCTGTGACTTCTTTTCCCTGAAAACTCTTACAAAGCTAAATTGAGGAGAGAATGAACCTGCGACCTGGCCCTTTCCCAGGGGCTGCTGGTGGCCGGGGAAGGCTGCAGCCTCCACCACCACTCTGGAGCACTCGGTGCAACGGATGGGCTCCTGGTCTGTGCAGGAGCAGCCCGGCTCAGCTCCCTGTCCCTGCGGCCTGGTGCTAGCAGAGCCCTGCATCTCTCAGAATAGATATAGATCTCTATATATAGACTTCATCTGGTTCTATTAACATAAATATGATCACTTTAAAAATACACGTACTGTATTATGTACACTATGTACATGGGGCTGGGGCGGGCGCCAGCGGCACCCTGCTGCCCTCGCACCGCTTCCTGCGTGGTTCCTGGAACCGTTCACATTTGTTAAAAGCGCCTCAGTTTCTCTTCTGTGAGAGATGCTGGAGGGGGGGACGGTGGCGGGGGCGACCCTGCAGCTGCTGCCAAAGATAAGAGGTGTTTGATCTGCCCCGGGGGGCAGCCCTGGCCAGCCGGGTGAGGAAGTGTCATGATGCCGGGGGGTGGTGGGACCCCTACAGCCCCCACCTCACTGTGAGTTCTTGCTGGTCAGATCAGCAAACAGCCTTTGCATATGTTAAAAATACACACAGATCCAGACTGTCCTACAGCCCCCGGCAGCATCTGCGACTGCCTGGGGCCGGGGCCAGGGCTGGGTTAGCAGCGAAGCCCTGGGGAGCAGCAGGGAGTGCAGCAGGGCACGGGGGGTCCCAGACACATGTGCAGGTGCTGGGGCCAGCCGGGCTGGCTGGTGCTGGGCCCTGAGAGCCCCCAGTTTAGTGCAGCGGGGGAGCAGGGTGGGGGTCCGGGACACCCCTGTGCCAGGCCAGAGCAGGCACTGGTGCCGCGGAGGTCCCCAGCACCCATGCGGCTCCAGCCGCCGGAGAGAGGCCCCGGCTCACGCTGCACACGGCAGGGCATCTGCACGCCTCCCGACACCGCAGCTCCACGCCGCCACTCCTGCGCAAGCACCTGGACAGCGTCAGGGAAGAGAGAGCCTGGAGTCAGGCAGACGCGACAGGGAACACCTCCAACTACTCTAGGGCAGGGCTCCTGCTCTCACGGCCTTGCTGTGCTCCAGCACTTGACCCCTCACAGCCGCCCTCCACCCTCTGCCTCCTCCAAACCATCGTGCTGCATCTCCACAAGCTCAGCCCGCGGCCTCCAGAGACGACGGTGCCGAGGCAGCGGTGAGGTGGGGCTGTCCGGGCCCGTGGCGGTGAGGGGCAGCGGGGGTGCAGCGCCGTGGGAGGCAGCCCCGGGCGCTGCTGGAGGTGGGAGAGAAGCGTCCGGCGAGGGGAGCGTGATTGGGGCATTTCTTTTCTCGCAGCGCCTCGCGGGGAGGCGCGGCGCGGGCGGTGGGCACAGGGCACGGGCGCATCCAGCCGAGTCTGTGCAGGAGGAGCAGCACGGTGGGGCCAAGGTCCGTCTCGGCACAGCCGCCCTCCTGCCCGGCCAGGGGCTGCAGCGGCAGTGCTGGGGCTGGCGGCGGGGCTGGCCCTGCCAGGGCGGGCGGTGGCGGCAGCGCCGAGCTCTGGTGCTCAGTCCGCGGTTCACTGTATATATTTATATATAAACAAGGACAGCAGTGCTGTGGTGTTGCAATGAGGAACAGCTGCTCTGGTGCTGGATGCTCCCGGAAGATCTGGTGCTGCAGTTCGAATGGAGAGATCAGGGGCACGGCCAAAGCCAGGAGAAGGTTCTGCGCACCGGCTGCCATCCGGCCTTCCCTCCTCCCCTCCGGGAGCGCGGTGCAAAGGGGTGGCGGGGCTCTCAGTGTGCAGACAAACCTCTCTCTCGCGCCGTCTTTCAGGAGTAGATGGTGATGACCTCCCGGCCCCCACCACGTACCAGGAGCACTCGGTCCAGATGCTCCGTCAGCACCTCCAGGAACTCCATGTCTGCACAGCTGTCAAGGAAGAGAAACTTCACACCGGAACATGGGGACAGCCCTGTGCCATCTCTGCCCAGCCGCAGCTGAGCCTGCAGCACTGACACCCCCACAGCAGAGCCAGGAGTTGGCGGGGTCAGTTCCAAGCCAAGGGGCCAGGGGAGCCCACCCATGTTGGTGCTTTGCAATAGGGATGGTGACTGAGCCAGCAGATGGCTGAGCCCTACAGACCTCTGCCCGGGCCCCTGTCATGTGCCAGTGCACTCATGGGTGTAGGTGCAATGGCATGCGGCCCCACCACCCATCACGTGCTGGAGGGGTAGGTTGGTGCCAACGGCAGCTGCTGGACCCAGCCAGGAGCAGGAGGTGTGGGGGGGTCCAAGCTCAGGAACTAGACCCATGTCTCTTGGCACTCGCCTAAAAGACCCACCAGTTTTGGGGAAGACATTGACCCTGGTCCCCTTGGTGTAGAGGGGTTTTGACAGCCGGCCCCACAGGAAGGATACAGTTCTCATCCCCTTTCCGGTTACGGGGAGGCCCTGGCATATTCAGCAGGACCAGCTTGGCGTCCTGGGACTTCTTCACGATCACCTCATTGAGCTTCACAGCCGTGTGCATCCTTCGCACATTGGACTGGTTCCTGTGGGCGACAGCACGTGTGGGCATGGGATGGGCACAGTCAGCCTCCAGCCCTCCACCAGGCCCAAGGGGCCCCAGGGCACACTGGCCTCCTGCCCTAGAGCAGTCCAGGCTGGGCTGCAGCACAAACTCGGGGTGCAGCAAGCTTTGCCAGGCACAGCGCTGGTGACTCTGAGCCTGCACCAGTGGCCATGAGCCGCAGGGCCACATACAGTTCCCATGGGCAGTGGCAACCACGGCTGCTCGGGGCCAGGCTGCATGGGAGCGAGCAGGGAAGACAGCACGAGTGTCACCATGGGTGCCTGAGCCCAGGCTCACAGGGAGCTGCTGGCAGCATAACAGGGCAGATGAGGAGCGTGCGGTGCGGGCAGTGCGCGGTGCACGGGGCTGGCAGCCAGAGCTGCCGCGCGCTGCCCGGGTGAACTGTCTGGCACTGCAGCTGTCACGGCTCACTGAGCCGCCCTCCTGCACAGGGGCAACCCCAATGGCTCCCATCACGCTGCCCCATGAGCACAGCCCAGCTCCCTCCACCCCAGCCCTGGCACCCAGCCAAACCCAGACTTACAGGTTCTCCCACTCCCTGCCAGGAGCATGATGGGGTCGGAGACAGAGAGAGAGAGAGGAGAGAGAGAGAGAGACATGGTGAACACCAGGTGTGCACCCCCACTCCCTGCAGCACACCCAGCCTGGGCATCCCATCCCTTGCTGGCACAGTTCTGCACAGGGACCCCTCCCCACTTGCCCCCAGCCCCTCTGCAAGGGTGCACGCAGAGCACCCAGGCTGCCTGACCACTCCTCAGGGCAAGGATTAAGGTGGTGCTGATGAGGCCCTGCCTGCACCCGCCTGGCTGGGGCGGGCAGGGACAGCCAGGGACACAGGGCAGGGGTGGGACAAGGTGGCAGCACGAGGGGCCGTACGGCTTCATGTTGAAGAAGTCCTTGATGCCCTCAGGGCTGACAGGGCTCTTGCTCTTGTTCTTCTCAGCAACGGACTTCTCCTTGGTCCAGGTGAGATGCACCTTCTCAGGGGCTGCCTCCACCTCATCACCAGGAGACTGGGAGCTGCTGGAGAAGGCGGTGGCATTCTTGTCGTGGATTAGTTGGACCTGCAGATGGAAGAGGGGAATGGTGGGCAGGGCCTGGGGCCAGCTACCTGCCTGACCCTGTCTTGGTATAACCCCTCACCTCCTCCTCTGGCTTCTCCTCGCCATCGGCAGCCTGCTCCTCGGGGACATTCAGGCGCAGGCGCGTGTTGGCCGGGTTCTTGCGCCGGATGGAGCCACGGGACTCATCCGTGATGCTCTGGATCTGTGCGGGAGGGGTCAGCCGAGGGAGTGGGGCACAAGAGGGCTTGGCTGGGCAGAGCCAACCTGAAGCCCAGCTCTCCAGCAGGATGAGCACACAGAGCTGCAGGGCAGCTTGGTTCACATCAGAGCCACCACAGGGGTCAGAGCCCACCCAGCCTGTCCTGCAGCCTCACCTCCCGCTCCCGTTCATTCTTGGTGAGGTGCATTTGTTTGAGGATCTGGGAACGCTGCTCCATCACCAGCGTCTTCTCATAGGTGTAGGCAGAGATGTCACTCTCATGCTGTGGGGGGAACAGGAGAAATTTGGGACAGGGTAAGCTGTACTGACTGCTCCCAGCACGGCCCAGCATGTCGCCGTGGTGCTGTGTCCCCCCATGGTGCTGTGTCCCCCATATCAGGGTCTGTCTGGCTCTCTTGCACACAGCATCCCTGACTGCAGTACGTGCCCTGTCCCAGTACTCACCATCTCCACCACCTCCACCTCTGCAGTGATGCGCAGGTGGTACAGGAATGTGGTCAGGTCCTTCTTCATCTGGATGCTGTTGTCATCCATCTGTGCCACCGTGAAGATGCGCATCTTGCACTTACGCCACACCTGCAAGGGATGGGGGAGGCTTGGGCACAGCTCGACAGGAACGGTCACAGCCCAAGTCCCAGCCCCGCTCTGCAGGTCCCAGCCTACCTTGTGCTGCCGCAGGAGGAAGGGCAGCAGCATCAGCATCCCCCCATCGTGGACAATCCACCAGACATCGATGTGGCCCTCCGAGAACCGCTCCTGGTTGCCCGGAAACATGGCAACATTCTTGGCCACCAGCAAGGCCAGGTGCCCAGCTGTGGTCTCTCGCACCAACTCTGGGAGGGGAAGGGCCACGTCAGCCAGGGCAGCCTGCAGCCCCCCAGCCCAGCAGCGCCCACCATCCACGGTGCCTACCAATGAAGTTCCTCCAGGTCTGGTGGTCCTCCTTCTGGCGCCAGCTGCGGGGCCAGCCCACCAGCACTGTGTTGTGCTGCAGCCCCCCCAGCCCACTGGACTGGATGAGGTGGGACATGCCATCCCGCAGGTTAGAGGAGATCACCACCTGACAAAAGCCCTTCACCTTCTCTGCTTCCATCAGGCGCCGGATGGACTGCAAGGGAGAGGGAAGTCAGAGATCCCAGGGCCTCAGGGACGGGCATGGATTGTGGGCACAGCAGCCGCCAGGCTCAGTCCAGGCCAGATGAGGTGCAGGGTGTAGGGTGTGGAGTACGGGGTGCAGAATGGGGGGTGCAGAGTATGGGGTACAGGGCTGTGAGGTGCAGGGTGCAGGCTGTGGGGTGCAGGTCCTCACAGGGTGCCTGGGTCTCCATGCCCCGGGGCAGGCCGGTGGCTTCAGGCCAGGGGGGTGATACCCAGCGGTGCACAGAGCTGGCACACGGCTCTGCACCGTGCAGAGTGGAGGGTGTCCTTGTGCCATAGCTCTGACAGGCAGCAGAGCAGCAATTAGAGTTATTTACTCAGAGAAATTATAACATGTCTGCATGGGAGAGAAACTGTTTGCTTCCGAGGGCTTAATCTCATTAATGTGCTGCCCCGCAGGTGTGGGGGGTGGGGAGTGCTCTCACTCTGGCGGGGAAAGGCTCATCTCCCACCTTGCCTGGCACCAGGGCCACAGAGACCGTAGGGAGGGTCGAGGCTGTGGAGTCTGCTCAGCCCAGCAGCAGAGCAGCCTCTGGCTTGGCACCGTGCTGTGCTGTGATGTGCCATGCTGTGCCAAGTCCTGCAGCAGCTGGCCAAGACTGGGACCAGTGCTTGGCTAGTGTCTTGGAGGGGAAGAGGGGTTCAGAGGTCCCTGCGGTGCTCTGAGCACCAGTGAAGCATAGAGTCCTCAGGCTCTGCCTGATGCCACTCCAAAGCTCTCTGGGCCATCGTGGGGCCACTAGCCCTGGTCATGGGGCAGAAACAACCCTGGGCACCTGGGGACCAGGAGCACCTGCTGCTGACACAGCCTGTCCTGGTACAGGCAGCTCTCACCTCCTCCGCCCTCTGCGCCTGAGGGTGGTTGTCCAGGAAGGTCCCTTCTAATACAGAGGCCACGATAGTGAGGCCCTTCCCAGCCTTGAGCTGCGACGTGAAGGACAGGAGCTGCGGGTGCACCACATTCTGCTCCTGATCCCCGCGGACCAGGACCAGCAGCTGCGGCCTGGAAGAAGAGTCATGCAGTCAGTGCCCGCACCCAGCTGGTCCCTGCCCTGGCACCCTCAGATCCCCATCTCCCTGCCCAGTCTTACCTCCAGTTCTTGGTGTGTGGGGGCCCTTCCTCCAACCGCAGCAGGGCGTAGCGGGCTGCACTCAGGGACAGGCCCCGGATCCCATCACCCCACTCCTTCTCTGCCCTGCAGGAACCAGCAGCACATAAGGGATGCCCATGGCTCTGGCCACATAGCACCACACTGGCACCCTGGAGCATTCTGGGACAAGCAGCCCGGGGCAGCTGAGCAGCCACACTGAGAGGCCATGTGGCCACAGGGGGCTGGCCAGGACCTGCGGCGCCATGGCCTCCCTTACCCGCGGTACTCAATGTATTTGTAGATGAGGCCAGCGATCAGCATGGCCACCAGTGCGTAGTACCAGGAGCAGATGAACATCAGCGCCAGGCAGAGGCTCATGCCCAGGAAGGACAGGGTCCTGCAGAGAGCACAGAGCTGTCAGTGTGCCCTGCGGTCCCCACACCGGGGTGTCCTGGGGTGTCCCTGTCCTGCCCCATCCTGCCCAGCTCACCAGTGGTAGTAGCGGAAGCGGGGCCGCCAGTTGGGTGTCCTCAGCAGCGTTTGCACCGCACATGCCAGGTTGACGAACATGTAGCACATGAGGAAGAACCTGCAGGAGAGATTAGAGGGCTGAGTGGGCGTACTGTGAGGGACTGAGGTCTCCACATCTCCTGGCCCCAGGGTGGCCAGTGCTGGAGCAGACCCCACTGATGGACAGAGAAGCAGTGCCATGGAGTAACCAAGCCTCAATGCTGGCCAAGATTGGACCCCAGAGTCCCTGCAGGGCCCCACCTCTTCCCAGGAAGGGGCCAAGGCAACAGGTGTGTCCTCCCCCCAAGGAGCAGAGACCCACACACGCCACCCGCTGCTTGTGAAGGTGCGGGTCGACAGCACGCTGCCTACATGGAGAGGATGGGAGCCACCTCGTCCAGGGAGGCGATCAGGATCCCAATCTCGCAGATGCAGGCTGTGAGCAGCAGGGCCCATGTCGGCTCCCCGTTGGCTTTGCCATGGCCGAAGACCTGGAATTGGGGAGAGAGGGGCACATCAGGCTCTGCGGTGCCCCATAGCCCTGGGCAAGGGTACTTAGTGCAGCCCGATGAGACTGGACCCTCCCATATACCCAGACCTGGCAGGAGCAGGGACTGGGAACACTGGGTGCCGTGAGCTGGCACATGTCCCGTGCTGGATCCTGCCAAGACAGCAGTCCCAGTGCTGGCACAACTGGCTCCTACTGACAGTACGGTCCCATTCCCAGCAGATCCCGTGGCTCTCCCCACACCCAGCGCAGCAGCCCCTGTACCCTTGTACCCCCACGAGGGACGAGCCCCAGCTCATAGCCTGGCCACAGCCAGCGCGCAGAGTCGGGCACCCTGTGCCTGGGACGGACGCGCTGCCAGGGGAGAGCGGCCCCTCCTGCGGCTGTGGGGACGAGGAGGGGGCCGGGGAGGGGGCCGGGGGCGCGTGTCCGGACGCATTAGAGGGTGCGGGCGGAGCGAGCGAGAGCTCGGGCTGGGGCTGGCAAGGAGAAGGAGGGAGGATAAAATTAGCCAGCTCTTCCCTGGGGGGAGCTGTCGGGTTGGATTTGGAGAGATGAGGTTGTGGGAACGCGTCTTCAGAGAGCAGATAAAATATGAAGCGGCACAGCNGGCGGGATAAGGGCAGGGACGAGGGGCTGCTCCGGCAGCGACGGTGCCGGGAGGAGGCAGCGTGGGTTCCCTCCGGTCCCTCGTGCTCGTGGGATCTGCAGCCACAGTGGGCGCTCAGGGTGGGGCAGCACCAGACTCGGGGGACACCTACCCTGAGGAAGGGTACGATCCCATCCCTGGAGATGGCTTGCAGAAGGCGCGGGGCTCCGGTGAGACTCTGCAATCCAGCCCCACAGGTGGAGAAGAACGAGCCGATGACAATGACCCACGGGGATGGCCATGCCAGGGTGCCAACCACCAGGTTCCCATTGACGGCCTCACCAAACCTGCAGGGCATCAGCATCACCTGCGTTTCCATCTCATGACTGAGCCCCAAAAGCACCAGCACCGCAGTGGTGCAACGCAGCCCCCCACAACGACACCACTTTGGGGGGATGTGGCACAACCGGACAAGGGCCCACTCCCCAAGGGGTGAGCAAGGGAGCAGGGTCAGAGGTTGCCAGGGGTCTGTCCTCATCCCTGTACCCGTAAGCGTGGCTAAGGACAAGGCAGGTGTGGGATGGGACTCCTCGTCCCTGTGCTGGGGGGGCAATGATGATGCATGCAGTTGGATCCTGTTTGTGTTGGTGCTGTCGACCCAGAAGTGTCACCTGCCACGTGCGGTGAGCAGGGCTGCCCCAGATAGGCAGGAGCACAGGCAGCCCTGCCTGTTGACAAGCAAGTGGCTGCCTGCAGCCCCGGAGCAGGAGGAATGCAGCAAAACGTGGACGGTCGGGGTGCACGCAGGCCCCCAATGCCTGTTACAAGCTCCAGCCCCCCTGCCCGGTGACACCCATGAGTCCTCCAAAGCCACCATGTCTGCCCAGTGTGTCCTGGTTGCAGCCTTCCCCACACCTCTGCCTGCCTATGCCCCTGCCCCTGCCCCAGCCCCAGCCCGTTCCAGGGGGCTGCCAGACTCTCCCCATGCCCCCCACGGCCTTGGGACACTCACTTGTCACGCAGGACGACCCCCTCGATGCATGCTCCAAAGAGGACAACGGAGCTGATATCTGCCAGGTGGTCAAGGAGAGCCACGAGGATGCAGTCCTGCCTGCCCAGCCAGTGGGGTGCTGGGACCCTGTCCCAGCTCAGTGAAGCACCCAAGCAGATCTGCCCTGCAGAGCGAGCCCACCCACCCTCAGCCCCACAGCCCAAGCTCAGGCAAGCCCTGAAGGATACAGACCGCAGAGGTGGTGGCAATGGCCAGGATGGTGCCTGTGGGGATGGACTTCTGGGCATCCCGCAAGTCTCCAGAGCGGTTGGAGCCAGCCATAATGCCTGGGGAAAGAGGGGACGGTGTTAGTGGGGGCAGAGCTACAGTCCATACCCGTCCCGGATACCCTCATGCCAGGGGCCGTGTGAGCCCCGGGCACAGCAGGGCACGGCTCAGTGTGCGCCAGGATGGGAAGCAGACATGATGGGCAGCACGGAAGGCGCTACTGCAGCTTGGGGCCCCCAGCCTGCTCTTCTCATCCCCCTAGCACTTCCCCCCCTACCCCAAACCGCAGTCTGAGGCCACTCAAGGATTAGGCTCAAAAGCTCTCAAGTGCCTTGTCTCATTAGCCCTTAATTAGCTCAAGCAGGGACGATGGCTGCCGCAGGGGCAGGGACAGGGTCCAGCCCCGACGCTGCTCTGGGAGGGCAGGAGGTCACGCAGGGACACGGCTGCACGGGCGGGATCAACACAGCCCGAAGCATGACCCGTGCTCCGGCCGCAGCAGCAGCCGGGGCAGGACCCCACAGCCCGCGGCACCGGGGGACAGGCGTCCTGCAGAAACAGGCACCTGCTGGTGAATGAGCAGCGGGAGGGAGGGCAGCGGAGGCTGAGCGGCTGCCGGGGACCCCGCAGCGCCCGACCCTCCAGCGCTCGCCATGCCCGGGGCGGCCCGGGGGCTCCCGCCGGCCTTGGCCCCGGCGGAGCTGCAGGGGAACCCCGGAGGCTGCGCCCCGCTCGGCTTCGCAGCGGGACTGGGGCGGGGGGGGCTCCTCTGCCCCCGGAGAGCTAAAAATACCAAAGCGGCGGGACGTCAGAGCGCACCGGGCGGCACCGTCAGATCTGGAGCGCGGGCGGCTGCGTGGGAGGCGATGGCGACCAGCCGCCCCCGCGACGCCGCTGTCACCGCCGCGCCCACCGCGGGGGTGGCACACGCGGGGCTCCGCGGAGCACGCCCGGCGCCACGTGCCCTGTGTGCCCGCGGCACGGAGCGGGGCCGGCGGCGACTCCCACCTGTGACTGAGGGGAAGTAGATGCCGACGAGCAGGGTGAAGTAGGACGTCATGTCGCTGAAGACGTAGGGCTGGTCCATGTCCACTGGAGTGTCGGGGGAGCTGACTGAGGGCAGCCCCCGCTTCTCCACGATCACGCCCTTGGTCAGGTATGAGCTCCAGAGGTTCTCTGTGAGGAGAGAGCAGGCCGGGCAGTGCTGCCGGCATGAGGTGCCCACAAGCCCCCATACCCAGCACAGCATCCCCACCTCACAGGGATGGAGCCGGGGGGTGTCTGGGTCTCCCTCCCCTTCCCCGGCCCCACTGAGCAGCCGGCTCAGCCAGCAGACGGGGCCACGGGCATCCAGAGGGTGAGAATGGCAGCACAGGTGGGCAACCAGAGCAGGTCCATGCTGCTGGCAGCATCCCCACAAGATACTGGAGCAGCTGACATGGGATTGCAGTAGCAAATAATTAAGAGGGTAATATAATTAATGCTGATCAACACAGGTTTAAGGGAAGTGGATCGTGTCAAAGTAACTTGATAATGTTTTTGATGGGATTATGAGTGCGGGGCTGATGTAACAGGCTTAGAGTCCCTCCGCGTGCTGCTTTGGCCACAGATTGCGGGGAGAAACTGGAGCAGTGGAGAGTAGCCAGCACTGGGCAGGGCAGGCAGAGGCAACTGCCCTTGGCACATGACTGCCAGGGGGCTGATGAGAGGGGCAAAGGGGCCCGCAGAGACCAGCCCTCAGCCCCCTGCACTGAGCCCCCTTCATGGCTGCTCGCAGGTGACAAATGGGGCTGGCAACCCCTATTGGCCTCGCCTGTCTCATCCTCCCAGAAACGTGTGTTTCTCCCCACAGAGAGACCCCTCACCTGGGGCATGGCAAGCCCCAGTCATCTCTGCCAGGGCCAAGCTGTGCCACCTGTCTCAAGACGCTGCTGGCCTCGTCACCCTTGCCACCAGTCACCCCAGAGTGGGGTCCTGGCTCTGTCCCAATGCCCCCAGTGCAGGAGTGTCTGCTGTCTGTTGCCCTGAGACCAGCTGGGTGGGTGGGGGTCTGCACCCCCTCCCCAGCAGCACCATCGCCAACAGGATCAGGTTCCACGCAGCAGCCAGGAACTCCTTATCTAACCCAAAGGACCTCAGAGGGGGACATCATTGGGAGGCTCCCAAACACCCTGTGACTGCACTCCACTAACCACAGTCACAGCTGCAGCCCTGAGCACAACGTGCTTAGCCAAGTGTGAGCTCCCATGCCTGTGTCCATGCAGACACCAGGGCAGGATGGCTGGGGCAGCCCCGCAGCCATCAGGAAGGACTGATCCTGCTTGTGGCTCTGCTGCTTTCCTGAATCCCAACAACCACCCCGGCATGGGGGTCTGCAGACACCCTCTGAATGTGGCACAGAGCATCAGCCTCTGCCACCCACTGCTGAGCGTGAGCACCTGGCAGATGTACCAGCATCTCTGGAAAAACGGGTCATAAGTGGCTCCTCCCAGCAAATTCACGCATCTTTCTGTGGTCCTGGCCACTCTCCCAGCAGGGCTGTAGCCACAGCAGCTAAGCAGCCCCGAGGGGTGATCACTTCTCTCCAAACCTCAAATCAATACCAGCCTTTCCAAAGGCCAAAAGGAAACAGAGAGAGGATTTATTCCTCCCCCACCTTTGGGCATCATTCTGAGCCACCCCTCTGGCTGACACAGACAGTGTGCAGGTGGCTGCAGCACCCTGCTCTGTCACCTGGTGCAGGAGTCTGTCCCACTGCCCGGCACAGCATGAGCACAGCTCACTGTGTCTCAGGAGCAGAGCAGCCCCCAGCAGGGATCACCCACACACCCTCTCACCTGAACCCAGCACAGTTTGCCCCCACAACACCTGGCACGGCTGAGAAGCCATGCTTAGGACAGCCTCCCACAGCACACCTCCACCAGCCCTGCTGGCAGAGCTGCCTGGCAGGCACAGCCACTGCCCCACCACAGCTCCCCTGCACTTCCTTCTCCATGCTTCCATTCCCCTGTCTTCATGCCCATTCCCATGTTCCCATGCCTCTGTCTGCATGAGCTCACCTTGGATGAGGCCGCTGGCAGCGCCGGGGATGCCCTCGATCTCAGTGACGTTGTTCATGGTGAAGTACTCATCGCAGGTCGCATTGAGGAAGCGGGAGGTGCAGAAAAGCTCCCAGAGCTTGGAACCAACCGTCTCGTTCCCCTCCACCACCATCTTGGTGCAGAGGTCGAAGCCGTGGCGTGAGAGGGTCCTGTTGCCCAGGAGGCAGATCCTGGGGGGACACAGGCACTCAGCTGTGCACTTGCATGCCCCGGCCCTGCTGCAGCCCTGCAGGACCCTGTACTCACGGGAAGCTTGGTGGGTCGAAGGCCGATTTGATGACACCAGCATAGATGGCAAGGATGGAGAGGATGACACAGCCCAGGAAGACCAGGGCAAATTTGTTGACATACTTGACGCCCACAAACACGACGGTGGCCATGCAGGTCAGCACACAGGTGCCGTACACACGCATGTTGTTGAGCATCGCGGCTGCCTCCCCGCTGGCATCCTCTGCCTTGAAGATGGCCATGGCCGGGAAGATGTAGGCCTGGGAAAGAGTCATGGCATCACCACCTGGCTAACAGCCTGCTGAAGAGACCCCAGGGAAGGGTCCCTCAGGCCCCCTGCCCTGCCAGGAGCTGAGCCCTTGACACTGCACAAGGCAAAGACCAGGTACCTACCAGCAGGATTTCAATGGTGCCCAGGATGTACATGGCACCGGCAAAAGTGGTGCCCAGGTAGAAGCACAGCCCAACAGCCCCACCAAACTCAGGTCCCAGGGAGCGTGAGATCATGTAGTAGGAGCCACCCGCTGTCAGAGAGAGCAAAAGTGGGTCCCAGCCAGACCCCAGCGACACCCGCAGCCCTGCCAGGTATCCCAGAGGGCAGACTGGAGCCAGGATAGCCATAGGCCCTGCTCCAGCACTGAGCAAGGTGCAGAGCAGCAGGAGTGACCACACTGGCAGAATCATTCCCCAGGAGCCCAGCAGCCAGGTGCAATGGGCAACAGCACAGGTGTTCCCTGGACACCAGACAGGAGCCGGAGCCCCAGGGACCTGGGCCATGCCCTGCTCCATCCTCCCAGAGGAGCCCTTAGAGCTGGGCTGCCAGGATCGATGGTCCCGCTGCGGCAGCAGGATGATAAATAGCTTTAATTACACCCCGTGTTGTGCTGTCAGTGCTGTGCCCAGCCCGGCACAGCTCACGGCTCCCCAGGGCTCTGCAGGGCTGGCGTGTTCTGGGGGAGGCAGCCAGGGCACCCACCGACCAGAGCCCATGGTGCCTCCCGGGGGGCAGAGCCCACACACAGCAGCGTCCCTGTGTCCGGCAGTGGGAGAGCACACCCTATCGCCCAGCCCGTGGCACCCAGCACGCCCTGCTCCCTTCCTCCTGCCGTGTGTCTCCCGGCTCCCCGCGGCCTCGCCAGTCTGGCGGAGGGAGGAGCCGCGGCTGGCGGCTCTCGCTGCCATCTGCACCTCGCGGCTTTGGGGACGGGTGGCGGCTCCAGCACTGCGCTCCCCCGGGCCGTGGGGATCCCGCGCGGGCTGGTGGCAGAAGGCTGGGGAGCGGCTGGCGGCCCCGGGGGATGCTCTCTGGGAAAAGCCCCTGCAGGCACCCCACCCGGCAGGGACCAGCTGCCCGCACACGTGGCACACGCATGGACGCAGGCTTGGCTCTACCTGGCACCACACCGTTGGTGGCGATCGCACTCATGGAAATGGCCGTCAGCATCGTCTGCGGGAAGAAACACAGTGTGGGCACCCGGCAGAGCTGGACAGAGGGACAGGGGAGTGGAAGGGAGAGCTGGGACCGTGCTAGGACATGGGGCTCCCTGGGGCCACGCTGAGATGTGCCACAGGGCAGGGATGCCCAGGGAGGATGAATGGATAGATGTATGGGTGGGCGGGCAGGCAGGGCTGTTGGCTGGCAGCACAGCTGAGAGAGCTGAGCCCTTGGAGGGGCTGACAGCGCTAGGGGGGGGCAGCTCAGGCTGCCCAGGACACTGGACAAGGCCAGCCTTCCCAGCCTCTGCCCTGGGGTGACTGTCCTGGTGAGGTGGATCTCTGCAGCATGGCATGGTGCCAGAGCAGGGGACCCCTGGCACATCCCCCTACATGGCAGCTATGATCTGGGTCACCATTTCAGCAGCATTCCACTGCTGACTCCTTTGGGGAGCTGAAGGCTTCTCCTTGCTCTAAGTGGGGCAGGAGCTAGGGCAGGGGCAGAAGCTGGGGCAGGGGCAGAGCAGGGCATGGTGGGTTGGCAGCTAGTGCACCTCTCCATAGTCCAGCCAGCCAGACTGGTGACCCCCAGGCCATGGGCAAGGCCAGTGGAGGCTCATCTGGCTCCGAAACTCACACAGGAGCAGCAGAGGAAGACCATGCAGAATGACTCCATGATGCCAGCAATCCCCACCACCCAGGTGAGACGCAGGAAGAGGATGACTCCAAAGATGTTCTGGAGGCAGGGCAGGTAGACACCCATGAAGGTGCCCATCCGTGGGGCCTGTTGAGGGAACAGCAGTTCTCAGGGCTCAGGGGCCTGGGTGGGAGAGGAGCAAGAGGTCCCACTCCTCCCACAAAGCAGCCAGGAGCCCAGGGTGAAACTGCCCCTGGCTGAGGCCAAGTGGTCCCGTGTCCCAGGACAGTTTGTGGCCCAGCACTACACAGGCAAAGGCTGGAGAGGGAGAGAAGGTTACCTCCCTCACCTGCACCGGCTTCTTCTTGCCTCCATCATTGTTCTCAGCCTCCTCGTGTTCCCGGCTGCCCTGTGGCAGGTTGGTGTAATTGGCCAGTCCACTCAGCAGGGATGAGACCATAGGGCTTGTGTCCATCTCCTCCTGTGGAGAGCAGAGCCCAAATCATGAGGACAGTCCCTTGGGACCTCAGCCAACCCCAGGAGACCTCACCAGATGCTACACCACTGCGTGCCCCTCCAGGAATGGCTTTGGCAGTGTGGCAACCCTGGCCTGGGGCTCTGGCACGTCCCAGTGCCCGGGGTGCAGGTTGTGTGCTGTGGGACGGCTGCCCAGCTCATCTCCCTCCCCCTGCCCCACTGCCTGCATGCCCTACCTCGAAGAGGGCCATGTTCTTGCCATCATACTCTTTGCCCTTCTCCAGGTCCGTGCTGTTAATGAAGGGGCTGCTCTCCTTGGGATTGCCATCACCTGCGGAGACACCACTGAGTCAGTCAGGCAGCCCCTGCCCCGCCCACATCTGGAAAATATCCACTCCACAGGGTCACCGCTGTGAGGGATCACGACTGCAGGAGAGCTGCCAGGGCTGTGGGCACCATGCTCGCACCCAGTCCCAGCACAGGTGATGCCAGGCTGGCATCCCAGCCACCACATCACCTCCCACACCACACACGAGCAGGGGCTGCAATCCCCAGGAGCCACACGCTGCCCTGCCCGGCCATGCTGACACGTGGACCCACCGGAGCGCATCCACGCAGTGAGGCGAGCAGAGTGGATCCAGGGGGAACCCTCCGGTGGGATGGCTGGCAGCAATAACTCACAGTACAGGGTGCCTGCGGGTGAGCACCCTGGGACTGGCCTCAGCGCTGCGTCTGCAGGGGCAGGATCTGGACGGCTGCTCAGCACCAGCGCAGAGGGGATGGTCCCGGCACAGTGCCTGGGAGTGGGGCAAGTGGCCAGGTGTCTGGTCCTGCTCCCAGACACGCACCACAGGAGTGGGGGCCACAGGGCGGGAAGGCATCCGGAGTAGACACCACTGAGGGCAGGTGATGCCAGGGGTAGTGGAGCCACCCATAGCAGTGCAGGGCCCACAGAGCTACCAGGACAGGGGCCACAGCCACTCACTGCATTAATGACCTAGTGCAGAAGAAACCTGGAGTTGGCTTAATAGCGATGAAAACAGCTGAGCTGCAGAGCAGCAGAAATAAATCAAGCTGGAAATGGAGCAGCAGTGACGATGATGCTGCCGGAGCAGCATAGCTCCAAGAGAAGGCCCAGAGCAGAGAGGGACCAGGGCATGGGGGCCAGGAGCCAAAGGACACAGTCCTGGGCAGAGCAGCTGAGGGGGCAATGGCACCCACGGCACGGGGAAACCTGGGCAGCCAGGCTAGTCCCCAGCCCTCAGTGCGAGGAGAGAGGCTCCCTGCCACACACCCATCCCACCACCACAGCCCTGCAGCCAGAGCAGTCACACTGCCATTGGCCACCGCACTGCTGGGCAGGCTGCCCACATGGGCAGGGTCACAGACCAGCTCCACACTTTGGGGCCAGGGAGAGAACTGCCCCTTCCACCGTCCTTCAACATGGATCCTATGAGTGCCCCAGGGCAGAGGGATGGTGCCCTAGCAGTGTAGCCACTCATTCATGGTGGCAGCAACAAGACAGACCCTGTGACCATTTGGAGCATCCTGGTCCTTTGAAGACCGCCATTCTCCTGCCAGTTGACTCATATTCGGGATCCTGGAAGCCCGTGTGCAGCAGTGATTCACCATCTGCAATTCCCTGGCACACATGGTGCTCCTGGCTGACCAGGAGTTGAAGCCTCAAGTGCTACAGGTGACACTGACCTGCAGGCTGGCCCCCAACTCCCACCATTCCTGGGCTCCTCCACAGCATGGGGCAGCAGGGTAGCAGTGTCCCTAAGGGCACAGCCAAACACCAAGGCACAGCCCACAGGCTCCTCCTGTGCAGGAATGGTCATGGCAGTGGCACTGGGACACCCTGGCCCACAGGTCCCACAAGCTTCACTCCAGAGTCCCCTTGGACACACACCCAGCACCCCAGGTTGCACCACTGGCATATGCCCTGCCCTGTATCTCCCACAACGGGTCTCAACACGGACCTCATGTGCTCCTTGCTCTATGTTTGGTCTAAAGCCACAATGAACCCTGCTCTCATTAGGTAGCAATGGTGTGGGCTGGCACCCACCCACTCGCTACGGCTCTTGCCCGCCTGCACCAGCCCTGGGGACCACATTGATGTGAAACGTCCACCATGCTGACAGGACACCCTCCAGGCTGCTGCTGTGGCCATCCCCAGTGCAGCGACACAAGGGTGCAGGAGCAGGGGTGGCTGGAGCCTGCCTCCCCCTTGGGGCTGGGTGGCACCAGGGGACACGGGCAGCTTGGCAGGGAGATATGCTCGAAACGTGGCAAGGCTCTGGGACCCCTCCGGGAGAACGGAGCCCGCGGGGGCCTCGCCTCACCGCCTGGTACCCAGCCGACGACATCACCGTGCAGGTTTCCATGGCAACGGCGAGCCACGGCCGCCTCGGCTCCCGCTCTTATGTAACGGCGCAGGCAGCCGGACGCTGGCCCCACATGGCACCCGCGCCCCGGCCCACCGGCGCCTGATGGATGGTGCGGCCGGACCCCCGGCCCCAGCCCATCACGACCCCACGGGACTGGCCCTGCTCGGCTCCACACGACAGGCGCCAGTATCACCCTGGAGTGCCCACGCTCCAACTCATGGCACCACAACAGCACCCACAGTTCTCGGTCCCTCCACCCCCACCTCTGGCCAGTGCTCCTCACGCCGGGGCCACGGCCCGTGCTGACATCACCCAGGCTGCTGGGGCTGGGGCTGGCCCGTGGCGCAGGAGCCCCTCGCCTGGTGATGCTGCTGCGAGGACCAGCCCTGGGAGAGGCCCCGGGCTGGTGAGCATGAGGATGCAGCAACGGCTCGGGGAGACCTTTAGTCTCCCACGTCGCTCCAGCCCAACAGACTGGAAGGAGTTAAGCACCAGGGCGCAGGGTCCCAGGTGACAAAGCGCTCCCGCTTCTGCTCCTGCTCCTGACGGAGACCATTTTGCCGCAGCGGGGCTGGTGCAGCCTCTCCTCGGTAGCTGCCTCAGACCCATGGTCTGAAGTCGGGGGCAGGCAGGGTAGGCAGGGGCAGGCAGGAGCAGGCAGGGCGGGCAGGAGCAATGCACCTGTCCCTCACCTGCCACCGCCACGGCCAGCCCAGCCCGGCGGCACAAATGGGGTGCTGCCTCCCGGCCCTGGGGACACGTGGGACACTGCCAGTCTCACCAACGCCCACGGGGCTGCCCCTGCCCCGCTCCCCCAGCGCAGCCAGGACAGAGCAGCGCAGGGCCGGAGCGCTGGACGGGGCTAGTAGTCCCAAGGCCAGCAGCCCAGCTGGGAGAGACAGTGCGAGCAGAGCAGAGCCGAGCCGTGCCAGGCTTCGATCCCGGCGCTCAGCCGCCCCCCTCCCCAGGGATCACTCAACATGAATCGGCCTTTTAATTTGCTGCGGCGGCTGGAAGGGCTGGCGGCGGGATCGCTGGCAGGAACCCGCAGCCCCGCCGTGGGCACCGCGCAGCCCCACTCTCGGCAGGGCTTCCACCAACCTGCCTGCCCGGGGCAGCCCAGAGCCAACCTGGCAGCGCCAAAGGACCGTCACAGCACCCTCGGAGCCCCCCAAGGCAGCGCTCAGGCAGAAGCACCAGCCACAATTTGATCTTCTAATGGCTTTTTACTTAGCCCTAAATTGGGTTGGGAAGCGTCATGTCCCTTATCCCAAATCCTCCCTAATCGCTTTACACGGCGCAGGGCACTGAACACTGGCTGGGGGAGCCCCAGCAGCCACCCCCCCCCACGGGCTAATTACCCAGAGTTGCTGCCAGGGTTGCTACCCTGTACCACGGCCGGCCCGTCCCCTCCTCAGCATCCAGAGCACACTGAGCCCCAGCCAGGGACATCGGGCACTAGGGCTGCGACACTGGCCGGGAGGTGCAGTAGGTGAGAGGGGCCGTGGTGGGGATAGCCCCGATCTCACAGCCCTCCTCGCCTCCATCTGTGCTCCTGCACAGGGCTGCTGACAGCTCCGGAATCCCCAGTGCCACCCCCACTCCGGTCCCCCCAGCCCCAGGGACAGCAGCGGTTCGGTGGCTGCTCATGGCACTAGGGATGCCCTGGGGCTCCTCCGGAGGTACACAGGACACCTTGACTTTTGCCACAGGACACCTGGACTCCTGGGGCTCTGCCTGCGGCAAGGGGCACCCCAGGGTGACCCCAGCAGCCCAGCGAGCACATGGGTGAGCACGTGGCCCTGCCTGATGTCCCCAGCTGCTGCCGTTTTGCAGGAGCTGCTGGCCAGGGAGGCCACACTGCTGTTCTGTTACCTCCGGCTATCAAGGAGACTTGGCTGTACACCCAATGCCTGGCCCTGGGCTGTTGGCCTGGGGCCCCTAAGGCAGATGGGGATGGCCAAGGTATTCTTATGGCAGTGGCATCTCTGCACCCACCCGGCTTCCTTCTACCCTGCGCAGGAGTGTCTGACAGCTGCCCTGGGGAGGGCGACCCTTGGAGAGGCCATGCAGCCCTTGCAGCCCCACTGAGGCAGAGACTACTGATGATCAGATCAGCTGGCTCGTGCCGGCAGTGTCACAGCAGAGCCGGCTCCAGCTGCAGCGTGGCAGGGGAGTGGAGGGTGGGGGTCAGGAGTGGGATGGTGGAGTAGGATGCTCCCCCCCATCCCAGGGCTGCGCTTTTCCCCTCCAGCCAGCAAACACACCCAGTGGCCTTTTGGGCTGGATTCCTTCACTGCCTGACCCAAATTGGACCAACTGCTACTTCAGACCTATCCTCTTCCTTCCTAAACCCGGGATTATCCTCCCTTTGATCAGCCGGCCCTGCAGCACAGGATTTCCAGCACAGGCGTTTTGGCTGGCTGCATTTAAACAGCTTCCCAGATTCTCCGACAGTCCAAGCCCTGCCTTGGAAATGGCCGTGGACACAAGTTCCAGCAAAGCTCCTGGCCCTGGATCTGGGCTCCCCAGACATCCCAGTGCCCCGGGGCTGGGTGTCAGCATGGCACCCTGCAGTGGGGCTGCGGCTGACATCCCAACACCCCAACCAGAGCAGTGCAAGCTGCCAGCCTGGACACTGCAGGCGGCAGCCCCTGCCTGCTCCCCGCTCCCACCATCTCCCCGGAGGGTCTGCACTGGTCCAGCCCTTGTTGGGTTGCTGGGACTGGAGCCATTCCAGCCCTTGTCATGCGGCTCGCGCATGCTGTCCAGAGCACGACTTGAGTGGGGACACTGCTGACCTTTCTGACAAATATGGCCTAAGTGGCACCCAGGGATTCAGTGGTTGTGCTGGGCTTGGCAAATTTCTGGACAGCCAGCATTGAAGCAGCCAGGATATGTGGAGGGGGCCCACTGGCATGCAACTGCCAGGTTTTCCACGGTCCCTGCAGACAGACCTCATGATGGGAGTTCAGCTGACCCTTGGCATGGGGGGACAACCCACCCACCCCACTGCAACCACCCTTGTCATGGGTGTGGGGAACTCTGCTGAGCCCCTTCCTACAGACAATCTCTGCTTCCCCAAGTCCCCCAGGCCCCTGCTTCCTCCAGCTCTTCACCTGCTGTCCCATAGGGCACCATCTCGCCAGGCTCAGCTCCAGGGACAGTCTGCCTGGTCCATCTGTAGTGGCACTGTGTCCAGCCCTCCTGCCAGACCCCAGCATGGCAGAACTGCCTGCTGCCATGCCGCTGGCACTGCCGTGATGGAAATCGGTGAGTGGGTGAGATCCTGCTGCTGTAGAGGGCAAGGGGAGGGCAAGTACCCAGGGAAGGGCACGGCCGGGGGCCAGTGCAACAACCCCAGCCCGGCAAGGTGCCCCCAAAAGTCGCCTGCCAGCCCTGACCTTGAGCAGAGCCGCAAATAAACAAGCACATAAACAGACTGGGGTCGGCAGAGCAGAGGAATACACAGAGCCTGTCTGTGGCTGTGCCCAGGGCCCCACTGTGGGCAGCCGGGACCCTCACAACCACTGCCATAGCCAGCCATGTGCACCCGGCTCGGACTTTGGCAGACCCCACGGAGGGGGCCTGGAGAGGAGACTTGGCGGGGTCTGGGAGGGTCAGAGGGGCAGTGGAAGTCCTCCTGGGCACACACTGCATCCCATCCCTATGCCCGGCAGGAACACCCGCAAGAACGGTGCCTGTGCTGCCTGGCTACCTGGTGCTGGACGTGGCCCCGGGTGGAACGGAGACCCTCACACAGCTCGGCAGTGCCGGGTGCCGGGAGGGGCTGAGGCCGAAGCACCAGCAGTGACGGGGCTGCTGCGGGGCCGAGCGGCCCCTCGCCCGCGACGGACAGCGGCCCTGCGCCTGGGCTGCGCCAGGGCTGCAGTGGGACGGGGCACGGAGCGGCGCGGCACGGACTGGACCGGACCGGCTCGACTCGGCACGACAGGGCTCGCTTCGGCTCAGCTGGGCTCGCTTCGGCTCGGCTGGGCTCGGCCCCGGGACGAACGGCTCCTGCGGCGCCGGAGCAGGGCCCGGGCGGCCACTTCAGCACCGCGGACAGCGGCGGCGGCCCCGGGGGGCCGAGGTGG
>VZTF01009638.1:1165472-1180345 GCA_013397755.1 Cnemophilus loriae | reverse complement strand
AGAGACCGACCGGGCCCGGGGGAATCTACGGGGCCAGCCCGCGGCGGGGTCTCGGCTGCAGTGGGAAGTCCGGTCACACGCTGTGTGCCGGTCACACGCGGTGACAACTGCCCGCTCCTCATCTCGGTGCAAAGCTGGAGCGCAGGGAAGGGCAGTGGGTGGAGGATCGTGCGGAGCCAGAACTTGGGAGGTCGGGGGGGGTCGGGGCGGGGGGTGCCGCGCCTGGCGTAGGGCTCGTAGTGGACAATGTTGGGACCGAGGGACATCCTTCCCCGTTGGACCCAGTGTCCCTGAGGGATCCAGAGTCCTTAGCAAAGGGGGACTTGGTGACAGCCCCCCATCCTGTGCCCCCTTGCCCACTGGTGCTGGCACTCCCCGGACTGGGGGAAGATGATGCCCCCAGCACATGGACATTCTCCAAACCATGGCCCCAATAGCTGATAGAGCACTCGAGGCTGTGTCCAAAGAATTGTCTTTATTACAAATGGGCAGGCAATTGGCAGAGGGGGTGGTTGGCGGAGTGGGCAGTGGGAAGGAGTAGGCAAAGCCCCACGTCCCACCCTGGTGTGTCCCCAGGCACCAGCTCCCAGTGGGGCTCAGCCTGACCTGGCATCGCTGGCTCAGGAAAAAGACAAATTTGTCTCGAATCCATGTGCGGTTTGCACCAGACAAACGCCTCTGTGCAGTGGAGCTGGCGCTGGCAGGGGTGGCACAATGCCAGCTGTGGCAAGAGTCCTTCTCCCCAGCTGGGGCTCTCCAGACTGGGCAGCTCCCAGGGGGTGACCCCAGGACCCCCTGCCCCTTTCTTCCAGGAAGATGATGACCTCATCTGGGGCTACCCACAGCTACAAGGCTTCCAGGGGTCAGCCCATGAGACAGGAGCCTGCAGGTTGGGAGCAGTGGGCAGGAAGCAGCACTGGCAGAGCCGGTGGCTGGTCAGGCCTTCAGTGCTGGGGACACTGCAGGATGTCATATTTGACGTAGCCCACCCGGTCCACCTGGTAGCGCGGTGTCATCCTCCAGTAGAAGCTGCCCCGGCAGAAGTGGTACTTGCCTGGGCAAGGAGCGGGGTGGAGGGAATGGAGGATCAGCAGGAGTTCAGCCATACAAAGACCCATCCCGCTGGCTGCCCAAGCAGCACAGGCACATGGAACCCTGCACCTTGCTGGCACAAGGACCCACCGGGGCTGACAGCATGCCCTGTCCCAGGGCCATTCCCCACACACCTGAGCATCCCAAGCCAGGAACCAGAGCAATGCTATGAGAGGCTCAGGTAGCCTGGGCCTGTATGCACGGCACCCACCTGCCAGGTTCCACTCACCTTGGTAGAGGAACACATTGCGTGCATCAAGGGGGATGCCAGTGAAGACATCGTCGGTGGCACGGGGGTAGCCCTTGTCCACCCTCTGGACCTTCACATCCAGCCTGTGGGAGAGCAGAGCCGTGCTCAGGGCTTCTGGGAACCCCCCTCCCAGTCCCTTGCCAGAGCTGCTGCTCTCCAGTCCTGCTCACCTCCAGTAGCTCTCCCCGCTGAAGAGCAGCACTTTGCCGCGGCCCCGCTGCAGGGCCCCCGAGATGCGGCCGGCTTCCTTCCCTATACCCAACTTCTCAATCCCCCGGGGGCCCAGCACACTCTTCCCAGAAAACACCCAGAACTGCCGACCTGCAGTGGGAGATAATGGGGGTGTCAGACAGCCCTGAGGGCTCCCAGGCTTCACCAGGCTCCTCCCACTGCCCGTGGGACCGGGCCGAGGGCGGTGGGGGCAGAGGGCGGTGGGGGCAGAGCTCACCAGCAAAGAAGAAGACCCTCTTGGTGAGCATATCCTGGAAAACAGCGTCGATGGTGTCTGGGAGGCCAGGCCAGGTATCAGCAACAGAGAAGGCACCCTGGATGCCCGATTTCCAGAAGGACGAGTAGGTCCAGTATTTCCTGGTGGGGAAGATCAGCTGTCCTGATCACCTCAGTCTGCCACAGCCCATATCCCCCACATCCCTGTGTTCCCCCACATCCCACCTCACCAGAGCAGGAGGTGCCAGATGCTGTCACTCACCCATCCTTGAAGAAGTGCAGCTCCCCATTGATCTCTGTGATAGCATCAAAGTTCTTCTCCATGCAGGCATCCCGGCTGGGGTCCACAGGAATGGGTCCAGCTGTGGGCTCTGGGGTCTCCTCCTCCTCTTCCTCAGTGGTGGAGGTGCTGCCAGCCTCTGTGGGCACGGGCTGGGGCTCCTCCGTGGGCATGGGCTGGGGCTCCTCAGTGGGAGCAGGTGCAGGTGCAGTGGGCTTAGGGCCAGAGCCACGACCTAAGTGAATATAGGGAAGGGCATGAGGCTGGAGCCAGCCTGGTGCTGCAGGACACCCAATGTGCCCAGCTGCAGTGTAGCTGCTCACCATAGAGGTACTGGATGCCCTGGACATCATCGGGGTGCAGCTGGAAATCCTGGATGTAACTGTACATGGGGTACATCAGGGCCTCACGCACACTAGAGTGGTCCAGCCCCAGTGAGTGTCCAAACTCATGGGCAGCCACCAGGAAGATGCTATAACCTGGGAGAAAGCATTGGCCTAAGTGCCTGGTGGGCCACAGCAGGACAGGACACGCCATCAAGAGACTGTGGTCCCCACAAGAAGTGTGACAATATGGCATGGGTCTGGGAGGCACAAAGGTGAGTGCAGGCAGAGGGGCCAGTACCTCTGTCAGGGCAGAAGCCCCACTTCTTGTCGGTGTCATAGTTGCTGGTGGTGGCACACCAGAGCTTGCCGTCCTGCCGGCCCTGGCTGGTGCAGGCACTGTACGACTGCCCCAGGAAGGTGAAGGGAAAGACGCATGGGTCCCCCTGGGAGTTGCCGCCAATCACTGCCGTGTCTGCAGAAAAGTGTCAGTGAGGCTGTCCCTGGCCCCTGGCTGCACCAGCCACAACCCAGGACAACCCTGAGATGCCTCATGTGCCCACTCTGTGTGCCGCCTCCCCTGCATGCCCCCCTCCCTGCTGGCACCTCGGTTGGGGCAGAAGCCGTATTTCTTGTCCTGGTCGAAGCTGGAGGTGGTGGCACACCAGCGGTAGCCATCGGAGCGCCCATCTGTGGTACAGGTATCGTAGGAGGTGCCATCAAAGACGAAGGGGAAGACGCAGGGGGCTCCATCGCTGTTGCCACCATTGGTGTAGAGGACTGTGGGGTGAGGGAGAGTGAGGAGGGCCCCAGGCACTGCGGGGCTGGGCAGGGGTTATGGTCGCCACTACTCACGCTCGCTGGGGCAGAAGCCATATTTCTTGTCCCGGTCGTAGTTGGCGGTGGTGGCACACCAGGGCAGCCCATCCTTGCGCCCCTCTGTGGTGCACCGGGAGTAGGAGCGGCCCTCGAAGATGAAGGGGAAGTGGCATTCGGCTCCATTGGCATTCCCATGGCGGGTCTTCACCACTGCTCAGAGAGGGGGGGCTCAATGCTAGGGCTGGGGTTGGCACCATCAGACGCCCCCCGTCCATCACACCCTGCGCTTACCTAAGCCAGTTCCCAGTGTCCAGAACTCATCATCGTCAAAGTGGGCATCGCCCTGGATGCCCTGGCCTGGGGGAAAGGCGTGGGCCAGGAGCCCGTCCTTGCCATCGAAGGGGTACCCGTCCCCATGCTCTGCAGGGACAAAGCACCCTCAGCTGGCCCTGCCAGAGAAGCCCTTACGTCCCCAGCATGCACATAGACGCCCAAGCCCTGCACACCTCCTGCACATGTGGGGGCAGGAGGATCCTGGGCACAGCCCAAGGAGACATGGGGTGAGGATCCCACAGGCAGAGTGCGTCACCAGGCCCCTCCTCATTCCTTGCTTGCCCACAGGACATCACCTTGGCTGCCAAACATGATCATGATGTCTGCCTCGCCGCTGTATATCTGGGTGAAGGTGAGAGGGGTCACATCGCTCCACACTTGGAACGCCCGTCTGAAGGCATCATCGATCACGGCACGGTCCAGGTCGGGGGAGTAGTTTATCACCCTGCCAGGGAGGCAGAGCATCAGTGCTGCCAGGTCCCCTACTCATGCAGGAGTGACCCTGTTCTGGGAAGGAGCAGACCCCCACCCCCAGAGGGATAGCAGCCACCACCACCCTTGATCTCACCCAGGGCTCAGATGCTCTTCTGGGCATTGGGGAGCAGATGCTGCTGCCATCTCGGCTTAACCCTGGCAGCATTGGGACCCAGCTGTACAGGCAGCATCAAGCCCAGACAAGGGCTAAGCAGAGGCTGCCACCCTCCTGGTTCCTCAGGCTCTCCATTCTCCTGGGACCATCACCCCGGGGACACAAGGGTTCATCTCCAGAGCAGACTCACCGATAAGTCAGGTCCATGTGGTCCCACTTGAGGTCCCCGTCAAAGGTAAGGAAGGTTCCCACATCAGGGACGCCACAGCGGGGGGCTCGCATGGCCTCCAGTGTGGCGGCATCCAGCTCCCCCGTCTCCTCCAGGCCCAGCTGCTTCTGCATCTTGAGCAGTGCCTTGCCCAGGGACATGTGCCTGCCACCAATCTTAGCCTCTGCCTCCATGGTGTAGCCAAACCTCTGCAGGTAGCGCTGTGGAGGAAAGGCAGTCGGAGGGGTGAGTGAGGGGGGAGGGGGCTCCGGCAGCCCCGGACACCCATCCCAGCCTGGGTACCTCCCTGAGCTCAAGGAGACAGACAGCTCTCAAGCTCTGCCTGCAGCCCCTCGCTGTCAGCCTGGGTGCCCCTTGGGGTCCTGGGTGCCAGGAGGGCACCACGGGGCCATGCTCCCCTCACCTCTGCCAGCTGTAGATCCGGCAGGGTGCTGGTCAGGTCCCCCGGGAAAGTGACAACCGCCTGCGGCTTGCCCTGGAGAGGGGCCGCACAGCAGGAGACGGCCAGCAGCCCGACGAGAAGCGGGGCCAGGAGGAGTGCCATGGTTCGGCGGTGACAGGAGGGATGTGGCTGTGCTGGTCCCCGCTGTCTGCTCTGGGTGCCGCCGGGCTACCCGCTCCTATTTATGGGGTGGGAGGGCAGTGAGTCACCCTCAGACCCCTCAGCGCCGACTCACGATCCCTTCTCCCTTCCCACGGTGACGAAATGCACACTCCATCTCTGCCTTAACTGTTTCATTACCTTGTTTACTAAACACGCTGCATTCTGCAGCCACGCAAGGACAGGAAGAAGAAGAGTGGCTGGGCAGCTGCACTGGGCCACAGCGTAGCACTGCATGGCCACTCTGGGGCTGCCCTGCACAGGTACTGCCCTGCTGGCCCCAAGACCATGGTAGCTGTGGGGACAGCAGGGCATCACTGGAGGCCAGCCAGGTGCTCAGGACCCTGTAGCTGTGTCATCACACCAGCTGACACTGAGTTTGGCTAGCCAAGGGCTGATGGTGCTGGACCCAGACCCGCAGGGGCCTGGGTGGGCATGTGGGCAGATAGCAGTGGAACCCCCACCTGAGCCCCAGTGCCTGGAACCCTGAGATTTGGGAGCTTGCATCCTCACCAGGACTCTGCATCCTTCCCCACCACAGCTGCATCACCCCAGTGGGTCAGAGTGTTCCTGGCATTGGAGATGCCCATGGCTCCTCACCCCATGGTACCTCTAAGCCCACATGCCAACAGTCGCATAGCAGAGCCCCCTGGTACCAGGGGCAGTGCCTGCTCAGGAGCAGCTCTGAGTATGGGAATGCTCCACGTGGGGCCCTGGGACATTAGGAGTGCCCTATTCTTGCTGCCCTGCTCCACAGGGTGCTGCTGACTCAGGTTCCCACCCAGCACAGCACAGACCTTGCCATGGGATGATGTTTTCCTGCTTCTCCCAAAGTGCCGACGCTTGTGAGAACGAGAGCAGTAGAGGGGAAAGCAAACAGGGGTGAGGAGCAAGGCGAAAACAGATGGCAGAGAACAAGGTGCAGTGTCAGCGGGGAGGGAGGGAGGACTGGTGCAGCCCAGCGAGGCTGCCCAAGACACGAGTCCCAGAATGGATCCCCTGCCCCAGCCCTCACAAACCCCATGAGCCCAAGGAGTCCTCAGCTGACTTCATCAGGAGGATCCTCTTGTTCACCCCAATGCTGTTAGTGCCTGTCCTCCCAGCTCCCAACAGCGCCAGACTGTGTCTCAGCAGCCACCCCCTCCCAGTATCCCCCCAGCTCTGGCTGAGCCAAGCCAGCAGCTCCTGGCCCAGCCAAAGGACAATCAGGTTATGCTGGCACCCAGCACAGCTGGGGACAGTGAGAGGTCAGGGCTGTGCTCCCTGTGCCCTCGAAGAGGAACCCCCATGCCCAAGGGTAGGTTCATCCCTGAGGCAGCATCACCTGCCAGGTGCCCTGTGCTCGTGGGATTCATCCCAGGGCCACGGCTGGCTGGGTGCAGGAAACTCACCAGCAGCGTGGGCTAAGCTGGGAGGAAGCAATGGTGAGAAATCAGGGGGTTGCCTCACTCCCCCACCACAGCCCTGCAAGAGCAGCCCCCATTCCCTGGCACAGGAAATTGCTTCACAAGCGGCCGCCATCCTGCACCCGGTGTGACAAACACATGCAGCCAAGCATCTCCTCATGGCGGGAAATAGCCCAGGGACCCCACAGCCAGGTCACCCTACAGCCCCCTCCCACGGGGTCCAGCCTGCCCCCCTTGTCCCTGTCATGGCCCAGCTCTTCACCAGGCAGGAGGCAGTGGCTCTCTGTGCTCCCTGCCTGGCTGGCAGCTGAGGCGAGGAGTGCCTCTGCCAAGGTGCCCTGAGAGGCCATTGAAACTGGTGGCTTCTGAGGCATTTGGGGAGCAGCCACTGCTCCACATCCTCCACTCTCCAGCCTGCCAGGACCTCAGCCCACAGAACAGAGCTGTTGTGGGAGCTGGGTGCTAAATAACCCCTGGGAGGATCAACCTGCAGGGCAGCCCTGACAAGGAGACTTCTGACTCCAGCTCTGGGATGTAGTCAGTCAGATCCAGCTCTGGTCTCCCTGGCACTGTGGCAGACCCCTTAGCCTTTCCCATGCTATTCCCATCCCTCATTTCCACCAAATGCAGAAGCTGCAGCTCCAACAGCCTGGGCACTCTGCCACGGTACAACATGGCATCGTGCTGCTTGTGGCACCCTGAGGGCAGAGCCACGGCCCAGCAGCACAGAGTAGCGCTGGCAGAAACGGGCCTGGGAGGGGAGTGGGGCCTCGGAGCAAGTGATGGCAAAAGAAGATGAGGGCCAATGCCCTACACACTGTGCACCAGTCCCAGCAAGCCCTCAAGCTGGGCAGTGGGAGCCCCAGTGGGGGGTTGCTGGCCACAGCTCTGCCCCCAGCCTGGCCGCTCCCACTGACTCATGGCTCCATTCACCAGCTTCCTCCTGGCACCATGCCGGGGGAATTTCTGGTGACTCTCTGGAGGCTCGTCAGGGAGCAGGGCCAGGGCGGCAGGGAAACCCCCGTGTCTGGCAGTGCCAGCAGCCTCTGTGCCAGGCAGGGAATTCTGTGGGATGGGCTCAGTGCTGCTGGCATGAGCCCCGTGCAAGGCAGCCTCGATCAGCTTGTCTGTGGGAGCTGGGTCAAGGCACAGGTTCCTCAGACAGTGCACATGTGGAGGGAGGCTTGGGGCAGCCACTGCGGCTGGCGGGAAAGAGAGAAGGGCAGCGGTGACAGGGGTAGAGCCACAGGCAGGAGAGGGCTGTGGATGGCAGAGACCCCAGGAGCTGTGCCCAGCCCAGGCTGCCATGGCCTTTTTCACTCCCAGAGTCCCTGAAAGGAGTGAGATGGAAAAACCCATGCAGACATCCTCCATCCCAGACATTGCCCAAGCCACGAGGTTGCCGGTCACCACTGTCGCTGCCATAAGGGGAAGGAACAGCCACCGCAGCCCCTTCACACATCCTTACTCACGGCCACCCTCACGCAGACCCTCTGTGGGAAACTGGTCCAGGACCTCAAAGGGAGCTGGTGCCTGCCTGGATCCCTGCCCAGGACAGAGGCTGACAGGACACAGTGGCATCTCTGCGAAGCTGCAGGTCTCCTGCTGGGAGGTGCTAGTTGGGCCAGCAGTGAGGTTTGGGTGGATTGTATGGAGCCAGGGCCTCTAGACTACACGCCCCTCCTAGTTCTATTCCCCCCATAGAGGCAAGCAGAGTGGGGGCCAGCCAGGGAGGGAGTGTGGCACCAGACAGCCAGGGGAGAGGTCCACAAACATGGGATGCACCAAGGCAACAAAGCTGGTGGAGAGCTACGGAGCCAGGGGTGAGGGAACACCCAGCTGCCACAGTCACTGCTTCACACCTGGGCACCCCAGGCAGGGGACAGGGGGACACAGGAGCAAAGGACAAGCACAGGCATATGGATGGCATCAGGTGCCCTCCCAGCATAAGCAGGAGTGTGGTGGCAAGGGGAAGTGAGGTGGGAGAGAGTCAGCATCTTGTGCGGGTGAGACAGCACTGGATCGAGGAGAGCAAGTGTCGGTTGCACCGGGAACACGACCTGTGCAGAGGGAAGTGAGCACTTGGACTTGGCAGAAGCCACAGGAAGAGCCAGTGCCACGGCCACCACGGCACAGCCAGACACCCTGAGCAGTGGGCAGGGCATTACTGTGTGCCTCTAGCTGAGCCAGGCAGCCACCGGCCCCACTGCCATGAGCTACAGTGCCCCGAACCCATCCCTGCTTCTGTTCCATCGGCTTTGCACCACCTCATGCCCAGGGAGCAGAGCTGACACCCCAGCACTGGCTGCCCTGGCCAGCACCGGTCCATGGTATGCAGCAACCAGAGCACAGGAACACTTGGCGTGGGAGCAGGACAGGGCACAGGGAGCAGCTCTGTGTCAGAGGCTCAGAGCCCCATCACTCCTGCTCAAGGGCTCCAGACAGAAACAACATTCCTGCACACACTTCCCGTATCTGCTGCCCCGGCGCTGGGCCCCGCGTGGGCTGGGACTGCAGTCTCCAGCTGGGCCCAGGACCCTTCCTGGCAAACCACCCTGCATGCCGCGGACTCGCAGCTCTCCAGCACCACCAGTCCCTGGCCCTGCGTCCCTTCCCCGCCTGCCCCAAGCTCTGTGGAGACACCTTCTCAGCTCCTTGCCTGCCCCTTGCCTCACCTGGGGAACTCCTCACCCCTCAGCATCAGCTTCTTGCCAACCCTTCACCCGTGCTTGCCTGGTGTCCTGCCCCCATCAGCCCCTTACCCCTTAGTCCCACTGCCGCCCAGCCCCGCTGACCCCAGGCTGATGCTGCTGCTCCCGCACCTCTTGTCTGGGTGAGGATGATGCGGCCGCTGTCACCGGGCGGCTCACTCCTCCCTGCAGGCGCTGAAACCAGCGCTGCTGTGTCACCGCCCATCCCAGCTGCAAACCACACATGACGGATCCCCTGTCTGCCACACCGGCTCCCGGTATCCAAGTGGGCGGCACAGTCACCTCCCTGTGTTGGGCTGGGACATCCCCCTCCATGCCCACCCTGGGAACCCCCGATATCTGTTGGGGTCCCACCTGTATGCAGGAGCAGGAATCCCACACAGAGCTCCATTCACTAGGCACTGGGGCTGACAGCTGGCACCATGGCACACCTCACACCGAGGCCACCAGCAGCCTGCTCCAAACATCACAGGGCTCTTGTGCTTCAGGACTTCCTCTGCTGTAAAGTCCATTCCATGCCTCCCTTGACCTTCCTCCTGCCTCAGCTTCTACCTCCAGCTTTGACCAACGTTTCTTCTACCAAACTTTCCCAGCTCCTGGGAGCATGAGCACGGGGCATTCAGGCAGGTGAGAGGGGCACAGGGTCCAGGTCACCTGGGGAGCATTTGGGAAGGGGTATCCATGAGCACCCTCATGGGCACCGTCCCCTCAGCATCCCCTCTTGGGTGACCTGCTGGATCGGCTCGATGGAAGCATCTCCTCACTCCACAGGAGTGAGGCAGGAGCTGGGAGGGGAGCGGGGCAGGACAGAGCTGGGTGGCTGCCAGCTCCTGGGGGCACAGCTGCTGCAGTGAACCATCAGCACCATGGCACAGGACGGGTGGGCAGCGCTTTGTTCCCGGCGGTGACACGGGCACAGCAGCTGCCTGCTAAAACAGGAAGAGCAGCAGTTGTGACAATGACGGGGAACCTGACTGTGTGCGAGGGGACAACGTGCTGCCAGGAATCCATGGCTGTCAGCAATGGAGCGGCTTGGGAATAAGGAGCGGGGGTTTGTGGAAGGTGGAATATGGGCAAAACTGGTGGTATTTAATTGTAAACTGCGCAAAGCAGAAGGAAGGGCGGTAGATGCAACACGTTCAGATTTCAGTAAAACATTTGACAACTGTTCCAGCGCTTGCTGCCAAATTAACTCAGAGCAGCTCAGTTGTCAACACAGGCATATGGACAAAGCCCAGGCAGCCCAGGAATGGCACACAGCCTGGCTGTCCGCCAGGAGCTGCCCCGGCCACACGACCTGAGACCTTTCAAAACCGGGCATCATGTGAGTGGAGGAAGGCAGACCCTGGGCTGAAGGAACACCAGGATGGACAGAGCTGCCCAGGGAGGAGAAGGGCTGGAGAGCACCCAGGCAAGAGTCAGCAGACCTGTGGGAGCTGCCATGCCTCCACGGGGTGGGGAGCAGCCCCAGAGCCTGCCTGCTCTGCCCTGGGGTGAGTGACCTCCTCCAATCGAGGGGCTGGAGTGAGGAGGACTGAGCAGAGCAGCCTTGCAGGACCAGCCATGGGCAGGGATGCAGGACTGGTAGGGTCAGGAACCCCACAGCAGTGCCAGGTACTGACCCCTTGCTCCAGGAGTGGTCATCCAGGCACAGCCCCATGCAGGGGATGAGTGCAGGGGACAGAAAGAGCCCAGCACACTGCACATCCGAGGTCTTTGGGGCCCTGCTACATCCACAGCTCTCTGCCCACCTTGTTTATTTTACTTATATTTCAGTAATTTGCTGATTACCATTTTTTAACTAACCAGCAGTGATGAATCAGCAGCACGGGAGAGGGTGGAAACTGGTGGCCTTGGACCGTGGCTCCAAGGTCTCAGAGTCTGGGAAGGAAGCCACAGGATCCCTCCAGAAGGGGAAAAAAAACACTCAGCAGTAGCAGTAGCAGCAGCAGCAGCAGTTCTGGCAGGCGCGAAGGAGCCAGCTGTTCGCATCCAGCAGCTCCAAGCACATCCTGGAAAGGCTGTTGATAGCCACAGAAACTTTCGGGAATGGCAACCATGGCACTGACCTGGCTGTGGGACAAGACACACAGGAGAGGGAATGCATGGCTCGGTGCCGCTGTCGCGCTGTCTTGCGGTCAGGGCAGGCACTGATGGCACAAGAGGCACCAGGACACACCAGGAGAGCCCCTCCATGCCCAAGGCACAGCCACCAGCAGCACCTCCAGGGCCAGTGAGCTGCCTCCTGCCAAGGGGACCGTGTGAGGTTTTGAGTGGTCTCACCATCAACTTCTGTGGGCTCCTCCACTGGGAGTGGCTCCTGCCTGTCCCGGGAGTGCCCTGCCTGAGCCCAAGGGTGGCATTATGGCTGAGGTCACGAGTTCAGCCACAGCTTTGGTGGCCACAGAACACAGGCATTATCCTATGGCACTCCCACTCACGCCAGCGCTCTGGGAAATGGGGATCCCAACAGGAACAGCCAGCACCAGAGGAGGCTGCTCACCACAGAAGCACCACCCTGGCACAGGGCAGAGGGGCTGAGGTAGCGCCTAGCAGGAAGCTATCCCAGCTCTCACGGCCACCCTGGCATGGAGCGATCCCCCAGGAGTGCCCCAGGAGCCTTCTCCAGGAGCCAGCATTGCTGGGAAGACACAGAGTGGTGAGGCAATCTGGTGTGAAGAAAAACCATTTCCTGCAGCAAGGGCTGCTTTGCTCAACGTTTTACAAAATGTGCTGATGCAACTGCCCTTCCCAGGTGGGATATAAATACAAGCCTTGATGTGGATTCATGCCCTGCAGCTACACAAACATCGCAACAATGTTTTCTTTGAAAAGAAAAAAGAAAACAAGGAGGAACAAACAGCACGGATGACAAAATCACTGGCAGTGGAAGTCCGGAGTTCGGGTTGCGGGGGGTGGGGGGGAGGCTGAGTCTCTGCCTTGGGCACCATGCTCAGCACAACCATCTCTTATTTTGGGACAGTGACCGGGGCCATGAGCTCATGGAAGAGCCATTATGGGAGCGGGACAAGGCTGCTCAGCAGCTCAGCAAACTGTACTGGGGAGGGGGCAGCCCAGCGTGGCCACGGAGCACCAGCAAGAACAGGCCCCTGACCAGGGTCACCCATCATTGCGTGCTCACCCTGCCTGAACGGCAGCTTGTCTGATGGGAGCTGGGAAACCTCCCAGGGCCTGGGACAGCCTGTCAGTGCAGTCCGTCAAGCAGCCTGATAAAACCAGCCTCATACTCCGCCCAAGCCTGAGCTTTGTCCTCCAGGCACAAGTGCTGCGTTGTCTCCTCAGCCCGTTCCCAAAAGGCCTTTAACCTGCTGCTCCCCCCGCTAAGGTATTTGGACACACATCCAACACGTGTTGCAGCCATTTCTGGATTCTCTTTAAGCCTCTTGCTGAGATTTTTTTGTGTTTTCTTTGGCTCTTAAGTGACTTCAGGCTCGGAGGCACAACAGCAGAGAATTATCAGCAAGGAGCTGTGCCTCGGGAACCGAGGACGGGAGCCATGCTCTGCCTGCCCTGGAAATCCCCTGCTCACCCCGCTTGGGGGCACGCAGCATTTTTAAAAATAGCAGGTTACCCATCACAACAAAGCTCTGCTGGGACAATTCACTGAGACAGAGGACATGGGGCACCTCTGCAGGGTGACAGGGAAGCTTGACGCAACTTTCCATCAGCCGAGCCAGCACCAGGGGGGTTCATACGAGCCCCTGAGGTCCCTGGAGCTCAGGCTGTTTTGCCCTGCAGCCATCATCCGTTGGGAAAATCCTTCACTTGTCTCATACAGCAGCTGACTGAAGGCAAAAAGAGGAAACCTGCTGATCTGACACAAATCCATCCCGCTTCCTCTACCTGGCAGGCAGCTTTTGCCAGGGGTTCCTCTGACACCACCCCCCCTCCCCAATGGAAACACAGAGCTTCCCCCAACAGGGAGCACAAGGGCATTCCAAACCCAGACAGAGCCGGTCACAGGCAGTGCTGGGCTCTACCGGTGTGAGCTACAGAACTACAGAGAGGGGACATCAGGCACAGGAGCACCTCCCTCCCATCCTCCCCAACTCCACTTCCCCCCTGAGCTACACAGGGCTGCTTTAAAAAGCAGTAGTGGGAGAAAAAAGCTCAAGCCCTTGATCTTTCTGGGTTTCTGACATGACAGTGACGGCAGCAGCCGGGCGCATGTGGGGACTCAGCCCTGAGGCACTGGCAGCAGCGCTGCGGCAGCAGAGCTCACACAGCCAGCCCGGGGATGGATCTCACGGCTGCTGTCCGCCCATGATGGATGAGGGCATAAACCTTTCAAGGATGCATTTAATTAGCTTGAAAAAGAGCCGGAAGGTGCACACGCAGCAGCTGGCGGTGCAGCTCCTCTACTGCCTCTGCCGGGCACACGGTGCCTCCGGGAACTCTCACCTGGGGCAGCACGCAAGGGACCCGCAGAGCCACAAGGAAGAGCCCCGGGCTGTGGGGGCTGGATCCAGGCACCGCCTGCATCGCCCTGGAGCAGAGGCACCACAGCCAAATGCTGCAGAGTACTGATCCGGAGTGCTGATCGAGCCCAGCACCCATCGGCTCGGATTTCTGGCAGGCTACGTCCATGCTCACAGACTGCGCCAGATGAGACACTGTCTGTCCTCCTGCAGCTGGCACCATGTCAGCCCCGGCTCCGGACCGGCCGTCCTGGCCAGTGACACAATGGCACTGCCCGCCCCGACCTGCACTGCGGGCTGGCTCGGTCTGAGCGGCCCCGGAACCGGGTGGGATGCGGAGCCCCGGCTCCCCTCGCCCCGTGTGTCCCTTGCACAGGGACCCAGAGGCAGGGTCAGCCCAGCACGGCCCAGCCCCAGCAGAGGACAGGCGCAATACAGCTGCCTTTCTTCCAGACAAAAAACGGGATAGAACCGTTCCCAATAGAGCACTGCAACATGAGAAAATACCAGTGGGAACACGGAGCCACCCGAGGGTTTGTTAAAGCCATCACCATGGAGCGGAGGCCAAGCCCAGGCCACGCACAGCTGAGCTCAGCTGGAGGATCCGGAACAGCACCGTGACCAGCAGTGCTGCAGGGAGCTGCGACAGCAGCAAGGTCCGAGCGCATCCCTGCAGGGAATGCTGTGGCATCAGGAGGTGCCAGCAATGCCCCCCCGCCTGCAGTGCTCCGGGAGGCCCCGGTGAGGCCAGAGCAGCCCCCCAGACTGTGCACCCCGAGCGCGGGCGCCGGAGGTGCTGCCAGCAGCCAGCGCAGCCAAAGCGGGTGCCCGTCGCCATCTGCACCGGGGCGAAACCATCCTGGAGGGCAGAATTTGGTGAGCAAGAGCCCATCGGAAGGTGGCTGCTGTTCAGATGCAGAGGCATCGAAAGGGGCACGTTTGGCTTCAAGGAACAAACGGACAGTAGGTGCCGTTCCCCGCCAGAGACCGAGGGGAAAAGTGCTCAGCAGCCCAAGGCTGGGCCGCCGCCGGGGCTGAACGCGGCAAGGCCCCGGGCCTCGCACGGAAGGGCGCGGCGGAGGTCCCGCGGCTCGGCCAGCATCTCTCCGGGGATGGGCAGTCCCAGCCCACAAGGCACGCCGGTCTCAGCGCCCACCGCGGGCTATGGAACGGGAACCGGAGCGCCGGGGCTGCACGGCTCACCCGAGGTGCGGACCTCGGTTGGGGTAACGGGTCGGGTCGGGCGGCAAACGGAGGGAGGGGAGAGAACGGTGTGACCGCACCGAGCACCCGAACCCCACTCCCGGCCCGGCCCCGCCGCCACTTCCGCCTTCCCGTCACGTGACCAGCGCAA
>VZTF01009638.1:1150288-1165170 GCA_013397755.1 Cnemophilus loriae | reverse complement strand
GGCCGAACGCCGGGCGGGGCCGCGGGGCATGACGGGACCGGGGGCGCCAGGTGGCGCCGGGACCCCCGTGAGGGTGCTCGGGACCCCCGGGAATGGGCCCCCGGTGGCGCCGGGGCCCCGGGCCCGCCCAGCCTGGACCCCCGCGGTGGACGGGGACAGCGGGAAGCGGGCGGCGGCCCTGACGGTGGCGGTCCTCCCGCAGGTCGAGCGTAGCGGGCCCCGGCAGGGCGGGCATGGAGGAGAATGCGGTGGAGAGCAGCAGCGACGCGACCCCGCAGGCGGCGCGGGAGGAGCCCACCGAGAGCGGGCTGGGCGTCGGGAGCTCGGAGGCCGTGTCGGCGGACAGCAGCGATGCCGCCGCGGGGCCCGGGCTCCTCTCCCGGGCCGATGACTCCGGCGTGGGGCAGAGCTCCGACAGCAGCGGGGTCTCCTTGGTAGGCGCTGGCGAGAAAGATGGGGAGGCAGGGAGGGCAGCCGTGGTTCTGGTTGCTAGGGATTTCTGTAGACATTTCTGACGGACTGAGCTTTGCGGCCTTGGCAGGCACTGTTATACCTCTGGCCCGGTGTCTGCTTGTCAGTCTGAGGAGCAGAACTCCCCTTGGTAGTAAGAGCGGCCCTGGAGGTCTGGGTTTTGTCAGTACCAAAGGATTTGCTCTGATGCCTTTCCTGGAAGTTTTGCAGTGATACACCGGGTTATTTGCATAAGCTGGCCGCCCCAAGGGCTTGGGCTGGCAAAGGTGTCTCACCTGAGCTCTTCTGGACTCTTTTTATCTGCCAGGAAGAGGTCTCAGAAAGCAGCTCCAGCACAGATGCCATTCCAAGGATTTATCTGCCAGACTCATCCTCTATTGCCCAATCTACCTTGGTCTCCAGTGTCTCCACTGTGAGCCAGTCCATCATGGTGTCAGAGTCCCCACAAGTCCTGGTCCACTCCAGTGTTGTCACCGATGGAGCCACAGTTGTGTCAGACTCCACTGCGTCCACTTCATCAGACCTGGGTTCTGCCATTGACAAAATCATCGAGTCCACAATCGGGCCTGACATCATCCAGAGTGAGTGTGCTCCCATGTGGAGGTGGCTTGGTGGGCTGGGGAGGCAGCTGCTACTGCACCAGACCTCAGGAGGTGGGGCAAATATGGACATGGAATCATTAAGGCTGGAAAAAAACCTCGAAGATCATTGAGTCCAACTGGTCAGCAGGGTTTTCTCTTGCCTTGCTGCAGTGACTGGAGGGTTTAGTGAGGAGCTCATGTTGCTGGACAGCCTTCCTTCTGTCCAGCTGCTCCTTCAGCCCAGGGCAGGCTCCATCCCCAGAGCCAGACCCTCCTCACACCTTCCAGCTTCTGTCTGACCTGGGAGAGCCCCAGGGAGCCCCAGTGACTCTACAGCCCCTAGATCTGGCAGTCACTACTCCGCTCTCCTCTCCCTGCCAGGCTGCATCGCCGTGACCAGCGCAGAGGATGGAAGGGCAGAGACCACGCGGTACCTCATTCTGCAAGGCCCTGATGATGGTGAGGAAGCTCTCTGGGCTGTCCATGGTGTCCAGCTCTGCCTTTGAGCCTTGTGCCACTGGAGCGTGGCCTGGAGGGGGTGTCCCAGCTGTATCAGCCGCGGTGCCTGTACCACAGTCCTGTTGGGAGCCTGCTCCTGAGCTTGTGTTCAGCCCTGTGCCACCTGTATGGGTGCAGCCTTGGATGCAGGTGAGGGTCTGCCTCTTGGCTGAGTGGGTTTTGGTTTCAGGTGCCCCCATGGTGTCCCAGATGGCCACTTCTGCTCTAGCCAATAGCTTGGCAATAGAAGCTGTTGCTGATGGACCTACCTCCACGTGCCTTGACCAGCCTGGCCCTTCAGAGCCTTCCAAGCAGTTGGAAGTGCTGGAGCTGCCTGCACAACCAGACCGAGCCCAAGAGGCAGATGGTGGGGAGGAGCTGGACCAGCCAGACTTGGAGACCCTGGAAGAGATGATGGAAGTGGTGGTGGTGCAGCAGTTCAAGTGCAAGATGTGTCAGTACAAGAGTGTCTCTAAGAAAACACTGATTAACCACATGAAAGAGCGTCATTTCCAGCCAGGTGTGTGCCAAGGGCTGAGGGAAATTCATCTCACCGCAGGCAGGCTCTGCTCTCTCCTGGGAAGAAACAAGAGAAGAGCTGGAGTATAAGGGCCTGTTCTGGCACACAGTCTGGTAAAGAGCTTTCACCTTGTTCTCTGTGGCAGTGGGTTCAGCTGTGGCTCTGAAGAAAGGACGACCACGAAAGGTGGGAGCTGCTCCAAAGACTGAGGATGAGGAGGCCCCAGAAGAGGAAGATGATGATATTATGGATGCTGGTGCTATTGATGATCCTGAAGGTAGGACTCGCCCTCCCCACATCTTACATAGCTTAGTCTTTTCCCAGTCTCTGATGTTTTGGGGTACTTGCCTGCAGAGGACAGTGACTACAACCCAGCTGAGGATGAGCCCCGGGGGCGACAGCCCAAGTATGGCCGCACTGTCCCCACGTCCAGCGAGGAGAGGCCACGTCGACGCCCAGGGAGACCCCGCAAGCTGCTTCGTCTGGAGGATGTGCCTCAAGACGTGCCAGAAGGTGAGGGAGGCAGGAGGCAGCAGCCCCGTTCAGGGGTGGAGCAGGGAGTGGTGCGCAAGCTCCTGGAGCTGCAGCGGGAATGTGACGGAGCTATGCTGTGTTCTGTGGAACAGGAGGGGAGGTGGAGCCCTTGGTGACATCCCAAAGTGCACCAAGCCAGGAGCTGCAGAACTCAGAAGCAGCCAGCTCCTCCAGCCTGGAGAATGGGACGAGCAAGAACCTGGCAGAGCCCGGTATCAGCCAGTCTGACTCCGAGAACAAGGACCCTTCCTCCAACGCTGGCGCTGAGGAGGCAGATGTCATCCCCCGGCGGCGTGGGCGGCCCTCCCGCCGCTTCCTGGGCAAGAAATACCGCAAGTACATGGGGCGCAGGTGAGGGGTGTGCTGGGCCCGCTGGCCTGTGCCCAGGGCCGGTCCAGCCCATTGGCCACCGCAGCTCTGAGCCTTGTTCCTGTTTCTGCAGGTACTACTACAAGTCCCCCAAGCCCCTGATGCGGCCCTACCTGTGTCGGATCTGTGGCTCGCGGTTCCTCACACACGATGACCTGCGCTTCCACGTCAACTCACACGAGGCCAATGACCCGCAGCTCTTCAAGTGTCTTCAGTGCAGCTACCGCTCCCGGCGCTGGTCCTCCCTCAAGGTGAGCTTCATCTGCCGTACCCCAAACCCACGAGGTGCCTGGCAGCCCCAGGTCTCATAGCCCTGTTCTGCCTCTCACAGGAGCACATGTTCAACCATGTGGGCAGCAAGCCCTACAAGTGCGAGGAGTGCAATTACACCAGCGTGTACAAGAAGGATGTCATTCGGCACTCCACAGTGCACAACCGGGACAGGTGAGGGCAGCACAATCCTGGGGACTGAACAGCCCTGACACTGTTCTTCCTGCCCTGGGAGGGTGGCTGTGGCTGCCCCATCCCCTGACCCTTTCCAAAATGGAGAGTTTTGGTGTCTGGGTATAAGGCGGCTTGGGGTGTGTCTGACACAAGGGGCTTTTCTTACTTCTTTTTCAGGAAGAAGAGAGCCGATCCGGTGAGTTTGAATACTCTGTTGACTTGAATCTCAGCACTGTTATATGGGAAGAGGCACATCTGGGTCTTCCACAAAATCTCGGTGCCTCGTTGAGGGCATTGTTTCTGGATCTCTTGAGGAAAGGCAACCCACGTCCTCCAGTGGGGAGAGGGTAAAGAAACTGGTGAGCTCATCCAGGTGATCTCATCTTTATGCTCTCCATCCAGCCACCAAAGCTGAACTCCTTCCCATGCCCTGTCTGCAACCGTGTCTACCCCATGCAGAAGAGGCTTACGCAGCACATGAAGACACACAGTACAGAGAAACCACACATGTGTGACAAGGTGAGGGGGACACAGCCTGGCAAGGGGCTGGTAGTGAGTGAGGCAGGGCAGGAGGTGAGCACTGCTTCACTTTGTTTCACCACAGTGCGGGAAGTCCTTTAAGAAGCGTTATACCTTCAAGATGCACCTACTGACACACATCCAGGCCATTGCCAACCGCAGGTAGGAGCCCGGCGTGCCTGGGCAGAGCCTGTGTCCCTCTCCCCCTCAGCAGGTGTGACAGGTGGCTTTGTCCTGGCAGGTTCAAGTGTGAGTTCTGTGACTATGTCTGCGAGGACAAGAAGGTCCTGCTGAATCACCAGCTGTCACACATGAACGACAAGCCCTACAAGTGCAGCGTCTGCAAGTATTCCACCTTCAGGGAGGACTTCCTGGTCTCTCACATGGCAGTCAAGCACACAGGTGAGAGGAGCTGTTTGACCGGTGCCCTGCATGCCCCCTTCTCCCAGAGAGTCAGAGTCTGCCTGCTCTCCCTGCCATCCCCTGGGGACCTCCTGCCTGACTCCCCCTCCCGGGCCCTGCAGGAGGCAAGCCGTTCGCTTGCGAGTTCTGTCACTTCACCACCAAGCACAAGAAGAACCTGCGCCTGCACGTGCAATGCCGCCACGCTGACTCCTTCGAGGAGTGGGCACAGAGGCACCCCGAGGAGCCACCCTGCCGCCGCCGCCCCTTCTTCACCATGCAGCAGATCGAGGAGCTGAAGCAGCAGCACAGCCAGGTGCAGGCACCAGCTGAGCCAGAGGCCAGCCCACCGGTGAGTGCCATGCCTGGCCTCAGCTCCTCCCAGTGCTTGCTGCCCACTGTGCTGTCAGCTCTCTCCCTCACGCAGGCACCTCTTGGCCCCATCACCTGCCACACGGTCCAGGCTGTCGCAGGTGCAGAGCCCTCTGTTCTCTCACAAGGTTCCCTGGAAGGGGCCACCATCATCTATGAACAAGGTAAGTGAGCTCTCGGGAATGGGGTGGGATGGGGAGGAGGTAGGTGAGCTCCTGCCTGACCCTCCTTATCCAACCCCTCAGATGTGGCTGGATCAGCAGAGCTGGCCACGCAGACAGCCCTGGATCTCCTGCTGAACATGAGCGCCCAGCGGGAGCTGGCCACTGGCTCACTGCAGGTGGGCAGGGTCAAGGGGTGCCAGGCCTGCCAGAGCCTGGCACAAGGAGGCTTCCTAGCCTTGTTCTGCTGCAGGGGTGTCTTTCAGAGCCTTGCCCCCTTGGCTGAGCTGCTCTATTGCGTAGGTGGCAGTGGTGAAGCCAGATGACCCAGGAGAGACACCAGGCCCCTGTGAGCTGCAGGCACAGGAGGAGGAGGAGGCAAAGGTGGACTCTAAGGAGGAGCAGCAAAAGTTGGTGATGCTGCACATGGCAGAGCCTGGGCAGACACTTGTGCAGGAGGCTTACGGGGAAGCGAGCCTGAGTGGCTCGGAGCTGCAGCAGATCACCATCCCCTTCAGTGGAACAGCAGAGTACAGCATCATCGCACCCATCAGTGAGGAGATCCAGGCTCCTGCCACGCTGTACAGGTCAGCTGTATGGGAGGAGTGGGGAGGGGAAGGCACTTCTGGGCTCCAGTGAGGAGGATTTAGTGGTGAGGAGGAGGAGGTGGATCCTCCCTGACTCTGTGCTTTCCAGCAGTGAGGAAGAGAGCCCTGTGGAGACCTCTCACACCGTTGTGGTGAGCGGAACTGTGATGACAGAGGAGGCTCTGAAGGACCATAGCAATCACTACATCATGTCATCTGGTGTCCCAGGGAGCCACTTCCAGACCATGGAGGTAAGGATCTGAGCCTTCTCCCCATCCTGAACAGCAGCGTGAGCAGATGTGACTGGTGTTTCTCTCACAGCCCCTCAGCAGGGATGCTGCCTTTTCCTCACCTGCGGAGGGCCAGGAGGCACAGCCCGCCGGCGTCAAGTGGCCCCTGGTGCAGTGTGTCACCAGGCAGCTCCAGAAGGACTCGTCTTTATCCTCAGCCTCCGAGGGGCAGGAAGTCTCATCCCCAAAGGTCAAGTGGCCTGCACTCCAAGGCATGGCCAAGAAGCTCACATGCAAGGTTTCCACAGCCAAGAAGCTCTCATGCAAGATTTCCACAGCCAAAAAGTTTTCATGCAAGATTTGCACAGCCATGTTCACAGGGAGAGCAGAGATGGAGAGTCACAAGAGAGCCCATATTGGGCCCAGCACCTTCAAGTGTCCCGACTGTCCCTTCACTGCCACACTCTGGCCAGAGGTCCGGGTAAGTTTCCTCGCACAGAGCAGCCCTGGGAATAAGGGGTTTGGAGAAACGGGGGTTTTTGACCTTGCACTTGTCCTCCTGCCCCAGAGCCACATGGTTCAACATGCCAACCTCCGGCCACACAAGTGCCCCCACTGCAGCTTTGCCTCCAAGAACAAGAAGGACCTGCGCAGGCACATGCTGACCCACACCAACGAGAAGCCCTTCGCCTGCCAGGTCTGTGGGCAGAGGTGAGTGATGGAGCTGGGCTGATACTCCTTTGGGAGATCCCACAGAGCTCTACAAGGCTCAAGAGGAGATAGAATCTTGGCAGAGCTGTCTGCCCCAAACCTTCCCCAGGATCAGCCCATTAGAGGGGACAGTGCCCTTGGGAACACTTCCTGCTGCAGGTGAACCCAGCTTTGTCTCCAAGGAACCTCTGCATGGGAGGGTTCAGTCCCTGGGCACTGATGGGAACATGCTAGGAGAGGGGACAGGCCGTGTTGTAGGATGTGCTTGTGGTGCCCGTGGCCTGCAGAGAGCACAGGGTCCTGTGCTGCACACTCCACCTCGCTCTGCCTCTGCATAGGTTCAACCGTAATGGGCACCTCAAGTTCCACACGCAGCGTTTGCACAGCTCAGAGAGCAAAAGGCCAGGGCCGGCTGCTGCCCAGCAGACCATCATCCTGAACAGCGACGAAGACACCCTGGCCACCCTACACAGTAAGACATGTCCCCGGGTCCGGGGCTGACGTGTGGGTGTCCTGCATCCAGAGCCCCATGCAGGATTCACCCAGCTTGTGGGTCATGTGGGGCTGAAGGGCCAGGAGGATCCTCCTGCGGCCGGGATTGCTGCTGGAGACAGAGACCGAGGGGCTGGGCATGGGCAACTGCACAGAATGAGGGAGCCTGTGTTCCTCCAGGCAGGTCCTGGTAGATCAGTGCATGTGGGAGCAGCTCACACTGGAAGAAGAGTTGAGGGTCTGACGTGGAGGGTGGTTTCTGCCCATAGTTGTTTAGCTCTGACCTTGTGTGAGCAGAGCCCAGAGGCTGCCCTGTGCTTTTTGCTGGGACAGGTGCCAGGCAGTGGCCACTGGGGAGCGAGGCCATTGGCAGCCCTGGCAGTGTCCCCAGCAGCTCTCTCTGTGTTCCAGCAGCTCTGCAGGCCGGCCAGGCCGTGCTGGCTCCCGAGCGGCTGCAGCAGGCTCTGGGGCAGGAGCACATCCTTGTTGCACAGGAGCAGAGTGTCACCAGCCAGGTGAGTTGGGTCCCTTGGCCTCAACCTCCTGTCCTGTGTGGCCTCTCCTCACAGTGGGGGCCTCCTAGGGGGCTGTGGTCAGGCCCAGCCCCCATGACCACACTGGGCACTTGGTGACATTGCAGGAGGAGGCAGCCTACATCCAGGAGATCACGACTGCTGACGGACAGACAGTACAGCACTTAGTGACTGCTGACAACCAGGTGAGGGGACATGGCCCACGGATGGGAGACTGCCCAGTGGAAAGAGCTGGCAGCAGTGGGGAGAGTAGGGCTCCACAGGGAGAGCTGAAGGCACTGGGGTGCTGGAAACAGGCACAGGAGGCAGACCAGATCGAGCTGTTGTGATGGGGGTTGGGCAGTGGTGACCTTTTTCTGGGTCTGAATTACCGTGTTTGCAGGTTCAGTACATTATTGCCCAGGAGGGCGTCCCGCACTTGCTTCCCCAAGAGTATGTTGTTGTCCCAGAGGGACATCACATCCAGGTGAGCTTCAGACTGTCTGTTCCCATCACATGGTGGGTGGGGCTCATGGGGTGTCATGTGTGAGGCTGGGTCTCCTCTTGCTTACTCTGTTTGGGTCACAGCATTGTTGGGGGCCTGGACACTCACAGACCCTACTGCAGCCTCGCTGTTTGTCCGCAGGTACAGGACGGTCAGATCACCCACATCCAGTACGAGCAGGGTGGCCAGTTCCTCCCGGAGTCACAGGTAAGGAGCCAGGCATGGTGGTGGGAGCTGGAGGGTGGGCCCTGAGCCTGCAGTTGGAGAGGGATATGTGAAATAGAGGGAGCTCATGGGCTGGTGCCTGAGTGCCGCAGCCATGGCTGGAGCAGCTCCAGGAGGCACCCATCCCTCAGGGATTCTGTGTTTTCCCCTCTGTAGATCCAGTACATGCCTGTGTCACCTGAGCAGCAGCTCGTCACCCAGGCACAGCTGGAAGCAGCAGCACACTCAGCTGTCTCAGGTAGTAGCAGGGCCCTGTGCCAGAAGGGCCAGTCCTCTCAGAGTTTGGGGGTGCAAGTCCTGTTGTTGGGGCTAGCAGGCAGCCATGCAGTGGTCCTCGGTGGGAGGGCTGGGAAGATCAGGCTCGATCACTGTTTTGCGGCCAGCCATGGTGTCCAAGGGTGAATCTTTGCTGGTCCTAGCTTGTCAGTTCTGGAACAGGGTTAACCAGAGCTGGGCTCCCTGCTGGAGCCGCACGTGGGCGGGGTCGCCTTATGTCGCTTCTCCAGGGACAGGTGAGGAACATGGAGGGGAGCCCTGAGTAGCCACCGGCTCCCCGTGCCCTCGGTCAGAGGCAGCACTGACCCCTCTCCCCTGCAGCAGTGGCGGATGCAGCGATGGCCCAGGCCCAGGGCGTCTTCACCACCGAGGCAGCAGCCGAGCAGATCCAGCAGCTGCAGCCGGGCATCCACTACGATGTCATCACGCTGTCGGACTAGCACCGGGCCAGGGCCGCGCCGTGCTGGCCAGGCGGCTGCACCCGCAGCAGCCGCCCCAGGCAGCAGTTGCCTTATTGTGCCGGGGCTGCGAAGGACGCGCCTGAGCCGTGGCGGCACAGACACATCCACAGACACGCTGCCACTCGGCCCTGCACCTTCGGGGTCCTGCACATCCCCCCAGAGACTGCTCAGCAGCCACGGGGGCAGCCCTTGTGTGGATGATCTCTGCCTGTTGCACTTGATGGTCTGAAATCCCTTTTCCTGAACGGTCTGTGTGGCAGGCCATGGATTGGCGTCTGCTCGGCACGTGAGGATCCCGGGGAAGCTGTAGGGCTGGGCACAATTGTGTGGTGCAGTTTCATAGGCAAGGTGTGTGCAGCCACAGCCACTGCTCCCCGCAGCCATGGGGCCAGTGGTCCTAGTGTGCTAGCAGCCACCCCTCCTGTGGCATCTCCAGCCTGCGGGCAGGCAGCAGCAGGGCTCTGGACTGGAGGAACCCAAGGAGAAGGAGGTGGAAGATGCTCTGTTTTTCTTCTGAAGAGGGATGGACTCTCATGTTAGTCCGTTGGTGGTTGTTGGAGGGGTTCAGCTGTGACATTCTCAAGCTTTGACTATGCTTATGAATAAAAAGGGATGGAGACCCGTGTGTGTGCCTGCCTGGGGGTCCAGGGGACAGGGCTGGGACAGCCCAGCCTCAGCATGGCCCTGGGGCTGAGGCACACGGGTCCTGGAGCCCAGTGCTATGCCGGGCCGGTCGCTGCTGGCAGACGCCCTGGACTCTCAGCTGCCTCCCGCCCGAGTGACCTTGACTCCTGGGAAGCGAGCCGGGCAGCTGGGACAGCGGTGGGCTGGGGGCTGGAGTCATGAAATTAAGCGAGTGGTAAACAGCCTAAATCCCGTGTAACACTGTCCCGAGCCACACACCGCCCTCCTGAGCGGCTTGTCTGGGCCTATTTACATGCGATTATAACAGCTAATCGCAGAATTTTAGTTCTCTGCTCCTGCATTAAACTGATTATCGGCGGAGGGGAAAGGCCGGGAACCACCCTGGCTCAGTGAGAGCCGCTGTGAAGCCTGAGCCCCGCGGCTGCGGGGCGGGGCCGGAGTGATCTCTGCCGGGCTCTCCCCGCCCTCATGCAGGGTACGGCGATGGCAGCGGGACTGCTGCGGGACGCACCCCCGACCACCAGGGCAGTGAGGTGTGGGTGGCCCCACACCTCCCCAGAGGTGGCCGCTGCTGGCTCTCCCAGCTCTGGCTCTGTCCTGGCCGTAGCTCAGTCCCGCGCTCTGCACACGAGTCCTGCCTGTGCTCGGTAGTGCTGGTGCGTGGCTGTGCCTGCCCGGCTCGGTCGGTGTCCAGCTGTGTCCGCCTGCTGTGCCGGCGGCTGGCCGTGGCCCCCCTCTCCAGCTGTGCTGAGCAGGGTCAGGGTGCTGCGCGCAATCCTCAGGCGCTTTCCTAGATTACAGCCCCATTATCTAATCAAGCAGATCCACGGTGATGATTAGGGCTGGACGAGTCCCGTGGGGACAAGGTTATGGGGCCACTGCGGGGCCGTGGCCAGGGCTGGTCCCAGCCAGCGGCACCAGTGTCCTGGCTGGCTTGAGGCTTCCAATACCTGTGGCTGCCCAGAGCACAAGACCAGCCCACTGTGGGATGGATGGGACCAGAGCTCTGGCTGCTGCATATTAAGAGCTCCCAGGTGCTGCTGGGGCTCTGGCCACGGGGTAGTGCAGGGGCTTGGGACCTCTGGGCGCTGGCACCTCAGCCCTGGGACCTTCTGCTGTCACCGGGGCTTGCAAGGATCCAGGGATGTGGCCGGGCTCATTAGCACCGGTGACCTTCGCCTTCCTGTCCTGGCCAGCGCTAAGCGGGTTTGTTACATATTTAATATCCTGAGAGCGTTATTAGTCGGTATTTAATGACGGATACAACCTGTGGGATAATCCCAGTCTTAGCGGGGAGGCGTGGCAGCAGAAGCAGGCGACTCAGGGGGTTGTGGGCTCTCGGGGCCCCTCACACAGCTGCCCACCACTGCCCTGCCCACCCACTGCCCCCGCTGTGCCAGCCACAGAAACCCTGCAGAGATCTCCACTGTCCATGGGGCTGCGGGACCCTTCACCACTCTGCTGCCGGGAATCCAGCGTCAGGCATGGCAGTGCTGGGGCTTGGGTGAGGACCTGGCCAAGCCAGAGGAGGAGCAGGATGGGGCAGCATGGGTTGCTGTCCCCCACCAGGCTATGGTTCTTCCACCAGCCCCTGGCGCTCCAACCCGCCCTTCCACAGCATTAGGGGGCTCTGCCAACCACAGCCCCGAATCAGGGCTGGGGTCACGGATGGGACACAGCTGGGCGCTGCAGTAAAGCCCCAGGTGGGCTGTGTGCTTGTGGCTGTGGGTGGCCGTGGGGCTCACGGTGGGCCCCATGCACCAGCCCCAGGGTGCCGTTGTACCCCATCCCTGGGGGCTGTGTAGGCTGTGCAGAGCTGGGGGGCTGGGAGAGACCAGGGCTCTGGCTGGTGTCAGGCAGGCGAGGAGGACGGTCCCTGTAAGTCCCTGCCCAACAGTAGCTGGGAAAGGGGGGGGTATCAGGTGCCCCAGATCCTGCTGCTGCCCTCGTGGGTGCTAATACCCCCTAATCAGCTGTCAGTCACTGCGGACCCCAGCAGCTATAAAACACCCGGGAGCAGCTCCTCGGCTCCTCTCCTGCACTATGGCAGCACCTCGGGGCGAGAGGAGTCCAGGACAAGAGCTGGGGGGCTGCGGGGGACCTTGGGGGACCCTGCAGGGGCCGCCCAGAGCCCTACTGCCCTGCCCCTGCCCCTACTCCTGCCCCTGTCCCGTTTTGGCCGGGTACAGCCTCCTGCCACCCCCTCTCAGCCTTCTGACGCCCCTGGTAAGTGCCGCGCTGCAACTCCGGGGGAGGAACGGGATGTGGGGCTCTCCCAGGACCGGGATGGGACTGTGTGGGGTGGTTGGAATCGAGGCTGGGGACCTGCTGTCCTGAGTCCCCTGCTGCTCCCCAGCATTCCCCTGCCCCTACACACATACCCTCCTGCACTTGGCACTTTGGGTGCGCATGGGAGAGGAAGATGATGGGCAGGATCAGACAGCTCTGCCGTCTCCCACACACAAAGGGCCGAGCGCTGACATCCCACAGCCCCTCTCCTCTGGCCCTGTCCCACCCTGACACCCCTCTGCCCCTCCAGGTCTCAACATCCTATGAGGTGCCGCTGGGGCTGCCCGCAGAGCCAGGGCGGGTGAAGGCAGCGGCGACGCGGGAGAGCACGGGGGCACTGAAGGCCTGGCTGGCGCGACACCCCAGGAACCCCTATCCCAGCAAGGGGGAGAAGGTGATGCTGGCTGTGGTCAGTCGGATGAGCCTCACCCAGGTCTCCACCTGGTTTGCCAATGCCCGCCGGCGCCTCAAGAAAGAGAACAAGGCGAGCTGGGCCACACGCAGCACCTCAGATGGCGAGGACAGTGAGGGCGAGGGGGTCCCATCGGGTGCTGTCCACCTTCCCAGTTCCAGCCCTGTGCAGGATGGGTGTGGGGGCAGCCCCGAGGTGAGGACAGGCCCCGGGCAGGGCAAGCAGCCCCAGAAACCCAAGATCTGGAGTGTGGCAGAGATGTTGGAATCTCCCCCCAGCAAGAACGGGTGTTCCCCGGGGGTGCCAGTGGTGCTGGAGCAGGTGTAGGGCTGGGACAGTCATGTCCTGTCCCCAGGGGCATGGCAGGAGAGACAGCCATGGGACCCAGCAGCTGCCTGGCCAAGGAGAGTGGGAGATGAGGGTGGGGAGGGACACAGCACAGTAATAAATATGACTCTGTCTTGGGTCTCCTGGTGTTGCCTGTCTGTGGTGGGGATGCTGGTGGAGGATGCTGGCAGAGATGCAGGGGTGCCAGCAGAGATGTGGGTAACTTCACTGCCAGGGCTGCTGTGAGCAGCCCCTGGGGAGCAGGGCAGGTCCGAGGCAGAGATCAAAAATAGACTTTGCTCTTCTTGATAAAGGTAATAAAATGGTTCGTGCTGTTAAATTAATCCTTAAAAAACAAAAACCAAGGAGGTTAAATAGAGACTGGAGGGTCTGGAAAAAAACCCACAATGACTACAAAACAGCTGCAAAGACATCTTTACACACCAAAGAAACTGCTCCACTCCTCCCCTCTCTGGGACATAGTATCAGCGAACACGGGACTCACACATGAGAAAGAAACACAGATGTGATGGGAGCAGCCCCACGAGGAGCGTGGGTGCCACAGACAGAACTATTTACACACAGAGCCGTGCTGGGGCCAGTCCGGCCGCAGGAGCCCCCGGGCTCTGCCCGTCCCTCTCCTGCCGGGGCCCCTCCGGCCGCGGCGCTCAGCGCCCAGCACTCGCGCTTCCTCAGTTGGGATTAGTGTCCTGGCTCCTGCTCTTGTCTGCTGTGGAGGAGGAGGATGAGCTGAGGGTCTGGCCCAAATGTTTGTAGGCTGCAACGAGCTCCTGCAGCCACTCCAGCCAACATGAGCATCCACATGGAAAAGCCAGTGCTGTTCTGCATGGAAAGGCACCAGGCACTGAGCTTCTCCCCGTGGTCCAGGCAGGGCATGCTGTAGGTCAGAGGACACCTGTACCTCGAGGGACAATGCCCCAGGGAACCCAAATCCTCCCTGGCTCAGGCACAGGGGTTGGCCGTGCAGAGTCAGGAGTGGGGGAACCCAAAAACCTCCAGGCACAGGCACTGGCAGAGGCTGTAGACAACGCAGAGAAGGAGGGTGGAGGGCACAAGGCTGACCAGGATGATGCCCAGGCTGTGGTGCTCGATGAGCAGGAGGTAGATGCCGAAGGGCAGGGAGCTGAAGTAGAGGAGGCAGAGGACGCCCAGGATGAAGCGGGGGATGGCTCGCCACCCCCAGGAGCGCCACTTCTGCCCAGGGCCGTGGCAGGGCAGTGCACCCAGGCTAGTGGGGCGGTACAGCCGCACCACCTCCAGCCTGCCCAGGCTCTCCGGTGGGGTCACGTCCTCTGGCACCTCCAGGATGGTGACAACCAGGCAGTCGGGGCTGGATGTGGGCTCCAGCACACTGGGGCAAAGGAGTACCTCAGGAGATCGGGGTGGACCCCGTTTCTTGGCCCGTTCACGGCCTGTCAGCAGAGCCAGTGCCTCACCGTCATCTTGCAGCTGCTGCACGTCCCCGCCCGGCACTGGGCTGTGCTGGCGGCAGAAGGGGCAACGGAGCTGGGGGGTTGAAGCGTCCCCCGGGGGAACAATCCTGCGCAGGCAGCGGGCACAGAGGCGATGGCCACAGCGGAGCAGCTTGGGCCTGCGGGCACGGGCGTCGAAGCGGCTGTAGCAGATCTGGCACTCCAGCTCGGGGGACGAGGGTGCCACCGGTGGGGACACCAGTTCGCTCTCCGGCTGGGCCATGCTCCTGGCTGGCTGCTGGGGGCTGCCCGGGCTGCAGGGAGAGGGCACCGCTGTCAGCCAGGGCTGAGGACGGGTCCCGGGCCCGCTGCCTCTCACGCATGGGGTCCCAGCTCCGCTGCACCCCATGGTCATTGTCCCGGTCAGTCCCTGGGGCTCGGTGGGGGAGCGGGGCAGGGAGAACAGAGTAGTGGCGACAGCCTCTTCCCTGGCCCCGACTCCAACCCCCGGCTGGTGCCACCGGCGCTGGGACTCGCCGTCATCCCGGCCGCTGCTTTGCGGGGGAAAAAATCGCTCCCAGGGGCCGGCACTGGCGGAAGGGCAGTTCTCGGACACATCTTTAGCCTTCACGGTTCGTGCGGGTTCCCTTGGGCCCCGGGGCCGGGCTCCGAACACCGGCTCTGCCGGCGGCGGGGACCCCCCACCCCGCACCCCGCTGCCGGGGCGAGCAGCTCTCGGTCCGTACTCCCCGCCCCCGCTCCCGGCCCGCACCGCATCCTCTCCCGTACCTGCGCTCCGCGCCGCGGCTCCCTGCGGGGACACAGCGGCGGGTTCGGTCCCTGCCGTCGGCGGGCTCGGTGGCACCGGTGGGCTCCGCGGCGGCGGGCGAGGGCCCGGCAGCCCCA
>VZTF01009638.1:1137422-1149845 GCA_013397755.1 Cnemophilus loriae | reverse complement strand
GGTTGTGTTTCCCAAGCCCGGTCAAATCCACTCCCAGCTGCTGCCCTTACAGGGCGTTTCCAGTAGCCCCGGGGGAACAAAAGCACTCAGGGACCCCCTCCTTCCCTCCAGACAGGAGAGTGGCAGCACTGCCCACCACAGGGACAACGGTAGAGAGGGCCTTTTAGTTCAAATCGTCCGGGTTTGTACAGCGTGACAGAGCTTTAATGCGAGGGCTCCAGCTCCTGGTGTGCCTCATTCCCCCAGTCCTGCACGTACCACCCACTGCTCCCAACTGCTCCCACAGCTGCCCCTCGCACCACAGCCCCTTGCACAGCTTGACCTAGTCCTGGTTATCTGCCTTTGAAATGCCCCCAGTGTCAACCTGATGTGCCCCGTCGACCACCTCTTGCTCTGTTAGGATAAAGGAGACTCCAGAAGCAGCCCGTGCCACTGGGCTTCTGGCCACTGATGGCACTTACACATCCCCTGTGAGACCACAGCCACTGGATATTTAACCAGGTAACTGTCTCTCACCTGAGGGAGCGGGCAAAGGGCTCAGTGTGCACTGACTGACCAAGGGGTGGGTTAGGGACACTCCCAACATCAGCATGTCTCTGCTCACCTGTGCCTCGGGAGCAGGCAGTCTTGGCTGAAAAACAATGATTAAAGAGGAAAAAAAGGCTTTACAAACTGCCGCTTTTGCAGCTGACATTCCCAACTGCCCTGACTTAAAGGACATCAATGATCTCCTTGCCGCCATCAAAAGCATCTCTGGAGAGCTGTGAAGCCTCTGGGAGCAAGCAGCATCTGGGGCTGGGCAATTCCTGCCCGTCTCAGAGTGGCACTGTCACTGCTGTGGCACTGGCACCAACACTGCTGCAGCACCGGTGCTGCTGTGACACTGACACTGGTCCAGCACCAGCAGTGCTGTAGCACTCCACAGGAGAGGCTGGCTGCTGTGCTTCCTGCCCCAAGGAGTCCAAAGGCAGTGCACTTTCCTGCACTTCTCCAATGGGAGAGCACCAAAACCTCACTGGAGCAGTGGAGTGGTCAGGCTGCTTCAGGAGTTCACGCTGGTCATTAGGAAACAAAACTCAGCAGGAGGGCAGCGCTGCCTGGAACACTGCACATGCCAGATAGTTCTGAAAAACCAAACCCCAACATTTTTCTACCTTCCACCCAGGCAGAGACCAGACAGGGGTGAGCACAGACCCCAGACACCAAAGAAGGAAAGTCATGGACACACGCAGAGCTGTATGCTGGTTTTAATGTTCCTAAGAACTAGGAAACAGAAATCAAAAATAGACTTTGCTCTTCTTGATAAAAGTAATAAAATGGTTAGCGGTGTTAAATTAATCCTTACAAAACAAAACCCAAGGAGGTTAAATAAAGCCCAGAGGCTCCGCATAAAAACCACAACGACTACAAAACAGCTGCAAAGACGTCTTCACACACCAAAGAAACTCTTCTCCTCTGCTCTTCCCCTCTCCAGGACACAATGTCAGCGAACACGGGACTCACACATGAGAAAGAAACACAGATGTGATGGGAGCAGCCCCACGAGGAGCGTGGGCGCCACAGACAGAACTATTTACACTATGGACATGGAGCCGTGCTGGGGCCAGTCCGGCCGCAGGAGCCCCCGGGCTCTGCCCGTCCCTCTCCTGCCGGGGCCCCTCCGGCCGCGGCGCTCAGCGCCCAGCACTCGCGCTTGCCATCCATCCCTCCATCTGTTCCGCCGTCCTTCTGCCCGCGCGCGTCCCAGCTCTGGCTGCCCCTTCCCTCGGCGCTCCGGCGTCGCAGAGCTGCCAGCTCCTCCTGCCGCGCCACACTGGGCTCCCTCGCCCCTGGTGAGGGCTGCGGCTGAGCCTCCTCTCCCGCTGGCGGCCGGGCACTCCCGGCTCCTGGGGGCTGGCGTGCAGTTCGCAGAGGAGAGCAGGTGCCGTGGAGCTGCTGCGCAGGAGTCCCGGGCCGGTGCTGCGCAGCCAGCAGTCTCTGCTGCCCCGGCCAGCCTCCCCCGGGGCCGCCGGCACCTCCCCTGCTGCCTCACACCTCTGCCTTAGTTGGGATTAGTCTCTCGGCTGCTGCTCTGCTCTCGGCCCAGCTCCCGCTCTTTGTCCGCTGTGGAGGAGGAGGAGGAAGAGGATGAGGACGAGGAGGAGGAAGACGAGGAGCTGAGGGTCCGGCCCGAATGCTTGTAGGCTGCAACAAGCTCCTGCAGCCGCTCTGGCGTGGGCTCCCACTTGGCAAAGCCAGCGCTGTTCTGCAGGAAGAGGACGGCTGTGTTGTGCACAGCCTTGTAGTACATCTCCTCCCTGCAAGGGAAGAGCAGAGGCATCAGCACCTCCTCTGGCCACCGCCCAAAGACGTGACACCTGCTCCTCCTCTTCCTGCCATCACTAGGACAAGTATTTGTCCTGTCCTTTATCTCATTATTCTGAGGAGAAGGGAGGCACAGTGCAGCCTCGGGCAGTTCTGAGAACAGTAGAGGCTCCTGAGCTTTCAGAGGCAAGAAACACTGATGCTGCAGAGCCCCATCGCTCCCTACCAGCACACGCATGTGCTGGAACCTTGTTGTCCCTGCAGAGGAGACTCAGCACAGTGAGGCATCAGTCCTAAGCAGGTAAGAACTTCAGTGTTCAAGCACCTGTTGCTTAAACAAGTTGTTGCTCAAACTTGTTGCCTTGGCAGCAAAGCAGAGGCCAGCCTGCCCCACTGAGGACTGAGCCCTCACTGAGGATGAGCTCTGCTCCCCCAGTGACATCCAGCTGCTGCAGCACAGGCAGCTACCAGGCCTGAGGGCTGGCAGAAGCACGGATCAGTGCCACAGGTGTGACCTGTTCCAGATGGACTCGTGCCAAAGGCATACACCTCTCACAAGCTAAAGTTAGCAGTCATTAAACAGACGTTGAATTCACCATGCTGTCTGCCCATCCCAAACACCCAGGGTGATGATGCACTGCGCTTGTCCTTGCCTGCTCCCTGCTTCCCACTGATTTCAGCTTGGGAGAAGATATTTCTGTCACACAGCTTCAGAGCCGTGTTCCCAGAAGGATCTGAGAACAAAGCCTACTTTTTGCAGACGTGCTGGGACCCGCTGCGGTACTCGTGATCGAAGGCCGGCAGGATGAGCTGGTGTCGCTTGAACTTGCTCTGCTCCATGCGGGTCAGGGCTGGCGTGGGGGGGTCCCGCCACTCAGGGATGAAGACAATGAAGGAGAGCGGCTCGCTGGAGCTCTCCAGCAGTTTCTAGTGAAAGAAGAAAAGGAACAATCTCAGCACTGACTGAGCAATGACGTGTTTAATGAGACCTACAGAAAGCAAATGCTTCTGCTTCAAGAGCAGTGCCCAGCTCTCACCGTCCTCTGCCCCTGCCCTCAGGGTGCAGGAGTGGTGGGGAGCAGAGGATGGATGGCTCCATCTGAAACAACCCCACTGGTGAGCAGACATACCTCAAAGTGAGAGACCATGGCATCCATCAGCTCCTCACAGAATGGAGGATTTGCCTCAAAAGAGCCACTTATAGGGAAGAAATCCAGGCACGGGCTGGAGAAAGAGGCAGAGATCCCCATCAGCTCGTCCTGAGTCATCTCACGGGCACGAACCCACACCCACACAGTGCAAGGGAACATAATACTCACCCCCTGGATCCAAAATACCCGTCTGTGTCCAAGAAGGCTGAACAGTACTGTTTAAAATAGCAATTCAGGGGCGAGGCAAAGCATTCAAAACTCACTCCGAAGAGCTTGTGGAGGGCTTCAAAGATGTGCACGGGAAGTGCCCCTTGCAGACCAGTCCCTTCGTACAGCCCCACACCGAACATCATCTGAGGAGAGCAAACCCTGGTGAGCCGTGCCTGCACTCGCTGTTCCTGCTGCTCCCTTCACTGACCACAGACCCAGGGCCAAACGTCCACGCACCCACTCCTCTAGGTATGCAGGGTCCCCCTGTCCTTTCTCAAAATTGTGTAGGTCCCTGCATGTACCCAAAAATGCTCTTTAGAGATTTTATCCAACTCTGACCCCACAAAACCATCAGTTTTCTCTTGTACCCAAGAGAGCTTTCAGCTGACCTCCAGAGTCCAGAGCTATTGAAGGTTTCCTTCACAAAAATCTTTACCCACACCAAGGTCTCGTGTCAACACCACAACTGCTCCCCAGCCCACAGTCCTACCTCAGCATAGCATGAGCAGACTACAGACCCAGTTTAAACCCTGTGTTGCTCCAGGCTCCCAAAGCTGCGACCCTTTCCCAGGGCAAAGACAAGTTCCCAGTGCTGCCAAGGCTTTCTGATGTACAGCTGTGGGGAGACCATACCTGGTATCGACGGAGAAGGCACCAAACCCTGGGCAGGAACTTTTCAAAGCCCGAGTCGTCGATGCAGCTGTACCGATAGAGAAGCCACTGGAAGAGAAAACCCAGCCATTGAAGACACCAGGAACAGCCAAGCTACAGTGACACATGCACATTGTGACAGGGAGACGGAGGCTGAGGAGGAGGTGAGCTCTGCAGGGAGCTGTCAGAACATCTGCTGTCACTGCATGAGCCAGCAGCTTCTCACTAACATGAAATGAATGAACCACCACACCAGCACGTGTCTCTCAGCAAGGGTTGCTTTGGTGTGAGTACAATGTTCTGGCAGCACAACATATTCAGACCACACACCCAACACCTGGGAAATACTCCCAGCAGAGCCTGACCCCAGCTAAGGTGAGAGTAGCTCTCCTCATGCCCATGGCAGTGTCTGACAGCCCTGCACGGTCAGCTGGCCATCCTCTGCCCAGCCCTGCCCTCGGAGTGCACAGAGATGACCCTGCCCCGAGGGGCAGCAGACCCAGCGCCCAGCCCTTACCAGCTTGCTGAAGTAGTTGCGGCTCACTTTGACCATCTCCCCCTTGTACCGCACACACGCCACATTGTTCTCCATGTGCATCTCCACGCTGGGGAGCGGCGGGGAGGGGATGGCCAGTCTCACGGGGTAGCAGTACACCAGCCTGTCCTGGACCTCAGGAGCTTCTACCTCAGCTACGGAAAATGAACAGAAAGGCAGCCTGTGAGAAGCCAAGGCTATTCGGGACCAATCTTCAGTCCACCTCAAAAGACACAGCGACCCAAACAGGGCTGAAGAGCAGGGTGGTCCTCCCGAAAAACCACCATGGTGCTCCCTCACAGATTTCGTAGGCAGCTATCTCGGCTCAAAGCTGATTCCCCAAATTAATTCCATCTTCTGCTGCCAGAGCACAGAGAGGACCCACTTGAAAACATTTCTCCACCTCTAACCCAGCACAACTTCAGACAGCACACAGCCACCCCAGCGTCCTGAGGCATGTTCCAAACACACAAAACACTCTTTTTGTTGCTACTGTTTCTTATTTCAGTTTACCCCAAACTCATCCAAAGCACAATAAAAATTCACAGGCTGCCAAATGCGGGAGACAAAGGAATCTCCCTGCACCTTGTGGTTATCCATTGCCTCAGCTTCAGGGAGAGCTCACAGATCAGCTGGAAGGAATCTCTGACGTAGTGGGGTTGGAAGACAAGCATCAAAAACAATGGCAAAAGGCAGACACTGGGACCTGAAGGGAGTCTGAGGAGAGCCAGGACCCAAAAGGGGAAACAACTACAGACAGTGGTAATGAAAGAAGCAGACCCCACGGAGGAAGGAAAAGCTGACTAGAGGCAGATGTACAAATGTGAACGGAACAAAGAACAGAGAAAAGATCAAGGAACATGAACTCTGCCAAGAAAGGATGCACAGTGACAAGCTGGGAGGCAGAGGGGTGCAGAAAGGTGCTCAGAACACAAGAAATGTGGCAAACGAGAATAAAAGGAGAACACTCAGCATTACTAAGGGGATGTCAGCTGTCCTCAGGAATTCATGAAGCAGCAGAGCAAAAAAGCATGGTCCAGAAAAATGAATGAATGCCCTGCTCAGCTTAACCTGCTCCTAACAAACTACTTTATCCCAGCAAATCACATATTTGTAGTATTTGTGTTACAGCTGGTCACAGCACCTGATGGAAGACAGTCTGTCACTGCACAGACACTGTGGCTGACAGCTGAGGCCTATGCTGGACCAGCTGTTTCTTACTTTGAAACACAGACTTTCTGACTTTTGGAGACAGAGCTACCCTCTCAACAGGTAGCACTCTCTGAACTGGGACAGGCCAGAGCACGGGGCCTTTAACTGCAGTGCTGTAGCTCTACAGCTCTTCAAAGCTGGCTGCCTACCAGAGATATTGTTCTCCTTGAGTATGGCAAGATGCTTCTCCCGGATGCGCTTGACATATTCCAGGGATATGTAGTAAATTTTACTGCAGATGCCTTCAACAGAGTCTTTGGCTGCAGCAGACACGTGGGGCCCGCACTGTTTGCGTAAGTGCTCGAGGCGGTCCTGTGGAAACAGAGAACTAGAGTCTCTCACATGGCCACCGCTGGCTCTCCAAGGGTCCTCAGTGTCTCCAGGCTGCTCTCCCACAGCACACAGTGAGGGCAAGCAATGGCAGCCATCTCCAGAAGGACCTGTATCTGTCCCCACGCGCCCCCTCCCCAGCTCCCTGTGCCCAGCCACACATCAGTAGGACACTGACCATGTAGTCCTCCTTGGAGGCAGAATGGTCCCGTCGCAGCCAGCTGAAGGTGTCCTCCACATTCCACTTCACCACCTTCCTGCTGTCTGGGGAAGCACTCCTGCAAAAACAGAGAGGCAAAATTTAACTCATGGCTGCACAGCAAGATATTCCACCCCTCTCCAAAGTTTTCTGTCAGCGGGGAATGTGGACACTGACACTTCCTCAAGGCCCATCCCTGTCACTCCCCTCCAGTTCTCTGGAAAGCGCTTCCAGACATTTGCATGATTAAGGACCACCATGCTCTCTCCAAAACTTGGTGCAGCTGGCTCCTGTCCTCTCTGCAACAGGAGAGGCCCACAAAGCCTTTATTTGTCATGGCAATCGTCCATTTTGATATTGCCTCTAATTTTCAAGTACTGCTAGGGGCTTCTGACTCTGAGAAAACTACCCTGTTTACAAGCTTTTCCTTTTGCTCACAAGGTTCTCCCCCACGATCTTCCTCAGTTCTGTCTCCCGTGGCAGAACTGGTCAGAAAAACTCTATCTTGTATACAAAATGCCACTCTAAGCCTGTTGCTCTGCAACAGCAGTGAGTGTCCAAGCACTCCTGATTTTATCTCAGGGATAAGAAAAGACATTCCACACCCACTACTTCATTGTCTCCACACACATTCAGCTTCCCAGTATTACATTTTACAGTAAGTCACTATCAAAAGATGGCTCCAGCAATACTGTTTTTCTTCTGTATGTTCCTAACCTTGCTTTCCTTCAATAATATTATGACCAGTGCTGAAAAAGGCAGGATGAGAAGCCCCTATGGTCCTTTTGTCTTTTCTGAACGTGACAGCACTGCGAGAGGAGCTCCCACCTGGATTCAATCAGTCGTTTTGCAGCCTCAGCATACTTGAAGAGCAGCCTCTTGGCTTCCTCCCGGAACTTGATTCTGGATAACCTGAGGTAAGTTAAATTCAAATGCATGAGTCGCACAAAGGCATGGAAGCCAGGTTCAGTTCCCCAGCTTTCCTTCACCAGCATCCAACTACTTCACTAGCCAAAGGGAAGCACCGCAGCAGAACCTTAGCAGGTAAATCACCAGACCAGACTGACCCAGAACCATCCCAGCAAGGAGCTCTGTCTGTGAACAGTACCTGATGGGAATGTCATTCATGATCTCTCTGAACATGGAAGGAGACACTACTGGCTCGCAGTCACTCGGTAAAAGAGGATCTGTCCCTTTATCAATCACCTTCCTCTCCAACATCCAGCGATTAAATGACTCCCTCGGGGGGTCAATTCCTGGAGAGGCACAGAACGGTCTAATCAATACAATACAGAAATTCCCAGTAGCTCTGATAAGGATAATCACACAAAGTTCTACCTAATCAATTAACCAACGCCACAGAATATACTCATCACAAAAAGAGAACACAGGAACTAGACAGGCATTAAACAAAAGGTAGATCACCACAGCACTGCAGAACTGAGAAGGAAATCAATGAAGCCCAACAGAAACTCACCTTCTCGCTGCTGGCAGAGCTCACGGTAATGCTGCCGCAGCTTGAGAATGAGCTGGGACCGGAGCAGCTCCACCTCAGGGTGTGGAGAAAGCACTTCTGATGGTGCCCTCTGCTTAATTACGGCATTTGTCTGAATATCCAGGTCCCAGTATACTCTGTGGCAGAAGCAAATGTCATCAGGATAACCAGATCATTGGCTAATTATCAAATATTACTTCTAAAGATGCTTCCTTCCTTAGACTGTTTCACCAGCCAGGAAAACAAATTATCAAGACTCTGGGCAGTGATTTATCCCTCAGGTTTCTCAAAGATATTTGGAAACTTGTGTGTCTCTAACACTCCACTGAGAGAGCAGCAGAAGACAAATGGAGACAACTCACTCAGTTGGTCGTAGAAGAGCTGCCTGCTGTTTGTCTTCAGGTGAAACACACCATGCCTTCAAAACAGAGGTTCCTGGAATACTGGGAGAGCTGGGGACTGGCTGAGCAGCTGGGTTCCCTGGGACATCCGCCTGTGTGTGTGAAAGATGAATTACTTTCAAGGAGAAGCAGCCAAGTAAACCTAACAGTCCCACACCAGAACACCACGGGAGAGACCCCTGTGAGCTCTCCAGCCCCCCTCAGTTTCAGGCTGCACACATTTGTTTCAGAGCAGCACACCCACCTTGGGCTTCTTCACACTGTTGCCACTTGGCGGAACCTCCTCTGAGAATCTCCTCTTCCTCTGCTTGCTCTCCACAGAAGCATCTGCCACCCCACCTTCCAGTGGCATTGGAGCCGCGTTCAGTCCCAGAGGGTCTGACTAGGAGAGTCCAAACAACAACAGCACACGTCAAGCTCACCCGTCCCAAACGAAGGTGGAAACCTCTTAATAACTTCCCATCGCACTGCTCCCAGCTCCCCGGTGGATGGAAATAAGGACACCACTAGTTACACCTGCACAAAGCTGAAAGATTCTCTTTGAGATGCCTACATGCTTTTTTTTAAGACTTTAATGAGAAAAACTCATCACAAATCCCCCACGCTGACTGTTCTTTGAGCAGTGCATGACTCCTGGAACAGCACCACCTGACAGGCACCTGACAGAGAAACACTTCCCCAGAATCACGCCAGACAACGGACAGAGGAAGGAGTTCTGAAGGCACAGAAGACTCTCCCGGACCTGTAATGTGAGGTCCACAGACCATGAACACCCCAGTCCTGGCACAGCCCCCCGAGGTGAGCATGCAACTTACGATGACATCGTGCTGTCCCAGCACAGGCATTTCCCACAGAGACTGGTTCGTGAAGCGGTTGAAGTAGTATGGGCGGTTCTCCCGCTTGCTCCAGCACTTCTCCCAGCCAGCCTGCACCAGTTCATCTGAGAGGACAGTGAGAGTCAGGAGAGGAGCATCCTGCACGACAGCCCTGCCCTGCAGGTGCCCAGCACTGTCACAGCACACTGAAACACACATCGTTCCAGCCTCCCTTGGCAGCCTCGCTTCATCCCCCTCCCCACTTCCAGGGCCCTGCAGAATTCCCGAAGGCAGAGTCGGTACCTGGCAGGTCCTGTACCAGGCGCATGGGTTTGGGGGAGCTGGGCTGGTTCTGGTTGGAAGTGCCAGGTGAGTGACTCATGAGAGACGCTTCCTCTGCAGGGCTTCTGTGATTCTCATTGGCCATTTCTCAGCAACCACACTAGAAAAAACAGAGTAATATCCAGTGTTACAGCAGGACAGGTCCCAGATCTGCTTGGCACACTCAGGTGTAGCAGTACAAGCTCATTCTGATAATAAAACAGGGATTGAACCAGTACACACAAACAGCACCTCAGCCCTGAAAAACACCTGTTATCCTGGACACGACTAGCTATCAGGAATGCTCAGTGTTAAATGGGGTTAACCAGGGTGTTCTTCAGGCCAGCATTCAAAATATTCCCTTTTCAGCTAGATCTCTCCAAAGAGTGGAGCATCAGATTGTAAAAAATAACATGCACTCCTCTGTGATTATGTGCTACCTTCTGCCACACCAATACCACTGGCCATGTCTGATTTGTTATCCTCAGAGACAGTTTAAATCAACTCACACACACATAACTGCACATCATTTCAACAAAAGGCTTTAATTAAAAAAAAAAATCTGCTATATAAAATAGCCCTGGAGGTTCACTAACAACTTCTGTGGTTCAGAAAACCACAGGCTGGGAGTCAGGAGCTCCTGAATTATTACCCTCTGCATGTCCCAGGCTGACACGTCCTAGTCCTAGTCCTAGTCCCACAAGCAGGGCCTCAGCCAGCTGTTTTGGCCCTTGCTGCTTTTCCATCTGCATAACAACAGTTATGCAAAAGAAGGTCTGTTGGAACAATAAAGCTCCTCTTAATCATAATTTAATGTTGCCAGCTGGAGAGAAACAGCCAGGCTTTTCCTCTCTTAGTCACCACTCTTCCCCTGGGGAAGTTTCTGAAACAGCGCCATAGATTGCTCTTCTCTGGCAGCCCGAAACACATTGGCAATGAACTGGGGGGAAACAAGGCATTTTACATAATTCCCAACTACCTCAGACACTTAACTCTATTCAGGCTTTGGAGACACCCGACAGCACACACCAGCACAGTCAGGGCAGCAGCAGTACAATGCTGCGCAGAGTGTGCTCTTCACCTGAGCAGCACAGTACCTGACAGCATGAGCCATGTACAGGAGCTCTTCGATAAAAGCTCTGGATTTTTGTGGGCTAAGTCACTCAGATTCAGTCGCCTTCGCTGCCCTTCCTGTGCATAAAGGCCAGTGGCTATTTCAGCAGAACAGAATGGCAGGAGCAAACAGTGGTCAAGAGCGAGTGGGCAGTAGCTCAGCTGCCCACAGCACTGGCTGTGAGATCAGCATTGAGGAACTCGACCCCTTCAGCCCCTCGGAAGGTGTTTCCATCTTTCCAGGCAGGGTACACAACGGAAGGTGTGGGACACTGTGGACACCTGGACTTTGGGTCTCTGCTTCAGAGCAAGCAGGTAACGCCCCGTGCCTGCTGCAGAGCACAGGACGCAACTGGGGACCTTTAACAGCCTCAGCAGGTGAGTGTTGTGCAATCTCACACTCCCTCCTGAACTCCAACCCCACCGTGCCTTTACAGTCACTTCACAAAGGTGCCAAGGTGAGCTGGGCCAGTGGCAGCAGCTCAGGCTCGTGTCAGCCCATGGGTACAGGGACCCCGGAGACCACGGGGCTGCGAGGCAGAAGCGTGGGAACCTCTGAAGGATGTTTAATCCCTCCTCCTCAAACTAAAGCTATACTTGCACATGCAGCTGCTGCTGTGTCCTGCACGTTACACAGAGCACACGCTGGAGTGAACTGGTGTGTACTGAGGGGACCAGAGCTCCCAAAGTGATGTATGTCAGGATTCACAGACAGCACTAGGCACTGAGCCCTGCCCGCTTAGATGGCACATGCCGGTTCCAGTGACCTGCCAGTGTTTTTCACCACTCATCGCTCAAAAGAGCTGTCAAATAGGGTCACTGGCTCTGCCTCCTCCCATTTATGGATAAACTGAAATGGTGGAAGTAGCCAAGAAGGTTTATCACCTGATCAGTGTTAACAAGTATTAAATCCAAGTACCCTTAAGGTCTGGGAAAAGGAAACAGCCAAACTAACAGGAATCCTGGCAGAAGCCACTCTACTTTTATGTAACTACACTGGGACTTAGACAGTGACAGGGATCCAGAGGAAGCATTTTATGGTGATTATGGTATGTTTTTATACACCATGGCAATGCATACAGTGCTCACAAACACGGTACAACGCTGTCCCTGCCCAGAGAGCTTACAACCTAGAGCAGCAGCACAACCAGAGACCACAGCGAGGGCGAAGAAGACACAGAGTAAAGAAGTACAGCAAACAGGACCGGTATTTGTTTCCATTTCACTGAGGCAGGATTTTGTACAACACAACAGCAAATGCAGACAAAGGAGATCAGCGACAGCCCCCCGGGACAACCCCGCGGTTCTTCCCCCAGAAGCACGGCTACTCCAGGAGGCTGGGAGCCAGGCCACCGCCTCCTCCATCGGTACCCATCCCCTTCCCGAGCGCCGGCCGGCGGGCCCGGGGCTGAGCAGCGCAGCGCTCCCGGGGCAGCACGGGCACTGAGGACCGGGGCACCGTGTCTGCGCAGGGAAGCGGCCGGGAACCTCCTGGGGCTGCCCCGCCGGCGGCGAAGACGGCATGGAGCTCCTCGGCGCGGCGGGCCGGGGCCGGGACCGGCGGGCGGCCACGGGCGCCCAGCGAGTGCGGAGCGGAGGCGGCGGCGACGACAACTCTGTAGTCTGGCCGGGAGCGGTCCGGGGGCGCGGCCTAAGCGGGGCGGCGGCCGGCCGGGCGGGTACTTA
>VZTF01009638.1:1126530-1137344 GCA_013397755.1 Cnemophilus loriae | reverse complement strand
CAGGGCGGGCCGCGGCCACGCGGTTGCGCCGCTTACCTGGGCGTGAGGCCAGGGGCTGCAGGCACCGGGCACCGCTGCGTCCGCCACCGCCGCCGCCCCACCTCCGCCTCGCCCGCCCCGCCGCCGCCATCTTGCGCCGGGGCCGCGGGTGTGGAGCGCATGCGGAAGGCAGAGCCCGCGCTCGGGGGAATTGCGTGGCGCATGCGCAAAGGCTGTGCGGTCGCCCCGCCCACCTGGCGCCGTCTTTGTGGCGGACACCGCCCCGCGGTGGGTGCGGAGCGGCCGCGGCTCCGCCCGCGCTGGCGCGGAGCGCAGACCGGCCCCGCCCCCTCACCCGCCGCGGGCGGTTCCCGGCACTGACAGGGCGCGGCTGCAGCGGTCGCCACCAAAGGGCCTTTGAAGAGTTGCGACGCCGGGGTGGGGTGGCGGGGCTGCATTGATGTCCGGGCGTGGGGTTTCCGCCGCCCGCCGGGCACAGCGGTCGATCCTGCTGCGCGTTAGCCCGGGCCGGCCCTGGCAGCCGCTGCCTGTCCCCGCGCTTCCTCGGGCGCAGCGCTGACACGTCCCTCCCCACACTATTGCCGTGGTCATGCCCTGTGCCGCGGGTCCCGGTGCCAGGCGGCGGGCGCTGGCAGTGAGCGGTGAAGCGCAGGGCACAGCCCGGTGGTCGCTCCCTTGCCCCGTGGCCCGTGGCTGCTGCTGCACAGCGTATGCTGGAGGGTGACGGCTGTTACTGGGGGGTCCCTTGGGGCCGCAGGACCCCCTCGCAAGCCGGCAGAGCTTCTGGCGCATCCACCTAGCAGAGCACCCGTCCTGCCTCGGCTCCATCTCCCTGGACAGCCGATGGCCCACGGCCCTCGGTGAAGACTGGATGGAGAAGCCGCGGGGCCTCTCCTGCCCTTTTCCTCTGGGATATCCCTGCTTCCCAGCTTTCCAAGGAGTTTCCCGTCTCCCGGAGTCCTGCCCTCTGCTCCGAGAGCACCGGGGTCAGTTTAATGAGTTAACGCTGGCGCAGCAGTTCTGGAGGGCTAAGTGCTGTGTAAGCACTGAGGCTCCCGTTTTGGGCTTCTAGCAGCCCGGCTCCGCTGCCCAGAGAACCGATAACCGCCCGGGGCACAAAGGGCCGGCTCAGACCGACCCGTGAGGGCAGAGGGGACTCTGTGAAGGGACAGTGAAACTCCAGCCTGGCAGCGAGGCAGCTCAAGTGGCCGAGGGGGTGGTCAGGGCAGGGGCACACCCTCGGCATGGCTCGGCCAGGCAGGATTTTCGGGAGGGAGACCCCTGAGGAATTGCCCATCCTTCCCGTGATGGGAGCAGGACGGCGGCGTGGGCGCTGATGGGGACACTCCGGCAGTGCCCATCTCGGTGCTGTGACCCCGGTGCCAGCCAAGCTGCCACTAACAGACGGGGCAAGGCCATCCAGAGGCACGTCCTGCAGAGCCAGTTCTGCCTGGCTTGGGGCAGAGGCTGTGGGGGCAGTCCTGAGGGTCCACAGCCTCGGCAGCTTCTCTGCTCAGGTTCATGTTACAGATGGGCACGAACCAGCCCCCAGCAGCATCCCCGGCCCGAGGCTGCGGAGTCTGCACTGAAGCTGGGATAGCTCAGCACTGGCAGGAGCTTCATAACTCGGACTGGGGGTCCCCAACACCACAGGCCCTCCCGGATTCCGTTTGCCCATGTGCCCCTCGCACGGGGGCTGCCGGAGAGATCCGCGGCCGTGGCTGCGTGTGCAGGACGCGGGGAGAGGTGTTTTCGGGGGGAGGAAGGCTTCGTGTCCAGCCTGGAGCTGGGGTGGCCAAGCGAGCCGGTGCTGGCAGCCAGCCGGGCTCGGCGGGACACAGACCTGCATCCTCCCCGTCCGTCCCGCTGTCTCCTCCCAGCTGTGAGCCCACAAGGAGTGGCAGCTGGGGGCTATATAAAGGCAGGGAAACCTCAGCCAGCTCAAAAGAAAGTCTTGGAGCTGGTGGTGTTCTGCCTCCCTCCTGCCTTCACGTGATTCAGCTTCCCCACGCCAGGAGCCGAGGACAAGCCCCACTGTAAGTACCCGAACTGAGCCGGCATTGTGTGGGGGAACCCCGCAGCCTCTGAGCAGGACGGTAGCTCCGGGCCCCGGAGAGGGGGATCCCCAATCCTCTCCCTTCACAGAAGTGGAGGAAAACGCTGTGGGGTAGCCCCGTCCCATTACACAGCCCCGGAGAGCGGATCCTCCATCCTCTCACTTCAGAGAACTGGGGGAAGCTGTGGGGGAGCCCCGTCCCACCCCACAGCCTCGTACGGAGCTCTGCCTGTGGCTGCGGGATGGACAGGCTCCAGCTCCCGTCTCAAACCAGCCTGGGGGCAGGCGGCACTTCTCGGGGGGAGTTGTGAGGGTTGTGGGACGGCCTCACGGGCGAGGGCTCCCTCCTCTGCGAAGTGCTGGGGCTCCCGCTGCAGCAGCACGCACGGAGCTGGCGCCTGTCCCTGCGGTTTGGGGGGCGGAGGGAGTGCTGGAGTGGGTGTTCCCGTATGTGGGACCCCCGGGCTCCACAGGGCCAGTGCTGGGGCTTGTACACAGCACCCTGGGGTGGGGGCCATGCCCCCATGTCCTGCTGGTCCAGAGGTTTTGGGCAAAGGCGACCTGGGCAGCACTGGGGGATTTCAGAGAGAACAGTGGAGCCGTGGGTTGTTCCTTGGAGCTATCCTCTGCCCCGGGCAGGTTGGACAGCAGCTGCTTCCCTTTCGGTGTAGCCGGGAGTCCTCCGTGTGTCTCCCGGGCCTGTCCCTGCTGACACCCGTGCAGGTCCCCAGGTTAGTCCGTGCTGACCCTGCTCTCTGCCTCCAGGTGCGAGATGGCTGCTGGCAGCTGCCTCCTTCTCCTCCTTCTGCCCTCGCTGGTCACAGCCTCGCACAGCCCTCCTGGCTGTAAGATCCGGATTACTTCCAAGGGGCTGGACCTGGGTAAGGGGCCGGCCAGGATCTCACAGTCTGGGAAAGAAGGAGATTGGGCACCCTCCTGGGGTCTGTGCTTGTGCAGGGCTCTGCCTGCACTGCTCCACCGTGGGGCGGCCGGGGAGGAGTGGGGGCTGTCAGGGGCGATGCTGCCGGGAGGGCACGTCCCAGCTCAGCCTCGTTTTTCCCTGCAGTGAAGCAGGAGGGACTGCGCTTTGTGGAACAGGAGCTGCAGAACATCACGGTGTCGGACCTGCATGGGAATGAGGGGCAGTTCCAGTACAACATCAGCCAGTGAGTGCTGCCTGCTGCCCATGGCTTCCCATGTCCATCTGTCCATCTAACCACCACTGTCCCCTCCATGCAGGGTCAAGGTGACAGACCTGCAGCTGGCCTTTTCGGACCTGAACTTCCAGCCCCAGCAGCACCTCGTCTTCAACATCAACAATGCTTCCATTAGCCTACGCTTCTGCAGGCAGCTGCTCTACTGGTTCTTGTGAGCTGCCTCCCCTTCCTGCTGCTCTGGGTGCTAGCCCACCCCACAGCTGTGCCTGCTGGGTGCCACAAGTGCCTTGCTGTCCTGCAGCTGGCAGGAACTGTGTGCTCCTTTCATCTGCTTTCTTGGCTTCCAGCTACGACATTGGGTCCATCAATGCCTCTGCGGATGGTGTCCACATCTACACGGTGCTGCAGTTGGCCAAGGATGAGGCTGGGCGCCTCAAGATCTCCAATATGACCTGCAACGCCTCCATAGCCAGAATGCACGCCGGCTTCTCTGGCACACTCAGGTACACCTCCCCTCTGCCTGTGCCTGGCTCCCTGACCCCCTTTCCACACCCTCAATGGTTCCTCAGCCCAGCTGTGTGCTGAAATGTGCACAGAGCCACAGGGAGAACAGGTAATGCAGAGCCACTCTTGTGTCCTCCAGGAAGGTCTACGAGTTCCTGAGCACCTTCATCGTCACGGGGATGCGCTTCCTCCTCAGCCAACAGGTATAGCTGAGCACAGAGGAGAGGGGCTGAGGGATGCCAGGGCTCAGCCCTTTGTGTGTGGGAGAGGGCAGAGTTGTATCCTACCCCTCTGCTGGGCCTTGTCCTGCCTCTGCAGCTCCTCATCCAGTCCTGGGAGTGATTCCCTTCAGCCTGGCTCCTTGCCTTGCAGATCTGCCCATCCCTGGAGCATGCCAGCCTGGTGCTGCTGAACTCTTTGCTGGACACAGTGCCTGGTGTGTGTTGCCCTGGGAAAGGGCCTGGATCCCATTCAATGTGGGGCAGACAGGGCTGGGCCTCAGGCTGCCAGGTAGCTCCAGGCTTAATCACACCAGCACATCTTCCCTGACAGTAAGGAACTACGTGGATGAGCACATCGGGATTGACTATTCCCTCCTACGGGATCCATCTGTCTCCACCGACACCCTTGACCTCGACTTCAAGGTGAACACTGGGTCCTGCCTTGCTGGCCCTTCCCCATCCCTGTGGGAAAGGCTGTGCCAGCAGGCACATTGAGCTCCATGGAGCAGGTGAGGTGGGCTGCCCTGTGGCTGTGGGGAACCTCTCCTGCTCTTGGTCCAGGGCATGTTCTTCCCCCGGGTGAGAGAGGACCAGGAGCTGGAGAACCACGCGGTGGAGCCGGTGATCAAGGAGACTGAACGCATGGTTTATGTTGCCTTCTCTGAGTACTTCTTTGACTCAGCCATGCACTCGTACTTCCAGGCAGGAGTGCTGACCATAGAGCTCCAGGGGGAGAAGGTAAGGAGCACCAGACATTCGGACTGTGTGCAGGCAGGAGGGAGGGGTGGGCTGTGTCACAGAGCAAAGGAGGTGCTATTCAGGGAGCAGCTCTGCTGGGATCCGCAGCAGAGAAGGCTCCACCTCCAGTGGTTTGTGCTCTCCACAGGTGCCCAAGGACCTGGAGGTTTTGCTGAGAGCCACATTCTTTGGGACCATCTTCATGCTGGTGAGGAGCCCCCAGACAGGGTGGAAGGCATGGCAGAGCCCCAGGGCAGAGCACAGCCCTGCCCTGCTCCCTGCCTCCAGCTCACCTGCCTTCCCCAGAGCCCTTCCGTGGATGCTCCGCTGCGGCTCGTGCTGCAGGTCTCTGCTCCTCCCCGCTGCATCATCAAACCCTCGGGGACCTCAGTCTCTGTCTCTGCCTTCCTGAACATCTCACTGGTGCCCCCGGACCGCCCACCTGTCCAGCTCTCCAGCATGGCCATGGTGAGGAAGGGGCGGGGGGCTGGGGCTCCTTGTGCAGTCACCCCAGTGCATACAGGAGCAGTATCCCCCATCCTGTGTTGTAAGGCACTGGTGTCACTGAGCAGAGGGACACTGGCCCTGTAGGATGAGGGAAGAGCAGCTGGCCTGGTTGTCCCCTGCCTGCTATGAGTCAGCCCTCTCTCTCCCCAGGAAACCAAGCTGAGTGCCAAGGTGTTTCTGCAAGGGAAGGCGCTGCGTGTGCAGCTGGACCTACGACGGTATGGCTGGGGTACCATGGGGGCATGGGGAGAGCCCCTCCACACCCTACTCACAACTGCTTCCTTCTGTCCAGGTTTCGCATCTATTCCAAGCAGTCGGCACTGGAGTCGCTGGCGGTGAGAGCATGGTGATGGCCTGGGAACCCTTACACCCAGCCACAGCACAGAGTGGGCTGGGGAGAGGCTGTCCATTCAGGATCCCCACTTCCAGCCCTCCCTGCCCTGGCTGGCAGCTCTGCCACTACACTGACCCCAGCTCTTCTCCCGCAGCTGTTCTCACTGCAGGCTCCACTGAAGACCCTGCTGCAGCTCACCATCATGCCCATCATTAATGGTAGGCACCACTGCTCCCACACAAGTGGGAGTGTAGGCAGGGGCATAGCAGGGCTCAGCCTCATCCCAGCTCTCCCTCTCTGCAGAGAGGACAAAGAAGGGGGTGCAGATCCCACTGCCCGAAGGCATGGACTTCACCAGGGAGGTGGTCACCAATCACGCTGTAAGTGGTAGGATGGGACAGCCTGTGCCTCCATGTCCTGCTGGGAAGGACATTGTCACCTCCAGCCTTGCACTGACCCTCTTCCCTCTGCAGGGATTCCTCACAGTGGGAGCTGATCTCCACTTCTCCAAGGGGCTACGGGAGGTGATTGAGAAATACCGCCCAGTGCCCACCGCTGCTCCCTACTCCAGCTCCTGGCCTGCAGAGCCCAGCCTGGACCCCAGCTTGCTCTAGCTCTCCTCCCTGGACCAAGGGCAGATCCCGGGCTGGACCCATAGACTGTAGGTAGGAAGCAGCTTCCCTGGTACCACCAGCACATTGTCAGGGCGTCCAGGCCCTGGTGGGGTGCAGCAAGGTGGAGAGGGTGCTCTGGGAAGCCCTGCTGCACCCCTGCTCATTACACTAATAAACCACCTGACTCCAACCACATGGCCTCGTTGCTTGGAGGACATGTCCATGCTGGGGTACATGGTGGAGAGATAGAAAGGAGGCAGCCAATGCTGCTGCCCAGCTCGGGTCCCTGGGAGCAGACACAGCTTAGCACAGTGCCAGAGGGTTCAGAGTGACTGTGCTTCTGCCGCTTAGGTGGGTCACTCATTTCCAGGATGCAGGGACCCCTGCAGAGAGGGCACAGCTCACAGAGCCCAGGGCTCTCTGGCACAGGGCGTTGGCACTCACTGGTGCTCCTCAGAAAGCAGAGGAAAGCGAAGCAGGGGCTGGCACAGAGGTGCGAGGAGGAGCAGAACCACGTTGGTCAGAATTTATTGCGAGTTCCTGAAGCACTGTGTGCCCTGGCAGTTGGATTGTTGTGGTAGTGGTGGTAAGTCTCCTTCAGTGGGAGCAGAGGTGGTGGGATCAAGGTAGAGGTGAGTAGGACACAGCCACCCTTCACTGCTGCTCCTCATAGCCTGCCCAGGCCGTGTGCGTGTGGGGCTGAGGGGAAGTGCTGCGGATTGCTCCCTGCCTGGGAGGGAAGCAGCTGCCACCGCAGACAGGGAGGAGGCAAGACAGGAAGTCACAAGGGAGGAGGTGGCTGCAGCAGGTGCACAACACCTCTCCCACAAGGACAGAGCCCCCAGGACTCGGTCCCCCCAGCCAGTGCCCCCCACCCATGGCAGGCAGCCCTGTCCAGCCAGGAGAGAAGGCTGCAGGCGTGACAGGTCCATGGTGTAGCCGAGCAGCAGCAAGGACGGGCTGTGCAAGGTGCCGGCGGTGAGGGCAGGTGGGGTGGTGAGAGCAGCCGGAGCACTGGGCGCTACCTCTGCAGCTCTCAGTAAGGCTGGTTCTTAATGAAGCGGCAGAACATGGTGAAGGCAGCAAGTGGCCGGTCTGTGGGCACCATGTGGCCAGCTCCCTGTAGGAAAGGGGAGTTGCCAGTGTGGCTGGGGTGCTGCCACAGCCCAGCTGGAACCACCCCACCCTCACTCCAGCCTTAGTGTCCAGCACACCCATCCACAGCCCCACCCCTGGCCCCCAGAGCCCTCAGCCCTACCTTGACAGTGAGGAAAGCGATGTTGGTGAATTCCTTCACAAAGCCACCAATCTGGTTCTCGCCATTTTCAGTGTAGAGCCAGGGCCGGCGAGCCACCTGCACCTGGGAGTAGCAGCAGTGCCTTCAGTGCCCGGGGCTGGCCCTGCCCATGCTCCTGCCACAGCCAGCCACAGCACATAGCCTGGAGCCAGTGACTGGCCTGGCCTGGGCTCTGCCCATTTACCTTCTGGCACAGGGAATCCACAAACCACTCATCCCCGAGGAAGTTGCAAGCCATGTCGACATCCCCATTGTACACCAGGATCCGGTATTTCTGTGTAGCAGACAGAGAGTGAGCTGTTGGCAGGGCAGCATTCCCAGCCAGGTAGGAGGCTGAGCTGGCAGAGACACTCCCAGGGTCTGTGGGCTCCCCTGCACAAACCGTGGCTGCAAGCAGCTTAAGGTACTGCTCATTCATCTGCATGTACAGGCGCTTGTAACTGCGGTTCACGTCAAAGCTGTGGAGAAAGCATTTGGCATTATGTCTGCTCCTTCTCGGAGCAGTCCCTCCCTGCCCACAGCTTGCTCACCTGCACACCTGCCACTCCGGGGCCTCAGGGGCGATGTGCAGAGCCTTCCGCACCTCAGGGGAGTTCAGATACATGCTAGGAGCTGTGGAGTTGGTGCAGGGCGGGTCCATCCGGACCTTCTTTCGGGCTACTGGCATGCGGAACAGGTTCTGGGAGAGTCAGGAGAGTCACTTTCACAGCAGCACCTGCCCCATGGAGCAGCTGCTTTCTGCCCCTCCTGCCCACAATAGCACAACTGGATGGACAGAGGTTGCTCACAGCCCAGCAGCATAGGCACCTCGGCTCACCTGCCGCCAGGAGAACCTCAGTGGCATCCGGATGAAGGAGTTGCCCAGGTCATGTGTGATGAGATAATCACCCTCGTACCTGTAGCCAGAGCGAATATGAGGACAGACTGAAAACCCTGGGGAACAAGGGCTAAGGGCTCTCTTGGGGGAAGTTCTCAGCAGCAGCCAGACACCATCCATCTGTCCCAGAGGGGCTCCCTGCCCAGCCCACCATGTTCCTCTGTGCCAGTGCAACCAAAGCAAGCTGGTGCCTGTAGAACAATTTTCCCTGGGGCTACTCTCACCTCATGCTCCCTGGGACACCTCCATCGCATGGGGCATAGAGGTTGTAGATATTGAGGCCAGACTCCTCTACAATCTGAATCATCTCCCCCATCTGCAAGGAACCGCAAGAAGGGTTTGGGACTCAGCGGGACCCTGGTTGAACTCTGGGCCCACCCAGAGCCAGGCAGGTGCTGCTCGGCACACGTATAGGAGCTCTGGCTCCCCTCACCTTGAGCGTGCAGTTCAGGTTGGAGTTGTCATGGAAGTTGCACTTTCCCTCGGAGCAGCAGAAGGCCTGCAGGTCTTTCCACAGCCTGCAGGCAGAGACCAGGACCGCTTGGACCAGGTGCCAACACTGACATGACAGCTGCCCTGCAGTTCTCTGCCCAGTGGCTACAAGGCACACAGCTTGGCCGCATGCCATCTTTACCCCACAAACAAACACACACGTAGGAGCTGCCTGGGACAAGGGGCCACCTCCACAGCTCAGCTGCTGGCCCAGGGCAGGCTAGGTGCTGCCCTTGTCCTAACACCACCGACCCAGACAGCCCCAGCCTCAGCCATGCACCCATCCTGCTTGCACAGGGACAGTGCATCCAGCATTCTCTCTGCTCTTACTCGGTCCCCAGCAGCCCGTGGTAATAGGCAAAGTAAACGAGGGAGTTGTCATTGATCTCGTAAGATGAGAGGCCGTTTCCCACAGCGATTCCCTGCGAGGTAAGAAGAAAACAACCCTGTTGTGTTCCAGCTCCCCGCGGGGCAGTCACAGCACAGCAGCCGCAGGCAGGAAGCAGATGTGGAACTGTTTACTCAGCGGAGGGAACAGGGAGGGTTGGGGGTGCCTGAGGACGCTCCCCTGGCAGCAGGGACAGACACGTCCACCAGCAGCTGCTGCCAGAACCCCAGGAAGAGATGAAAGGCTGCAGGACCAGGCATGCCCTACATCCCAGCTGGTCCCCACCCTGGCTGTGTCAAGCCCTCTGCTCCCTGGCTGGGCAGAGCCAAGCTGCCCACCTTCAGGTTGAGGCTGGAGTCCTGCATCACCCACTCTGCCAGTGTGGGGATGTAGACCCCTCCATAGCTCTCCCCTGTGAGGAAGAGATCGTTCTTGGAGTACTCAGGGAAGAGCCGGAGGAAGTCCTTCAGTGCCAGGTAGTTGTTGTGAGCAACCTGCAGGAAGAAGATGGCAAGGTCAGGTGGTGAGGCTGCACCCCATGCCCAGGAGGGGGCAGGCAGGGGAGCAGGGCTTTCCCTGCACCCCAGTCACTCGCCTCCGTGTCATTTGTGCCATACTTCTTGTCATCGGAGTATGAGAAGCCGACACCAGCAGGAGATTCCAGGTAGAGGATGTTGGCAATCTGCGAGGACAGCAGAGGAGCCAGCGATCAGGGGAGACCCTCCTCTGGCTCAGTGGGGCCAAAGGCTGCTGGCCCCGCCCAGGGCAGCACCCACAGGACCATGGCCCGCCCCAGGACTGTGCAGGGGTGGCCACATTCCTGTGCTGCTCAACAGCACATTCGAGAGGAGAGCGTGTTGGGTGGGAGGGGAACAGCAGAAGGGTCAGCTCCATGGAGAAGGCGGGAGGAACTGGCTCAGGGCCACCTCATCTCGCAGCCACAAAAGGAAGCAGCGCCTGTGCCTGTACCTTGTTCCACGCGTACTCATTGTACTTCAGTGTGACCCCATCAGGCTGGATCTGAGGAAGAAGGTGGTGACTGATGGGCAAAGCAGAGCAGGGCACAGCGGGATGGCTCGTGCCACGCAGCCGGTCATCCCCTGACTTCTCGAGCCACGGAATAGCAGTGACTACTAACCAGGAAGGGGCCATGCTCCTTGAGGAAGCCCTCCATGGAGCTGCAGCCAGGGCCCCCGTTCAGCCACAGCACCAGGGGGCTGCTCTGGGGATTGCTCTGGGCCTCCACGAACCTGTGGACGTGCAGCCGTGAGCGCCCGGTGCCAGCCGATGCCCCCCCATCGTCAGGCACAGTCCCACGTACCAGTAGTGCAGGTACTTGCCCGGCCCGGCGCAGAGGTAGCCCGAGAAGTGGCGGAAGGAGGGCTGCTTGGACAGCCCAGGCAGGTACGTCACCTCGTGGTCCGGGGGGGCGGCCCGGCCCAACCCCAGCAGCAGCAGCGACGACAGCAACACTGGCCCCATCTGCGGTGGGCGAAAGGGACGGTCACGGCGCTGTCGGCCAGGAACGGCCGCGGCAGCGCCCCGCGAGCGCCCCGGCCCGGACCCCCACTCGGGGCTGATCCGCAGCCCGGCCCAGTCGACTTCCCTGACGCCGGCCCCGGTCCCTCC
>VZTF01009638.1:1004164-1118357 GCA_013397755.1 Cnemophilus loriae | reverse complement strand
CTCTGCAGCAGCTCGAGGCTCAGCGACGGGACTCCCTCTCATGTCTCTCTCTCTTCAGCAACAAGTGCACCACTTTCCACCGTCACTCCTTGCTCTCCACAAGGAAGGCGTAGAGGACGTGTCCTCCCTTGCCCGGCGCCCGGTGTAGGAGGAGACTCAGGAACTGCTTGAAGAAGCATTTCATCATACTGGTTTGGAAGCTGAACCTGTCCTGGACAGAGGCACTCTCTGTGCTGATAGAGGCCAGCAAGCCCTGGTCCACTCACTAGAAAGTTTTCATCACTTTGACCACCCTGATGAGCACTGAGGCCGAGGTCCTCACGGAGCGTGGGAGCCACGCTCCGAGGAGGCACCCCAGCCACAGTTTGTCCCATGACCACATGTGAGTCCTCACCTGCTGTGACACCACTTTCAGTGTCCCCTATCTGCTGCTTCCAGTGCAGTTTTGTCACGGTGCTGTCTCGTGGAACACCCCGTGTATGTGTGGGCATGGTGGTTGTTCACCTCACTGATCACGAGGTGGTCTATTCCTGTCTTGTACTGCAGCACAAAATAGGCTGGGCAGAAGCTGGGCTGCTTCTTTTTTCTCTTCTCACTGTATTTTTGGATCTGGGCACATCCCAACTTCACCTATGTGAACCTGCAAACGTTGAGAAAGCATTAATGGAGGAAGCAAAGGTGGTGCAGGCTGCCAGCATTTAGTTTTGCCTTTTCTTGTGTGCAACTCTGTATTCAATTAGTGGCCAGACAAACCCACATGTGCTGCTCAGGTACACAGGCTGGCTGCTCAGGTTTGGGGTAAGAAAGCTCCAGCAAAGGAGAAACAAAGGAACAAAGAGTTGCAAACAGCCATGAGCAGACACAACAGAGCAACCCCAGCTCTTGCTCCCAGCAGCGCCACTGCTTCTGCTCTGCACAAACAGCAAAGACAATGACGAGAATTTCATACCCCTATGTTTGTGTCTTTATCCCTAAACGACACGGTTCTGCAACTCTGGACGAGCAGGCTAGAACATGACAAGAAAAGCTTCAAAGAAGGAGATTAAATTGTATCTTAAGAAGGCAAGTTATATTTTAAAAGGGCAAAGGGAGCGGTTGTGTAACTAGCGAGTGACCTTGCAGCCTTTGTGCACACAAGCAGATCCACCAGCTAAGATGGAAAGGAAACGGCGCCACTACACCCGCTTGGAGAAGTGAAGGCTGTGGAATCAAGTGCTCCCAGAGGGAAACCTGATATCACCTTTCCACTGCAGTGAGGTAAGGACAGCTGGAGAATGCTGCAGATGCCGATGCTTGGTGTCTTGATACTTGAGCTGAAAAAGGCAGGAGCTATATAGTGGACACAGCAAGTGTGTGGTACAGCTGGCAGCGCCTCGGTACCGGGGCATCACACTACCGGGATCAGCCCGGTTTTCAAAACCAGGTACGGGACAGCGCCTGTGCCCCGGGGCAGCGCTGGGCTGGGCCCAAGCGGCGGCGCCACGGGGCCTGGCGGTGCTACACCGGGGGACCCGGGGCGCACGGCCCTGCCACAGGGGCTGCTGCGAGCTCCAGCCGGACGCGGCGGGCGGGCCTTACCTGACGTCCTGGCGGACAGCGGTGCCGTGCTGCCGGTTGTTATATCGCACCGGGACGCAGCTCAGTAGCCAGTAGCGAGTAGCCTCCCCTTATAGGCGAGGAAGCGGCAGCCCAGCTCCATGGCGAGGGGTGGACGCGGGGGGAAAGCCCGGCCGCTCTCCGCCCAGTCGTCGCCCCCGCGCCCCCAGGACCGGCCCAAGCCCAGCCCGCCGCCTCCGTTAAACCAGCCCGGCACCGCCCGCACCCTGATCCTGGCCAATCAGCGCCGCGTTCTCCGGATTGACAGGAGGCGAACCAACCAGCCCAGAGCATCCTGACAACACGAGGTGACTGACGGCTCTACCGTCCAATCACATGGCGGTCCGCGCCCTGCGGACGGGCGCTGCTTCCTGGTCCGCCGTGCTGGTCGGGTCGCGGTGCCGGTCCGGGGTCGCGGAGGCGATGGGGGCTCCGGGCGGCGCCGGCGGGGCTGGAGCCAGTAGCGGATCTGGGCCGCGATCTGGGCCGCCGCCGGCCGGGGACCTGCGCAGCGTGCTCATCACCAGCGTGCTGAACCTGGAGCGGCTGGAGGTCGACCTCTTCAGGTGCGCGTGGGCACCGGGGCGGCGGAACCGGGCCGGCTCCCCCTCCGCCGCCACCCTCACCGCGGCCGCCTTCTCCCCGCAGGGGCCGGCACCACTGGGTGCCCGCCACGCAGCGCCTCTTCGGCGGGCAGATCGTGGGGCAGGCGCTGGTGGCGGCCGCCCACTCCGTGAGCCGCGACGAGCAGGTGCACTCGCTGCACTGCTACTTCGTGCGGGCAGGTGCGCCCGGCCAGCCGGGGAACCGGGCGGCGGGGACGGGGTGCAGGGGTTCGGGAGGGGCCCGGAAGGGGCTGGGAGGCTGGGGAAGTTCGCAGGAGTGAGGAGGCGCCGTCATCCCGGCCCCAGCAAAGCAGGGAGGGTGTGGGTGGCACTGCCGGGCTCGGCTCCTGCAGGGCAGGTTTCGTCTGTGCGTGGTGCGCCGTGGCCCAGCGGCAGAACGTCCCTTTCCTGTCCCAGGGGACCCCAAGGTGCCGGTGCTGTACGAGGTGGAGCGGACCCGTACAGGGAAGAGCTTCTCCGTTCGCTCTGTAAAGGCCATCCAGCATGGAAAGCCGATCTTCACCTGCCAGGCCTCCTTCCACCTCTCCCAGGGAAGCCCAGTGCAGCACCAGTTCACCATGCCAGCCGTGCCACCCCCCGAGGAGCTGCTGACACGGGAGGAGCTCATCGAGAAGTTCCTGCAGTGAGTGGGATGGAAGGGACACACCAGGGATGTCCCTTGCTCCCTGGGGTATGGGGAGATGTGGGAGAGGACGGTCTGAGTTCCCAAATATGCCTGGGAGGGGAACAGAGGAGCAGAACACGACAGAAGCTGTGCCCCTTTTGTCTTTCTGTGCGCCCCTGGATCCCTGGGCTGGAGCTGCTGCCAGTAGGATGTGCTCCAACCTGCCTGCCTGGCATTAACCTCACTTCTCTGTGCTGGGCTGCAGGAATCCTAACTTGGCCGAGAGATACAGGAAGCATCTCACCAAGATCCAAGCTCAAGATGTGCCGATTGACATGAAACCCGTGAACCCACCAGATATATTCTGTTCAGAGCCACAGGAGCCGAAGCAGCTCTTCTGGGTGCGAGCACGAGGCTACATAGGTGGGTCCTGCTGGGTCCAGGTGCGTCCCAATCCAAGGGCTTAAGCACCAGCTCACACCGTGGAGCACTGTTGCAACAGAGTGGGCTGGGAGGGCTGTGATTAGGGGGCTGCCTGCGCCCCAGCCTGGGCACTTCAAGGTTGTAATACAGGTGTGCGTGCAGAGGTGATGCTGTGAGCCATGCTGGGGCAGGGCATGGCATGGCCAAGGGAGTGGGTCTGGAAGAATCTCGGCTGTGCTTGGCAGCTGGCTCCAGGGGAGCGGAGCCCCTGGGGCTCTGCCTTGTGCTGCACCCCAGGCGTGTCCCACGGGCCCCTGCGGGATGGGCAGCACTGGTTGCTCTGCAGGGGAGACTGACATGAAGGTGCACTGCTGTGTGGCCGCCTACATCTCTGACTACGCCTTCCTGGGCACGGCCCTGCTCCCGCACCGGCAGTACCACATCAAGTTCATGGCATCCCTTGACCATTCCATGTGGTTCCACGCGCCCTTCAGAGCTGACCACTGGATGCTGTACGAGTGTGAGAGCCCCTGGGCTGGTAAGTCCTTAGTGCGTTTTTGGGAGACCTTCATGGCCAAGGCCAGCCCTGCCTGTTCTGGGTGCAGTGGGCTGCAGTCTGACAGTCCCCCTCTGCAGGTGGGTGCCGGGGCTTGGTGCAGGGACGGCTGTGGCGCAAGGATGGGGTCCTGGCTGTCACCTGCACACAGGAAGGTGTCATCAGGGTGGAACAGACACCAAACCAGAGCAAGCTCTAGCTGAGGAGACCCTATAGACTGGGGCTTAGGCATGCCAAGGGAAGGACCCTGAGATCAAGACAGGACCTGGACAGGAACAAGAAGGAGACCAGGAGACCAGGGATCAAGCACTGCAGGAAGTCCTGTTGCCAGAGGTGTCTGCAAGAGACAGTGACCAAGAGAGCATTGCTGCAACCAGCTGCTAGCTGCACAGCATGTAACTGCACGCTGCCATCAGCCACCCTTCACTCACCTTAAAATAAAGCCATTGGGTGAAGAGCTGGACTCTGTCCCTGGAGTTTGTCTCCTTGGACCCGTGACTGTGCTTGCCCGAGGGCAGGCAGTGCCAGGGGCACAGTGGATCAGCTCTGCCCCCACCGCAGGCTGGGTCACAGGAGGAGAAGTTGCTAGGCATAGGTTGCTTCCTCTTCTCACTTCTGCACTGCTTGTGGCCTGGTGCCTCAGTTGCTGCTTCTCCTTGCCCTTGGGCTCCTCCCCAGGACTGGGCGTGGGCCCAGCTGGGAGCTGGGAGAAGGGATGAGGCAGCTCCCACCTCTGTGTGGAGGCCTGAGGCCTCCCACTAATGGTGCCCTGGGGTAGTGGGGCTGAACAGACACAGCAGGAGCCTTGCTCTTCTTCCTGCCAAGACTTTATTTAATAAAGTCCTTTCTATTGTGTAAGTTTCATGGGAAGTTCCTGGCAAGAGCCCTCGACCCTGCCAGAAGCTTTCCCGTTCCCTTGCAAGGTGCCAGTACATCCTAGCTAAAGTCTCAGCCACTCCACGATCCCCTGCAGAGGGGGAGCAACTTCTGGCAGCACCAGTGTGGGTGGTGGACCCCTGTGAGTCCCCGGCCCTGCAAGACAGACTAACCACAGGGAAAGTGCAGTCAGGAGGCAGCTCCGGGCATGGGCTGTGCTGCCCGTGGCACTGCAGTGCTGCTCCCCTGCCCCATTGCCACCTACGGCATTGCCCTCACTGTTCCCAGCTGCCACAGGCATGAGCCCCCCACAGCCTCTGCCCTCCCGCCCATGTGGGCACAGGCGGCTCATTCCAGAGGCTCCTTGATCAGGCATTCCTTCAGGGAAGGCTGCTGCTGCAGGGGCAGCCCAGCTTCCCGCAGGTCCTGCAGCCGGGCCTCTGAGCGCCGCTTGTCCTTGCCCACCTTCCAGGCCAGGTGGACGTGGGCCTGCAGGAAGGGTCCCAGGAGTGGGTGGCTGCCCTGGGCCTCCAGCAGCTCCAGTGCCTGCTCGCAGCAGCCATGGGCCTCACTGAGCTGGTCCAGCTCCTGGTGGCAGACGGCCAGCCCAGCCAGTGTCAGCAGGAAGCGGCCAGAGCTACAGACCCCCAGCCGGTCCTGCAGCCGGTAGGCGTTGGCCCAGGTGGCCAGGGCCTCGCGGTACATTCCAGTGCAGGTCAGGCGCTGTGCGGCCTGCAGGTCCGGCAGGAAGAAGAACTCAAGGAACTCAGGAGAGCGGCGGATCTCATCGATGGAGTGCAGATGGGACAGAAACTGCTCAAAGGCTCGGCTCCGCTTGGCAATGGTCTCAGCGGTGAAGTTCCGGCGCAGCCTCTTCCTGGGGAAGGCAACGCTGGCCATGTCGCAGCTGAAGCGGCAGCGCAGGCGGCGGTTCAGCTGCTCAAAGTCTGAGTAGCGCCGGGCGATGGTGGCAGGGGCCTTGTCAAACTGGCCAGAGCGGATCAGGTAGATGGTGTAGAGCTGCGGGAGAGGCAGGTGTCAGGCAGTGCTGTTGCTCCTGGCACCGGCACAGCCGGGTGTGCGGCCACAAAGGGGCCGGGGGAGTTTGCCCAGACAGAAGGGGCAGTGGACTGGGCTGCTGCAGCAGCAGCACCCATCAGCAATAGTTACCTGAGGCTCATCTGAGCCGCCAGCACCATCCGAGCAGCACGGGGAAAGAGAAAAAAATAAGCGCCAGCCCCGCGGGATCCCTGCCCCGGGGAGAGCAGGACTCGTACCCACCCCGTGCCCGCCCAGCCGCGCCGGGCTCACTCACCACGTACTTGGAAGAGCGCTCGCTGACCACACTGGCGCTGGTGACCTCGAAGAGCAGCCGCTGCGGTGCCAGGCTGCCCCGCGCCCTCCGCCACAGCTCCTGCAGCTGCCGGGTCAGCAGGCTGCCGCCGGGACGCTCCGCCGCAGAGACCCACTCTGTGCCGGGAGAGGGGTGTCAGTGCCCTCCGTGGGGACAGGGCTCTGACATCTGTCGGGCTGCCGGACGCCACCATCGCATGAGTGTCCCCGGAGTCACCCCAGTCCCCCCAGCTCACCACCCCAGCACCTGCCTCCGTCCTCCGTGCCTGCTGCCGCCCCCGGCGCCTGCGGTGGCTCCTCCAGCTCCTCGCTAGCTCCGTCCCCCTCCTCCTCCTCGTCCTCCTCGTCCTCGTGGCTGGTGAAGCTCAGGGNTGCCCACCGCGGCACGGCCCCTCGCGGGGACAGCCCGGCCCCGGGACACCCTCCCGGTGCTGCCCGCGCCCCGGTCCGCTCGCGCTGCCCCGGGCCGGGCCGAGCCGAGCCGGGTGGTGCCGAGCGATGGCCGCTCCGCCACGGCTCGTCCCGGGATCCTCCCTGCGCGGCCCGGCCTCCGCCGGGAACCCGGATCGGGGTGGTGGAGTCGGCACCGCCCGGCACGGCCGGGATCGGGATCGGGATCGGGATCGGTCCCTGCAGCACCGCCCAGGATTCTCGGATCAGGGTCTGGGCTCAGCCTGGCGCTGCCCGGAGCTCCTGCCCGGGAACCAACCCCGCCCTGCGCGGTCTCTGCTCCTCTGTCCCCTGTCCGGGATGTCCTGGTCGGGCCGAGCCCGAGACATCTGCCCTGGGGTCACAGGAGCCCCACGCTCTCGTGCCCGGCACTGTGGTGTCCCAGGGTCTTGATACCCGAATACCCTGGCACCGCTGTACCCTGACAGCCAGGTTCCCCAACGCCCCTGTATCCTGGTACCCCAGACTCAGGCTCCCGATCTCACTGGGATGTCCCCAGGGCAACCTTGGCACCCTGCCACTCCAGCCTCAGTCAGCCTCAGCACGCGCCCTGTGGCTAGGCTGCACCTCCAGCACTTGCCCGGCCTTTTTTAGTGCCTGCCTGCTCACTCCTCACCACTTCCTTGGGAATGTCTATAAATATCGATGAACCAGCCCAGCTGCTGCCATCGCTCTACCCTGCTTGCTCACTGCACCCTGTTCCAGCGCCCTGCACCCCACCTGTGTTCAGATGGGACCCCTGAGCTTTCCTGGGCAGGGTGGGATGCACTAGAGGCTGGACTTGTTCCCAGTTCCCACCTGGTGAATGGGGGTCCTGGCAAAACCAGGAGCCAGGGAACCCCTGGCACTGGGACCTTATGGGACACCCTGACCCCACTGCAGCCCTGAGGCTCTGAGCACCACAGGGCACAGGCCACTTGGCCAGTGTGACCCCAGAGCCACCAGCCCCAGCCGGCCCTGGCAGCAGTGGCTGGCACGAGCTGCGAGTGTGAGGACTGAGCCTTCGAGGAGGCACCGGGCATAATTCCCACTCCTCAGAAGCACGAAAAGATGGACCCATTTCCGGAAACAGGTGCCAACAGCGCCGAGGACCCCAAAACATGTGGCTTATGCTCCAAATCTCTCCAGGGACTTTGTGCCCCAGGCCCCACTGGGGACTCCTTCCTTATCTGGGGCAGGGTACTGCAGCACTGCTCTGCCTGGGCCCCCTGGGGCAGAAAATGGAGGCGCAGGGGGGATGCTGCACCTGGGAAAACCAGCTCGGTATTGGGAGCTTAGCCCAGGAAGGGCTGCGTTTTCAGGGGGTAGTGGGTGATAGTCCATGCACATTGTGCAGGGGGGACTTTGGCTCCCTTACCCCGGTGATACTGAGGGCTCTAGGGCTATTTTTAACCCCCTCATTGCTGAGTTGCCTTGGATGGGGGTGTTGGGGGTGGGCAGAGCAACGCTCCTGCCACAGCTTCAGTGTCCCTCCTGAAGGGCTTGAATTTCCATCCTAGCCTCATCCCCATGTTAATCCCAGCCCTTGGCCAATAAAGCTTTGGCTAAATTAGGTAAAGGCATCAGTTGCCAGTGAGAGGGGCTGGGTGCTGCCAGAGTGCTGATAGGCTGAGGGGTTCAGGGGGCAGTAGCTGGAGGCACGTCCCACAGAGGAGACACTACAAATTGGGGTGCCAGGGGCATCACGAAGCTTCTGGGAGTTCCTGCTGCAGGAGCTGGTGATTCTCTGCGGGTGGGAAGCACCATAAATTCCCAAGATGGTAAGCGCTCCTGTGTGCTGTGTGCTGAGTGCCATGTGCTGTGTGCCAGGACAAGACCTGACCGGGCAGGAGGCACCAGGGGGATCTGGGCTGTGGAGGTGCCTCTGCAAGGGGCAGTAGGGAGATAGTCTCCAGTGCTGGACTGACCATGGCAGTGAGGGCAGGGAAGTGTTGCGGTGGTGCAGGGTCCTCGTAGGACAGATCTGAGGATGATTGTGTGGCTGCTGAGGGGGTGCCCGGGGACATCATCTCAGCCCTGTTCGGAGCTCAGGGCTGCACAGAGGCAGTGGTGGCAGGGGTGGCTGAAAGCCGAGCACTGGGTCATGCGACACAGTGTCGCTGCCGGCTCCGTGGCCGGCCTGCGCCTCCAGGAGAAACTCGATCGGGGTTGACAGGTGCCACGGCTGTAGCCCCAACGATCCCTACAAGGGGAGCTCAGGAGACCCCAAAAATAGCACTGCATGCCTAGGATGCCAAGGCTGCACACGGGGACCATGACCCCTGCACAATAGAGCCCCCCAGACAGCGGGGGACTCGGGCAGGCAGCTCGCTGCAGCTCACCATGTTCATGGATGCCTGGAAGGCACCAGAACTGTAGGGGTTGCTGGTGTCTGTGGCTCATGCCAGCACAGGATCGTCCTGCAGCAGAGCAGAGGTTCTTCCCATAGCCAGGCACTGCTGGGCCATGCTGTGTGAGGAGTCTCGGGTCTGATATCGGTGGCGCGGTGACTCCTCTCCCTTGCCTTGCAGACAGACCAGCAAGCAGAAGCCCGTGCCTTCCTCAGTGAGGAGATGATTGCGGGTGAGTGTGGGGACGGCAGGGAGAGGGGCTGGATATGGCCATGGTGCAGGGCCTGGTTCTGCCCCAGTGCCCGGGCCTGACCTCTCTCTCCACAGAGTTCAAAGCCGCCTTCGACATGTTTGATGCTGATGGCGGTGGAGACATCAGCACCAAGGAGCTGGGGACAGTGATGAGGATGCTGGGCCAGAACCCCACCAAAGAGGAGTTGGATGCCATCATTGAGGAGGTGGATGAGGATGGTGAGCAGCCCTTGGTGGTTGGTGGCAGGGGTGGGTACTGGACCCTAGGCAGGCAGCCTGACCCACGCTTGGCTCCCTCCCTACAGGCAGCGGTACCATCGACTTCGAGGAGTTCCTGGTCATGATGGTGCGCCAGATGAAAGAGGATGCCAAAGGCAAGTCTGAGGAGGAGTTGGCCAACTGCTTCCGCATCTTTGACCGGTGAGTGGGGGGGGTGAAGTGGCCCATCCTATCTGTGGGGGCAAGCGAGGTCCTATCCCTCCCTCACCCTCCTGCAGGAATGCGGATGGGTTCATTGACATTGAGGAGCTGGGTGAAATCCTGAGAGCCACCGGGGAGCCTGTCACTGATGAGGACATAGAGGACATGATGAAGGACTCAGACAAGAACAACGATGGTCGCATTGATTTTGATGGTGAGCAATGGCCCCAGCCAAGCACCCATGTTGTGCACCCAGGCAGGGCCATGGGCTGAGGCTGCTGCTCTCTTGCAGAGTTCCTGAAGATGATGGAGGGTGTGCAGTAAGGGACCAGACATTCCTCAGGCCGGCTGCTGAACTCAGCCCTGCTCCCCTGCTGTCCAGGGAGCAGCAGCTCCACAGCAGCTGGCCCTCAGCACTGGCTGGGACCTTGCTCCATGCTGGGGTCCTGGTCTCATCTCACCACTGGCGGCTGAGCTTTTCCTCCCATCTGTCACCTGTGGCTTTGATTCAAGCCTCAATTAAAGAGGAAAGGCTTGAGCTGCTGGTGCAGGACTTCACTGGGGGTGCATGGGGACGGGGCTGTGGCAGTGTGTCCCTGCTCTGCTCCCCAGGGAGGGAATGTGGGCGGGCTCACACCACAGGGCAGTGCTGCAGGGGCAGCACAGAGTTGCGGTTCCCACGGACTCTTGGGCAGGGGCCAGTGCTGAGCTCAGAGTTTCTGTGCAGAGCAGCTCGTTCACACGCCAGAGGGTGAGGGAGCATGGCCCCAGCCCTGACGGTCCTGCTCCAGGGCAGGGCTGTGAGACCACAGTTCTAGAGAGCCACCACTGCCTGCCCTACACTGGGACCCACATCTCCCACACAGAGGACCTGGCTAAAAGGTGGAAAGGCAGGAGCAGCCCCCTCCCTACAGGGGAAATGTGACACTTGTCTCTGTGTCTCTCTCTGAAGACGCTGTGCCAGCCTGCTGGGCATCATAGCTCCCTGGGGACCAGCTGGGGTGGAGCACAACAGGGGGGATGAGGCAGGATACAGTCCCCAGCCAGGGTGGGTGGGACCATGGGACCCAGACACAACTCAGAGCTGGTCACTTACCCGCAGCGCTATGGCACAGAGCAGCCGAGACCCCTGGAGAGCCAGCGACCACTGTGGGCGTCCTGACCCTGCCCTGTTTTCACGGGGTGTAATGGCACCAGGCAGAAGGGATGTGTGCCATGGGCGGAGGGCAGTGGGAATGTGTGCCATAGCCCAGGTTGCCCTCTGCAAGGCCACAGCTGGACACCGTCAGCTGGTGCTGCAGCTTGGGGGGAGCAGTGACAGCCCTTGGCTGCGCGAGGAGCGACGCAGGAGGAGTGCAGAGGCCTGTGAGCTCAGCATGGGTAAGGAGGGAACTGCTCTTCTAGGCAGCAGCCACAAGGAACCTCTGCACCCACACTGGGGCCAAGGAGGGGCCCCAGGGCCGCCCCAGCTCAGCATGCCTATCCCACAGGGCTGCGGCGGGTGCTGCTGGCGGGGCTGCGGCAGGCCCCGGAGAGCCCTCTGGAGCGGCAGGAGCTGGAGCGGCTGTGGGTGCTCTTCCTCTCCGCCCTGGAGCTCTTCCTGCAGGACCTGTACAGAGCCCAGCACCTCTGCCAGCTCTTCGCCACACAAGGGGGTGGTGTTGCCCCACTGTGCACAGGGCTGGGGGGCTGGGGGCTGCCCAGCCGGCGAGGAGGGGGTCCCGCACAGCCCCCAACCACCCAGTGCTTGGAGCAGGAGATTGAGCAGGTGAGGGCCATGCTGGCAGAGATGGAGAGTGGAGCCAACATTCCGCCATGGACGGTGGAAGCCACAGAGACCACACAGCCAGCAGAAACAAGCGGCACCACAGAGAGAGTGGCTTGGGGAGGCCCCTGTGCTGGGCACTGCTGTGGAGTGCTGTGAGCTAGGGGGGCAGGAGATGGCAACAGTGGTGGCAAGCCTGTCACAGAGCAGGGGACAGAGGCCCTATGTACTCCCACAGTCCTCAACTTCTGCCTTTGTAGGTGATGGTGGGGGCTGCTCCCACCCTGTAGAGGGAATGGGACCACTCCAGGCCCCCAGATATTGTTAGAGCTCCTGTTACCCCACAGGGGTCAGTGTCTCTTCCACCTTCCCTGCCCACACTCACAGAGAGGCCTCTGGGCACTCAGTGTGTGCCACGCTGCCACAGAATCCCCTGCAGAAGTTATAAACCTGCATTTATTTATACATTAACCGTAGCTCGGACTGCGACATTAATTTAAAAACAGCCTATGATACAGAACGCGGGGGACAGCCGGGAGGGAGTGGGTATGTTGGGGGGCAGTGGTGACAGTCAGGTCTCCTGGCTCTTGGTCTGCTTGTTGTACGTCTCCCGCACATACTTCTTGTAGGCTGAGGAGAGAGGGGGAACATGGTGCCAAGAGTCCTGAGGCAGAGGCCAAGGCAGCTGTAGGGCCAAACAGGCACTGGGGGCTGTGCTGCTACCCATCCCACTGGGGAGGGGGAAGGAGGGTTCTGCTTCAGGCACTCACCGACTTGGTTCTTCCAGAGCTCGGCAGCATGTGTGTTCAGAGGGCTCTCGATGTTTGGCTCTGGAAACAGAGGCTGGGTCAGCTGGTGGGGTGACCTGGACACCCTTGAGCCCTGATCTGGGTTGGGGATTCCCACCACCACCACCACCAGCAGCAGCCCTTCCCCCAGCACTCCACAGCAGTTTGTCCACGAGACCCACCTGCCAGCAGGCTCTGTATGGAGAGCAGGATGGTGCGGACATCATACAGTGCCGACCACTTTTCCTTGAGGATGTCGAGGCAGATGTTGCCCTGGGTGTCGACGTTGGGGTGGTAGCAGGGGGTCAGGAACCGCACGGTGGGTGCTGTGTAGGGGTACCCGCTGGGGAACTCCAGCGACAGCTTGTACCGCAGCTCCTCGTAGGGCTGGGGGTGGGAGTCGAGGAGGACAGGAGTCAAGGGGGGCCATAGCCCCAGAGGTGGGGGGAAGCCTCGGGGAAAAGAGGTACAGGGGCAGTGGAAGGCTGGGACGACACTCAGCTGAAGGGAGGAAGGTGGGGCAGGGTCAGGGCCACCCCCAGACCGGGATCTCGCCTCTCACCGTCCCGGCGGCGCCGTCAATGGTCCCGATCCACTTGAAGAGGTTGTCGGACTCGGGGAAGGCAGAAATGCCTTTGTCACCGGACATCTGCGGGGGCAGCACGTCAGGGCGGCCCGGCACACCCCGAGACACCCCCTCCTTTCTCGCTCCAGTTCAGCCCCAGGAGCCCTTTGGACCCCCGACCCCCGGCTTGGTCCCAGGATCTCCAAACCCCGACTCGGCCCCGGGGCCCCACTCACCATCAGCGCCATCAGTTCTTGCTGCAGCCTGCGGGGAAAGCGCACGTTACTGGCCGGCTCACCGGGGCAGCCCCCGCCCGCAGCCCCGGCCCCAGGTCCGCTCACCTCTTCCCCACCGCGCCGCGGGCCGCCGTGGCCCCGGTCTCAGCCGCTTTGCGGGCGGCTGCGCTGGACACGGCGGCGGGGTCCGCGTTCTGTGAGGCCATAGCGGCTCCCGGGGCACAGACCGGCGCACCGACCTCCGGCCGCCGCTGCCGGCGGGTCACGGGCTGGACGCGGCTCCCGCTCCCGGGCGGCGCCGCACCGGGCTCCGCTCGCTCCTTCCCTCCCCTCCCTCCCGCAGTCGCGTTCGGGGCAGGACTGGGGCCCCGCTGCGGCTCTCCCAGTGCCGAGCGGCGGTCAGGGCTCCCCTAGCGGGGCTCCCCAGTGCCGAACGGCGGTGCTGGGGCTCTCTCGTGCAGTGGCGGTGGCCTGATCCCAACCCCCGTCCCAGANGATCCGGCCAATCACCGCCCGCCGAGGATGCAGCTCCCACGGTAACGGCCAGGGCTGCTGATTGACAGCCGGCCGCTGATGTACAGCGCTGTGATTGGCCACTGCCCCGCGAGGGGCGGAGCCGCGGGCTCCGCAGGCCCTTAAACGGCCAGACACCTCCCGTGCCCGGTCCCCAGGACGCGGCGAGGTGGGAACGAAGCGGCTTTATTGGGGGGGCCTCAGGGCTCGGGGGGGTCCTCGGGGGGCGGCACGTCCCCCCCGCGGCGAAGCGTCTCCATGTGCTTCTGCATCTTCTCAGTCATCCAGGCTGGTGGGATGAAGGGCTTCAGCTCTTCCAGCCGCAGATCAACAGAGTCCCTGGGGAGGAAGGAGGGTGAGATGGAGGGACTCTAGCAGCCACTGCTGACCCCAAACCCACCATGTCCCCTAGCACCCATCAGTACCAAGCCAACATCCACCAAACCCACCATGGATCCCAATCAGCCTACCACAAACCCCCAACCAACACCAAGTCCAAAACCTTAGTCGCCCAACATGGCCCCCTGGCACCAAACCCCAACCATAACCGAGGCCCCCAACCGTCATGGAGAGAGTCCCTCCAGCACAGGATGTCCCTGCAATGCAGCAGTGAGGGAGGACATGGTGGGGGCCCCCACGTAAGCGGCCCCAGGCAGCACCTTCGGAACGTCTGCTTTGATCCTCACCTGTAATCCTCACTGGCGGCCAAATCCCGAATGTCCTCTTCAATGAGGAGGTAGGCCTGTGGCACAAGGCAGGGGACACCTCAGAGTGCCTGCGAGGGGCGGCCGGGGCAGCGCCACACCCCCCAGCCACTGCTGTCCCCGTGGGAGCCAGCTGTGCCGCCTGGCCCACGCCCCAGTCCTGTGGGCAGGGGACGGACCTTGGCAGCGCTGTGTCCCTGCGCCCTGCCTATCCTCCTGCCACCGCCGCCTGTCCCGCGGCTCATCCGCCCCTGCTGACGCTGCGGCGGGCCCTGCGCCCAGCCGTACTCACCATCTTGCCCCCAATGGCCCTCATGTGCTGCTGCTCTGTCAGCCAGTGCTTATCCTGCGGGTCGGCTGCGTACTGCAATAAAGCAGCAAGGACCGAGCTGAGCACGGGCGACAGACCTTCTCCTAAAAGCCCCCTCCTGTGGGACGCTGCGCCCCGCTCCGCCTGCCCTGCTCCAGCCTCAGCCCTGGCTCTGGCAAACCCGCTGCCTCGGCAGGCACGCGACACCGTTGGCTCGTGTTCCATGCGCTAGCCAGACCTTGGGAACATGCTCCGAGATAACAAACAAAGGCATGGGGGAGGAAGAAAACAAGGGAGCTGAAACACACGCTCCCAATTCCCATGGGAAACCATCTGGCTGTGGCACCTGACCTTAAAGAGGTGGGGATGCTTGATGTAGAGCCGCCCTCTTGTTCCTCCCATCCCGAGAGCTCTGCAATAGGAACATGAGGGGTGTTAGGTATGTGGAGAGGGCAGCTGCAGTGGCACAGGGACACCCCTCTCCTCCCCAAGCCCTTCCTACTGCTTTCGAGGCAGAGAAGCGAAGTGACGGGAGGAGTGTCACGGGCTCCTGCCTGGGGACACCACCCTCCATCGACAGGGCCATTCCTTACTTGTTTGCTCGAGATCCCAGCACAAAGGTTGTGGTTTCAGTCAGTCGGGATGGATCCCACTACAGAGCAATTGGAAAAGTGGCAACATTAGAAATGACGTTGGTGCTGGCCATGCTCCACAAGCCTCGGCTCTCTGACAGGGAACCTTGGAGCTGCCTCCGGACTGGGAGGGAGGGAGCTGGCCACAGACCTCCAGCCTTGCGCAGGGAGGGACGTTACATTCTGTCTGGGCTGATCTAAGCAGCTTCCCTCGTGGGAAACACTTGTGGGATTCTCCTGGCTACTCCTGGTCTCCTCAGGTCTCCCTCAGCGGCACCATACCGCAGGGCTACAGGCTGCAGTGCCTGGGGAGACCAGCAAAGGCCTCCGGGCACTTCGCTTCCTCTTCTTGCTCCACCCCTGCCCAGGGCCTCATCAGGGCAGAGCACAGCCCGTGCTGTCCTGCACTCCTGCAGCTGCAGGGCTCTGCTAGTGGGAGCAAAGGGGAGGAGAGAGGGAGCCCAGCAGCGTCGGACAGCCAATACCTTTGGTCCATCCCTTTTCACAGGCTCAGAGACTTTGAGCTTCCACCTGAGGGGAAGGAAAACATAGTAAGAACAAGTCCCAGTGGGATCAGCTTAGTCACCACCAGCAGCAGGGACTGAGCCCTAGCCCTTCCAGATCCACCCTTGTTCACACCCTCCATTCCCCCACAGCGCCCAGCTTCAGACCCTCAGCTTTGCTGCACATTCTCCTCTCCTGGCTGCCCAGATCCCACCATCCCCCATGTCTCACCGCTCACTCTGGATAGTCCATCTCGACCTTTTCATCCCTTTGGGCCCGTTTAAAACCCCTTCTTTGAAGATCTTTGCCTCCTGGGAGCAGCACCTCAACCTAACCCTGCTTCTGCCCACACCCAGAACTTCCATCATCTCACTGCAGGAGAAGAGTCCGTGGGGTTTCTGTGCTCCCCACAGGCAGCCTTGTTCCCCCTGCTCTCCCAAAACAGCGGCTCTAGCTCAGGGTTTGTACTCACGCTGCCATGCCTGAGACTCCACGGTCATTTGACAGGCTCTGTCCTGGAGGCCGCCCCTTCCTCTGCATGGAAGAAACCCTTCTGTGACTCAGCTACGCTGGCTGAGGGAACCCTCTCAGCAGCCTTCCCTCTCCCATGGAAGCTGCTCCTTTTGTCACGGGCAAAACCACTGCCTGGCACCAGAGTGAGCACCTCCAACGCCTCAAAAAAGCTGCCTGTGCACCTCCATGCACTCGTACTTTGGGAATGGCCAGGAATGAGGACCAGGCTTCCCAAAACATAAAATCTCTTGTGGGGAAAACCGTCCTACCTTTTTTGGAACGGGGCTCCCTCGACGGCTCAGCTCCTCATCCATCTGTCGGGCACGCTGGAAGAAGAAGGGCAGTGACATGAGCAGGGCTCTTCTCCCTACCTGGCCAGGTGAACACTGACCCCAGCCCACCTCCGTGAGCAGCACTGAACTGCAACAAGCAGCACCTGCACCTGGGATTCTCCTTGCCCTGTATTCCCTTCAAACCAAACATCCCCCACTCTGCCACTGCGCTACTGCACTGGCAGCCAAGAAGAGCCAGAGAACAAAGTGATCCCACCTCTTCTTGTCCCAGCTCTCACAAGTAATTTAAAACTCTGTGTACAATCACAACAATTACCTTTGGCACTGCCTGCTCATGGGGCAACCTGGGAACCACCTTTTTGCCATTGGAGAACAACAGCTTGGCCTGCAGGAAGACAAAGAAGGTTCCATGGATTCTAGGCTCAGAGAGGGTCCCACCAGCAACCCCCACCTCTACACATCTACCTAAAAGCCCTGCAACAGCTTTGCTTTTGGAGTGCTACCAGGCCATGCTTCCACAGACAGCCAGATGCAAAAGCACAATCTGAGCATGATAAATTCTGGTGAACTGGCAGATAAGCTAGATGCTAAAGGAAAAAATCCTGCCCTACCCCACCAGGACCCTCTGACGGGTGCTGGGGGCCAGTTTCTGTGGGACTCCAGCCGTGTGCCATGTTCCTACAGCAGCAGTGAGAAGAAGCAGCATGAGCTGCCCAGCCCTGACTGCTCCCCTCTTCCCAGTGAAAATGAATCCCAACACAGCAGGCACACAAGGGCTGCGGATGTCCCCTCACGGTGACAGCAAAGCTGTTAAGACGGGCACATTCTAGCCAGGCTGCTTTGCTTGGCTGGGCACCCAAGAAACCCCTCGCCAGCGCCTACCTGCTCCAGGCAGCTCCTACAGGTCTCCTGGATGAGCTGCTCAGGGTCCACCTCCTCCCCAACGTTATCACGCACGTTGATTGCTGCTGTCTGGAAAAACTGGAGAGGAAAAGGCAGGAGAGGGTGACAGCCTGCGCAGCCAGGCAGTGTCGGCTCAGCTCCCACACAGAGGCGCGAAGGCCTCGGTGGCAGCCGAGCTGTCCCCACGCACCTGCTGCTGCTGCCCACCTTGTCCCCAGCGCTCACCTTCATGTACTTGTTGAAGATGCCCCGGATCTCCTCGTTGATGCTGGGCTGCAGCACAGCGCGCAGCAGCTCCATGGACACGCTCGGGTCCGTGAAGCTGCGGGTGGAGGGGTCAGGCGGGGGGCGCGGGACCCCCTGCCCCGGCCCGGTCTAACCCGATCCTCCCTCCNCCGGCGGCCCCGGCTGCTGCTCCGCATCGCGGGCGGCGCCCATGGCCCCGCTCCCGGCTCCGGTGCGAGCGACCGGATGCGCGGGGATCCCGCGTCTGCATCATCGGGCCCCGACGGATGTGACGCGGTACCGGGGCCATAGGGCCGCGCCGGGCCCGCGGCGGGAGCGGGGAGGGGAGGCCGGGGGGACGCCCGGTGTGTGCTCGGGGAGCCCTGGGATCGCACGGTGCCCGCCCTGAAGGTGCCGCCGGAGCGGGGGCCGCAGCCCCCCGGGTATCCCCGCCGGCCCCCCTCGGGGGCTGAGCGGTCCCGGAGGGCGAGGCAGGGCATCCTAAGTCCCAGAGTCTTAAACTCACCCTGTCCGACCCAGAGGAGGACCTGTCGCGGGTGGAGCTGGACACACGTGGCGCTGAGACCCGAGTGCCTGCAGCTGGAGTGGGGATGCCACTCGTTCCAGGAGATGTGTGTTCCTCGTATAATTTTCCACCACTCATCTTTCTGGAACCTCATTGTTTCTCTGAGCAAACAGCATTTCCTCATCTTGTCTATTGTGTGCAGAATAGTCAAAACAACTTTTCTGTCGTTTTCTAGATAATCTCACCCCATGTTGTGGTCGAAGAGAAGCTTTTCTGTTGAGTCAGCTGGATAACAATTTGCATTGATAAACCATTTATTATTTTGCTGGTAACATTCTTCCTCATTCCAGGATGATTCAGTGAGAGAAACCAAGCAGAGGGGATTTGCCAGAGCGCAGGGTGGGTCTCACTGTGCAGAGCAGGGTTGTGCTCCAGCAGCCATCTCCAAGCACTGTCCCTGTCCTTTGTGCCAGTGGGGCAGCCCTGAGCCGTGCTGCGGGGGAAGGTGGGATCTCCTTCCCACCAGCTTTGCCAGATGCTCCGTCTTGTTTCATTTGTGTTCAAGAAATGAGTGGATATGGCACTTGCAGTCACGATCTAATTGACAAGGTGGTGATTGGTCAATGGTTGGGTTCGATGACCTCAGAGATCTTTCCAATCTAAATCATTCTGTGGTTCTGTGATCTCAGTACCAGTGCTCTGGGGGCTGGGGTGGTGCCTCCAGAGGATGTTGTTCTGGTGTCTCAGCACCTGTCACTGCAGCCTGTGGCTGTGTCCCCTCAGTGTGACTCTCCTGCTGTCGTTGTCAGCTCAGCAGTGACCACGCTGGGCTCCCACAGAAGCGTGGAGTGGCTGTGGGAGCAGAGGCTGCTGACTCATGGGCTCACATGCTGGAAGAAGTGCCTGCCCTTGTGCCCTTCCTGCTGCTTTGGCCGGGGCTGCACCAGCCCGGGCTGTTACACAAACCCAGTGGCGGATGTGGGGCCAACCAAGTCACCATCGGCATTGACATAACCTCATTATCAGCAGCACTGGGCTGCCCGTATGCTTATTTTGGTTGCTTCAAATTGTCAGCAACAAAAACTGGACATTGCCCAGAGGAGAGGAAGAATAACTGTGGCTGTAGGAACTCCCAGGGAAAGGTGAGGAGACTGATACTGTTAATCTGTGAGACCAGCTTGCGCTCTGTTCCCACCTTGGTGGACAACTTGTCCCTTGTGTTTGTTTGAATCAAATGAGGCTGGGATGAGATCTCTGGAAAAACTTCCCAATTAACAAGAAGACTTAAATTCTGGAACAAATTCTGACTGAAGGAGTCACAGCTTTTGCAGGGGGAGGGATATCTTTTAAGAGCATGTCAGAACAACATCTGTCAGGGATCACCTAAATCTAACTGATGTGATGGCTTGTTTAGGTCTCCTCCAGGCCCTGTTTTTTAATGGTAATTTTTCCATGGATCTGTGTGGTAGATGCATGTCTGCCAGATGCGAACAGCTGGTTCATAGCTGAGGTTACCCATGTTCCTGTTTGATTCTCAGGGAGACTTTGGATAAGTCCCTCTGACCCTCAGTGTCCTCAGGCGTTTATTTCCTCAGAGCAATTTGCTTGTCAGACATTCTCCTCCATTAGTTCCCTAAATATTATCCAGGATTATGGTCTGCTAAAACAGAAATGTGCCAAAATTATGGTGTTGTTCCCAAAAGGAGGAACCACCAGGCAAGCAGGGGGACAGCGGCAGTGCTGAGCTCTCCATCGTGGCACTCCAGAGGTTGGAAGGAGCCCTGTGATCCCTCAGGTTGTTCCAGATGGTTTGCCAGGTGCGTGGAAGGGAGTCAGCACTGCTGACACCGGCTGGCCAGCACTGCCTGCTCCGGAGTGTCCGGCTCGGCGGTGATTAACAGCCACAGAAACGCGCGATAAGCACCGGGCCATCGGGTTCTGCCAGGCGGCTGCGAGGTGTGGAGCACCAGATCTCTGGTGGACATGGGTGGTTCGTGGAGGAATTGCATCCACCTTGAGTCACAGCAGGAGGAGAAGGATGAAACCTGTACTTAAAGCATTTTTCTTGCCATGAGCCCTCTTCCCGCACAGATTTGTGGAGATTTGTGCAGAACTGTGCTCCTTCCCTTGCCCTGTCCCTGCATCATCTTGACGTGATGTTGATGGAAAGCTCTTTGAGCATGACTTTGCTTTTCCAGTGCTCCTGTCAAGTGCCATCTTAGAGCTGTAGTAATAATGTTAATCTCAAACCAATGAATTTCACTCACCCCACAGTTGCAAATTTAAACTTTGTCTATTATCGAGAAACTCCAGCCCATTTGTGCTTGGTGCTGATGTGTCCTGAGCAGACCAGTCCTTAAGTTCTCCTATCTATTGATTGCATGTTGGTATGTGTGTAATTCAGACAGAAATAATTAAATAGAGAAAGAAAAATTGGAAAATTAGATTCCAACTAGCACTCCTGGGTGACTGGAGAATAACTTGGTGTAAATGGGTTAGCACTCACAGAATTGGATCTTAATTAAGCTTAATCTGCTGTCTCAAACATATTAAATAATCTTTACCCTGAGATTACTTGCAGAGGAAAGGGAAGGCAATGTGGCAGTGCCTCTAATTTTCATTTACTCTGACTGTAGGCCTGTGGTGAAGGCCAGCAGTTTGGCTGGCAGTTTGCAGACAGGTTCCTGTGCTCTCCTGAGCTTGGGTGAGCTCTTGTGCTTGAAGTCCCAAGACCTTTTCTTCCAGAGAGGCCCATTTTAGTGCAGCACTGTTTCATTGGAGCAGATGTTCGTTTGGACAGTAACTAATTTGGTGTTTGTGCATGCAGTAACTGTGCACTCCCATTGTGGATTCATGTGGTTATTGAATGCTTGTGTGTAAATTAATGTGGCTCTCATATGTGGACACTAAATCCTGCAATTCACGTTCAGGAGTTCCGAAAAGCTGCATGGAGGCCACATTGATGGAGTCTGGTTGGCCTGGGGGAAGGACACATTGAGCTCTGACTTTGTCCAGAGTGTGCTGAGCTGTGTGGGCTGCCGTGTGATAAGGGGGGTCCTGGGGAGGCCACGAAGCAGGAGCACCATGGGGCTGGGGGACAGCATTAACTTGCTCAAGAGACTTTGAGCTCATTTGTGTGCCTAAACCTGGCAACTGACAGTAGGCACACTGAAAGAGCTGGAGCACTCTGCTTCGGGAATGGGATGGTTCAGAGACAGGTACTCAAATGAAGGCTTGAATATTTGATCTACAAAAATCTGCAAACACTCTCACATGTGAAACAGCAGCCTTGAATGAAGGGCATTCTGCATGTGGAAGGAGGGAGCTCCTGGTGCTGCTGCCAGGTGCTCTTGCCCTGTTCCTGTTCCATCCGGGATGGCAGGGCCAGGACAGGCTCTGCACTGGGGCAGAGCCTGGCGCTGGGGCCACTGCTGTTGATAAAGGTCATCATAAGGATTCCCTTGAGAGTAGCAGTGAAGAATCTGCATCTGTGCAGTCCTGGTTTCCCCTTCCATCCTCCAGTCCTTGTGCTGTCCACCTTGGAGTGCAGCCAACTCTGGATCCTGCTGCTGCCTTGGCTGTGGGTGGAGCTGGATAGGCTCTTCGGTAAACAGAATTAGAGCCAAATGTGGGAGGTTCCTGAAGTCACCTATGAGCTGCCTCCTCCCGTTTCTGGACCTGGGCTGCCTGCGAGGCACTTTAAATTGCCGGTTGGCACAGCCCTGGACATAGACTTCATCAGCATGGCACGAGGCATCCTCCTGCTGGGGCTCTTCGCCCTTTGGGCGCAGCTGCAGGCAGCACCCATTGCAGGCAAGTGTGGGTGGGTGGGAAGAATATTTAAGAATATTTTTCATTGTTTTCATAGAGTCACAGGTGCTTTGCAGGTGCTGGCAGGTGCCAGGTTGCTGCCTTGTGAGGGCCAGGGACGCTGTGGTAGGAGCAGGGTGGGGTGAGCCTGGGCGATGTGGGGCTCTCCACAGTGCCACAGTGGGCTGTGACACAGTGCCATCTCTCCCTAACTCCCCAGTGCAGCCAGAGCCACGCGTGGCTGCTGGCCCTGGGGCAGAGGCACACAGGAGGGCCGCTCAGGCACCAGCCCCATCACCAGACTGCCATGAGCTGGGAGGCACCAGCATGGCCTTGGGCTGAGTCGCCCCAGCCTTGAGGGCAGCAGGGGTCAGGCAGAGCCCTGTAAACTCCCCAGGAAAAGCTGCAGAGGAGAAGATAGCACAACATTGTGGTAAACTGAGCTGCTGGGTGGGAGCAGTTGATGGGAGGGCAGCATGCTGGGGCTGATGCTGCTGCTTTCTGCTCTCCTACAGAGTTCCATGGAGTAGCTCCAGCTGGGTGGCCACCACCAGGGCAGGTGGGAAGTGCCCTGCGCCTTGAGCCTGGGAAAGGGCCCAGCATGATGCCTGACAATGATGATGGTGACAATGACAACAACAGCTCCAACAGCAATGGAACTGGTGACTCCAATAGCAGTGAAACTGGTGATGATGGCAACAATGCCCATGACTATGATGGTGATGATGGTAATAAAAATCAGCTTTGTGATGGCAATGACCATGTTCATGGTGATGATAGTGATGATGGTGATGATGATGGTGATGATGGTGTCAATGGTGACAATTCCAAGAGCAATGAAGATGGTGATGATGATGATGACGATAAAAATAATCTTTCTGATGGCAAGGACAATGATAATGATAATGGTGACAATGACAGTGATGATGGTGATGATGGGGATGATGATGGTGATGATCGCATCAATGATGAAAATTCCGATAGCAATGAAGATGGTGATGATGGCACCAGTGATGAAAATTCCAATAGCAGTGAAGATGGTGACTCCAATGACAATGAAAATGATCACTCCAATAGCAATGAAAGTGGTGCCAATTATGGGGGGTGGAGATTTTAGATTGTAAAGGTATAATTGCCCAGGGCTTTTCAGAGATTTTTGGGTTCCTCTTTTGCGGCACCCAGCTCAGCCTACCAGATTTCATGATTGATCTGTGCCAATAAATGTGTCTAGTGAACATGAGAGCTTAGCGTCAAAAATTTCTTTAACAGCTTGGCAACCCAAATGGGGCACTCGGTCACTTGTCCGTTTTCTTCTAAGCTCTAGATATCCAAATTTGCAGCAGTGGGTGGTTTCACCCAGGAGCTCTGGAGTAAGGAAGGACTGAGTAGTGAGTGTCAAATCTCTGAAGGAGGTTCAAGTCCTGCCTTCCACAAGTTTGAGTTTTGTGGGTTTTGGGAAAGATGAGAAATGTACCTGGCATAAAGAAGGGGATGCCCTTAGCCGAGGTACTGCAGAACTGGGAGAAGATATTTGGCACTACTAAATGATCTCTAAAGCTCACAGTGACATTATGCCAGGAGGAATGGCCATATATTACTTAATATGCTGGGGCAAAACCTGCAGAAGTGGGGCCCACACAGGGGGCCTTCAAAGATATTGTTTTGATTTGCCTTCAACATAGATTACAGGACTGATACACAGGGCAGATGGACTATTGATATGTACGGGATAACTGAGCTTGGGAAAAGCAGCATCTCGGGAGTGGGGTTGGTACATGATATCATCCTGAGGTAAATTCTAGCCCAGACCCTGCTCCTCCCTGTGTGCCCACTGAGAAAGATCTTCCACTGTCTGTTCCTACTCCTGCTCCAGCCACTTTGCTTTCTATGCTCACTGCTACTTCACCTGCAACTACCCCAATCCAATCTGGACAAATTATCTGAGTACTGTTATTAATGGGCAGCCAACAATTGTTTTAACTTATATCCATTGGCCCTGGATTACAGGAGATTTAGTGTTGTGGGCTACTAACATGCCAAGGCTGAGGGAAGATGCAGAGCAATGTGCTCAATGATTTTCTTTCAAATTTGTGCTGCACATGATGAAAATTTGCATGACTGGAAAGCTGTGGAGGAAAAGCTAAAGGTGACCAGGGACTGTATAAAAGATGAAAAGAGCAAAGGAATTTTTTGTAAAATGCTAGACACCTGCATAGAAGGTGCCTGTTAGGATAGGAAAAACCATAGTAGAGAGAAACTAGATCTGAGAGAGAAATAGAAGGCTGGAAAGCAGCTGTATTATTATTGTCTTTGAAAATTGAGAAGCTGCATAAACAGGAAGAAAAGCTACAGGGAGAAAAGGAAAAAAAAATGTCAGAAGAAAAGATTGAGATTATCTTTATGTGCACTCCCTGTCCCCCTGACATTATATAGATTAGAAAACTAATTTATCCCCTGAAGAATGAGATTGGAAACATTTGGGGTAGCCCCGACCATAGTGAACCTGGGGAAGATGATTCTTTGTTTCCTTCAAATCCCCCTGAATATGAAACCAGACTCATTATAGAAACAGAAGAAACCAGTGGACCTTGTGATAGAGTGGGAAATTATACTCCAAACTGATCCCATTTGATTTGATTTAGATGACTGATTTGCAAGAGCACTATGGCCGTAAGCCAGGCCAGACTGAAATCTGGCAAGTGAAATCTTATTAATGCAGACATGATAATGGTCCAGACATTCTGATGCTATTGGACCTCATCGAAAATTAATGCAATTTTTAAGAGACACGGGAACATGAGATTCAGTTTTAACACAACAGAACATTGTTGGATGTTCAACCTGGTCAGCAAAGAGTTAAAGTTACCGGAGTAAACAGAGCAAGTGCCAAATGCCAAACCACCCAGGTTAATTCATGGCCCCTGGGCAAGGAGCAGGTGTTGGCATGAAGTGTATGTCAGCCACTTGCTTTACAGTTAGAGATCATAATGAAAACATTTGGGTTTTGATGTTCTGAAAGGCCAAACCTGCTGTCTGCTGTTCAGCAGGGCATGGTCCTTCGGCTCAAACGCCAACCCTAACCCTGAAACCAGAAGGCTGCAATGTGTGTGCTCTGTGCAGCACCTGCACTCCCTGATTCGACAGTCACTAATGTACCACAATACCCAACTTCTGCTGCAGCACAAAATGGCATTTCTGCAGCCACACACCCATGGATGGCAGCACTGGATATGAAAGATGTGTCCTTCATAGCCTCCTTATTAGAGGATGATAAACAGAAACTTGCATTTCCTTGGGAAGGGACAATATACCTTTAACGAACTCCCACTGGGGTGTAAACATTCGCTGAATGTTTATAATAATTTCCCTGGCAAGAAACTCAGTTAAGGGGAAGAAACCCCAGAATGTGAAAGAAGACAGTGTCTAGGGAAAAGCCAGAGGCTGTAGCAAAGCTGGAGACTGGAGAGAAGCTGGAGACTGGTAGGAAGCTGGCATCTGAGGAAACATCTGTGCTGGGGGAGAAGCCAGAGATGGGGAGAAGGCCAGTCAGTGGCTGGTGGAATGCTGGCAGCTGGAGAAAAGGCCAGTGGCTGGTGGGAAGCTAGAACCTGGGGAAAACCTGTGCTGGGGGAGAAGCCAGAGACTGGGGGGGAAGCCAGAGAAGCCTGAGGAGGGAAAGAATCCTGGATCTGGCCACAGTGACAGTGAGGTGGATGATGGCAATGATGACGATGACAGTGACAGTGATGATGATGACAATGGTGATGACAACTGTGGTGATCATGACTGTTGAAAATTTTCTGTTGTTTGAAAGTAGCTAAGTGCTTGTTTGACATCAGTAGCTGGACTTGTCAGGTGCAAATTATCTGAAGCATATTGGGTGTGTTGTGTAGGTAAAAGAGAGTAGTGAAACCCAGGGCTGACAACCTGAACATTAATACTAAAATAGACAAAGCTGTAGCTTAAATGTCACTTACAAATTAATAGGTGGAGTGGACAGCCCATAAATCATGGTGTATGAACTGTAACAACCATACTGTGACATGGACCACAGAACTGAGTGAAACCTTCACCAAAACTGACCTCAGAGGGTGTGAAAATGACCCTGTGGCAACCACTTGGTAACGAAACAGTGAGGCAATGAAGAGTGAGAAGACCCCAGAGCCTAACAATATTCTTGACCTGGACTGTCACATGAGGGATTGGGAGTTTAGGTTACAAGGGTATAATTGCCCAGAGATTTTGTTTAGGGTCCTCCTTTTGAGGCTGCAGCTCAAGCTACCAGATTTCATGATTGATCTGTGCCAATAAATCTATCTGATGGAGATGAGAGCCTGGTGTCCAAAATTTCTTTGACACTGATGATGATATGATGATGATGATAATGATGGTTACAGTGATGGTGCTGGTGACAGTGATTACACTTGTTGGCTGATGCCACAAGGTGTACGAGGAACATGTGAGGTGAGGAGAGCCTGCAGTGTGTGGGTGCAGGGGCTTCTTCCTCTGCCTCACTCTACCAGGGCTGATCCTGGGCACCAGCAGTATTCTGGGCAGGACCTTCTCTTTCCTGATAAACCCCACACTGGCCACTGGCTGGGTGTGGCAAGCTGTCTTTGGTCAGTGCCTGGCACAGCCAGGTCATTGTGGCTGCCCCAGCCCTGTCCCTGCACAGGGACGCTCTGGTGCTGCTCCTGCCCAGGGTGGGCTCAGCAGGGCCCTCTACACACCAGCACACTTCTGTTCCCTGTGGGAGATCCCCAGAGACAGCCCCAGCCATGCACCCACCCAGGACCCACAGAGCATCTCTGGACCAGGGGAAACCTCTTTGTGGGATCTGTGTCCGAGGCTCCCCGAGGCTCCCCAGAGCGAGCTGCTCCATGCCCAAGCCCCCCAGCATCCTCCAAAAGCTTGACCAGGAGCCACGAGGACAGGGACCCCATCCCTCCCACAGGGACTGAAGGTCCCTCAGAAGTTGGTGGGGGCTCACCAGGAGACAGATGCAGCAGGAGCCAGACATTGTTCATCACAGACTGGGTTTACTGGAGTGTGGGGGGCACAGAGACCCCTACGGTAAGCACAGAGCTGAGGGTGCTGAGGTGGGATCAGGAGGCTGGGTGATTATCCAGTTGATGGAGCCCTCCATGGCTGGCTGTCCAGCTGTTGTCTGGTTGTCTGGTGTGGGTTGGCTGCACAGACTGGGTCCTTGGTCCAGGTCCAGGTGGGGGCTAGGTGAATTCTGGGAAAGACAGGAATCCATGCTCAGGTCCTCACTCTGTAGCATGACTGGGCACATCTGTCAGCCCCAGAGGGGGATCCTTGGGGTGAGGGCTCCAGAGACCCCAGACAGCTCTTCCAGGGAGCTGTGGGGGGTTTGCTGGTCATTTCTGCAGCACGCAAAGATGTAGGGGAGATGGCACAGGTGGGATGCTGCACTCCTAGCCATGGTCACAGTGGTCTCTGTGCCCATGGCCGCACATCCTCCTGCAGCATTGTTCCACTGGCTCCCGCATCCACCTATGCCCCCCTGTGCCCACCTGTGCCCACCCGCACTCACCTGGGGAGACCAGCCGGGCCCAGAGGCAGCAGAGCCCCAGGAGCAGGAGCAGCGACAGCAGCCGCATGGCATGGATGGGCAGCGTGGGGGCTGCCTCTCTGAGCACAGGCAGAGGTTTAAATCCTCCTGGGGCAGAAGGTTGGTGCCCATGACCTGGCCCGTGCCCCAGCACCTGACACGCTCCATCTGAGCGTGAACCCTCCCGTACCCTCCCTCTCGCGGGCAGCTGCTGCTGGACAAGCCTCGGGGGAGGCAGGAAGGTGCTGCTGCTTGGTGATGGGCTCCGTGCAGCCCTGAGAGAGCTGCGCTCTGCTGCAAGACGAGCAGCCAATGCAACTTCCCACTGTAGGGGACAGGTACGGGGCAGGCAGCATCAAGGGGACGGGGGATCCCGCTTGGGACTGGCTTGGTGAAACAGTGGAGGAGGCTCCCCGAGCCGGGCGCTGTGGAGCAGCCCGTGGTGCCCTGGCAGCTCTCCGGGCATTGTTCTGCCTCTGGGAACAATCGCTGGTTCCTGAGGGACGTCCTGTGACCGGACACGGTCCACAGCCCCACGCTGCCACCGGCCCCTCAGCTCTGCATCTCTTGGCCAGCCGCTGCCCAGCTGGCCCAGCACTTGGAGACCAGGGAAAGCCCAGGGCCATGGAGTCCCGGTGCTGGGGACAGGGGGCGGGGGCTTTGTGTGGGCACCAGGACTGCAGGGCTGGAGCAACGGGTCCCGTGTCCTTGCCGGAGGCAGAGTGGGTGCTCAGATTTCCGTCACACGGTACTCAAGCTGCCTCTGCCCCTTCCATGGGATTGGCCGCACTGGACACTGCAAAGTGTTGCAGGAAGGGCACCGGAGCTGCCGGGGCTTTCCCTGACAGTCCCTTCCGGGAGTCCCTGGGAGGGGCAGGAGGGCTCACGCACTCTGCACGTGTGTGCGTGTGTTTGCGCACGTGGGAGCCAGGTGTGGACTCGTGTGTGTGTGCGTGTCTGTGTGTGCGTGTGTCTGTGTGTGCGTGTGCCTCTGTGTGTGCGCAGCCCACGCTCCCGGTGCTCCCGCTCTGCCCCGCGGCACCGCTCCTGCCGTGCGCCCTGGCCTGGCCAGGGGCATCATCCCCGAGGCACAGCGCCGCCTCTGTCTCTGTCCCTGTTGGGTGCCCGCCCTGGGAGGTGCCGCATTCCTGGGTGTTCCCTGGGTACCCCGGTCACTGCTTTCCCATAGAAGAGGTCTGGCTGGTGGCTCTGCCTTCACGGGTGCACCCATTGCTCACCCCGCGCGGCCCTGGTGTCAGGGCAGGACAAGGGGGTACGACACAGGTCCTCCTCTGGGAGTGGTTTTCTGTCGTAAGAAACCTCAACATCTACCTGGGAGCAGTCCCCCCTCATCTCTAGAACCGTCCCTGCATCCACCGCGATGTTGTCCAGCCTGGCCATGGTGTTACTGCCGGTGCAGGGACAGGCAGGGCTGCTCTGGAAGACGCCGTCAGTGGGTCCAGTGATCACCTGGCCGCTGCGATTCCCCGAGGAGACAGCGGGGAAAATTCAGCCTCGGTGGATTTTGGCGCTGTTGCCACCGAGGGTGGCCGCTAAGTCCCTGCACAAGAGTATCTCTCCCACTGCCCACCCTGACTCTGCACCCCCGACCGCCTCCAGCACGTCCCTCCGGATTTGCTCCCACCTCTGCTCAGGACTGGCCACGTCACCGTGTCCGGTGTCGAGGACACTGCCAGAACTTCACCCCGGGCCTTCGGAGGAGAGGCAAGAAAAGTTGCAGTGGGGCGCGGGCGGGGGGCGCGGGCGGGGGGTGGCACCGCCCTCCAAACCCCACCCCGACTCCGACTTTCCTGGCCCCTCCCCAAGGAGCTTTCCTCGCCCTCCGCTTCCCCCTTGGGACAGTAATTACGGCAGTAATTAGGAAGACAATTATTCTTGCTGAATGGGAACATCTTAATCTGTTTCTCCCTCCTTTTGGCAGGTTCCACCCCACGCCCGCCCACGGGTACCGGCGGGTGCCTCCCAGCTCAGCGCCCGGAGCCCTGCGCTGCCGTGGGTCCGGTCCCCCGCCTGGAAGCTGAGAGGGCTGCGAGCCGTGTCCCAGCCCCAGGGGCCACCCAGGCACGATGCAGCCGCTGGACCCCGACCTGCTGCCGGGAGCAGGGGGCTGCCAGAGAGCACAGGACACGGCTCCGCACCAGTATTCCCCGGGCGGGAGGTGGGTGAAGGTGACGGCCCCAAACCGAGAGAGGGTGATGAAGGAGGCGGCAAAGGGACAGAAGTGTCTTCAGGATGGGAGTGGATGGGAGCATCACCGTCCAGCGGGACCTGCCTTCCACAGACACAGTGGCAGGCAGCGAGGTGGTACCCACCCTGTGCGTGGGCCCATCCTGCCCGGGATGCCCTCTGTCAGACATGAGGGAGCATGGGAGAAAGTGATGAAGGGATACAGCTCTGGCACAGCCTTTCCCCAGGACTTGCACCACGGGGAGCACAGGGAGAGCGGTGCTGCAGCGTGCCGTGCCCCAACCCTTCCCTGGCTGATGGCTGCGCCAGAGCTGGCAGCTTTCCATGCCTTGGCATGGCACTGTCATGACCCCTGGCAAAGGAGAGTGCCAACCTTCCCATGTCTGTCCCCAACACAGGCTTGTCCCCAGGAGGCTGCGGCAGTTGCAGGTGGTGTCCCCAGCCCAGCCTGGGCGTGCTGCTGCCACCCAGCTGGGCTCCCTGAGGGCTGTGCCGGGACAGCTGTCCTGTCCTACCGGTCCCCCCAGCTCGAGGGCTGTGGCCGGGATGCCACCAGAGAGACCAGGCCCTGCCTGGGCGTGGCTCGTTACCTGCATGGCAGGAATTAGGTGGGTTTAGGCACCAGCCCTGCTCCCTCCACCCCGCCTGCGCACCTTAAATCCCAGCCCACCACACCCGGGGCCAGACCCAGCCATCCAGGGCACCATGGAGCTGCCACCTGGCCGTCTTCTCCTCCTTGCTGCCCTGCTCCCCCTTGCCAAGCGGTCCAGCCCGGCCCCGCACAAAACTGGACGAGAGGAGCTGGGGATGGGTGAGTGTGGCCGGGTCACGGCCTGGGAATGGGGATGCTCTGGGTGCCACTGTTGCCCAGTGCTTCCCACTGCCCCATATGCTGCCGGGAGTGTGGGGCTGTGGGAGCCTGAGGTCTGACCCTGAGGCACTGGGGGGCTGCTGAGGCCCCTGCTCTGTGCCTCTCACCAGTGTCCTGGCCACTGTGTCCTGCAGCAAAGCCTGGGTACTGCTACCACATCCCAGAGGTGGAGGACCTGCTGGATAAGGACTGTGGCTCCTGCCACATGGGTGCCTCCTGTTTGCACTGCACCAGCGATGCTGACTGCCACGGAGTCACCAAGTGCTGTCCCAGCAAGTGTGGATACACGTGCCAGGAGCCAGTGTTGGGTGAGGACTCAGTGCTGTGGTGGTGAGGCTCTGGAGTGGCAGCATGGCATTCACAGGGGTGGGTGACAGGAGGGGTGTTGGCTCACATGGGGTAGTGAACTGGGAAGGGAGGTCCCTGGGGTGCTCCTGAGCTCTTGATGGGTCTTGCAGACCCTGGGGGTCACCATACTGTGCTATGGGGAAGCCACTGGTGTGTGGGGCTGTAGGCAGGGGGGTGCAGAGCTGCGTGCTGGCACGAAGGGTATGGCAGTAAGAAGGAAGCAGAACTGCAGAGCTGTCTGAGGGCCCGAGAGCACTGAGAGTGGTGGTGTTCCCCCCCTGCCCTGGCTCAGCCTCTCTCCTTTGGATCATGCAGACTTCTGCTACCTGCCCTCAGTCTGTGGGAACTGCAAGGCACTCTTCCGCCGCTTCTTCTTCAATGCCTCCAGCCAGCAGTGCGAGGAGTTCATCTACGGCGGCTGTGGCGGCAACAGGAACAACTTTGAGACCAAGGGCGAGTGCTTCCAGGCCTGTTCCCACGTCAGTAACTAGCAATGTGCTGTGGGCTGTGGGCCACAGATAGTGGCTGCTCCTGGCCCCTCTCCTGATGCCCCATCTCTCAGTTCCAGGTGCCTGGTAGTGCTGGCCCGGGAAGTGGTGGCTTCTGCACAGCCCCTACCTGGGGGAAGCTGCTGCTGGTGGCCACATCCCCGACCCCACAGGGAGACATTCCCCATGGGACTGGTGGCAATGAGGGCTGTGGGCCAGGGTGGCCATGCTGGGGGCTGTGGCTCGCCTGGGATGCTCTCTGGCCTAAGGACAGGGACATGTTCCCATGCCACATGGATGCCCCCTCCTATGCGTGGTGCCTGAGCCAAGGAGCCTGTCCCTCCCCTTGGACTGTGACAATACAAGGACGGGTCCCTGGATGAGCATGTCTGGGTCTGGTCCTTCCTGCCTGAGCTGGCAGGAGCAGACAGCGCCCGTCCCTTTGGGCGCTCCTCCCTTGTGGGGACTGGGCGGTGGGTGCCTCCAGCAGCATGGCATGGCAGGGTTCACCCAGCCACCACCCTGCAGCTCCCATTGCCATGGATGGGCTCCCAGCCCAACCCTGCCTTCAAGCTGCCGACATGACCAGGCTGGGAGCTGAAGCCACTGAATGAAGGAGGAACACCTCCTGCCTCAATGGATACCTGGGGTGGTGCCTGTCTCCAACCTTCCCTGACCCGGGTCTGTGTCTGCACTGATTCACTGGCCCTGTGGCACCAACTCCAGCTGAACCTCCTGGCCCTCGGGGCCTCAGGTGATTTCAAGGCCACTCCAGGACCACATGGAGCAGCTGGGGGCAGCCAAGCACACACTTTATTGCTGGAGGTGGTGGGGAGGGGGCAGGCCAACTGGGGCCCGTAACTGTCCCATGTCCCCTGATGAGGGCATCTTCCTGCTGCAGAGGAGCTGCTCTCTCATCACGCAGCATCTGAAAAGGAGGATGTGCTTTTAGGGAGCAATGAGACTGCAGGAGTGAGGGACCAGTGGCAGTGATTGCAGCCATGCTGGCAGCTCCATGAGAGCTCTGTCCCTCTCCACATGACTTCAGATCCCCTTGCCCTGTAAATGCATCTGCTGGGAGCAGAGCAATGGGGCAGTGGTGGGAACTGGCCTCACAGTGATGCTGAGCTGGGAGCATGCTGAGGGCTGTGCCCTTCATACAGGTCAGCTGGCACCCTGCAAGACTTGGTGTTAGCCCTGGTGCTGGCCCCATCACAGTGGCCATAGGCCTCCTTACCACCAGGCACCCGCATGCAGACGTGGCCACAGCCGTTGCTGCAGCACTTGTGGCCCCACGGACACTCCTCATCGAGGCTGCACAGGTCCAGGCAGGTCCCACCGCCCCCAGGCTTGGGGCACACTCCACCTCTGCCTGCCGGGCAAAGCACCCTGTCGTGGGCCACCCAGCTGGGACACCCCATGTCTCCTGCAGCAACACCTGGGTCTCCTGTGCCTCACCTCCAGGAGTGTCCATGCAGACACGGCCGCAGGGGGTGCGGGTGCACCTCTGTCCCCAGCGACACTGCGAGTCGGCCTCGCACTCCTCCGAGCACCGCTCCGCACCGTGCTGGGGCACAGCCACAGTGTCGCGCTCTGCGGGCAGGGGAGGATGGTCACCTGGTGACTCTAAGCTGAGGCTGTGTGTGCTCATCACTTGCGCAGAAAGAGGGGGAGGCATGGAAAGACGGATAGGGGCAGATGGTATCCCTGGAGGGTGTGAGACCCCCACAGGTAAAGCTGCCTTGGCTCAGGGTTCCAGTGTGGTTGTGGTGAGGGGTCCTCATTGGGGAGGAAGGGCCAGGATGCCCTGGGGTGGGTGCCAAGGGGACCTGGGCTCTGTCCCTGCTGGGCTGGGCGGGTGTGAGGGGCTGACCTTGCAGAGAGGCTGGCGTGCAGACGTGGCCGCAGCCGTTACTGCAGCACTTGTGGCCCCACGGACACTCCTCGTCGAAGTTGCACAGGTCCAAGCAAGTGCCCCCCTCCCTGGGGATGGGGCACACTCCCACTCTGCCTGCAAGGCAATCACCCAGCTGGGGGACATCTGGCCTGGGCACCTCACCATGGGGCACTCCAGGGCAGCCCCACATGGCTCCCGGAGGGCCTGTCTGGTTCTCACCTCCAGGGATGTCCATGCAGACATGGCCACAGCCGATGCTGGTGCACCGCTGTCCCCGGGGACACTGTGAATCAGCCTGGCACTCCTCCACACACTGGCTATCAGTTCTGTCCCCGCTGTCTGCAGGGGCACAGCAAACAACTCACTGTCACCTGGCTGCCCCTGGGGGGCTGGGGCCAGCTTCCCCCAAACAGGCTGTGCCCTCTACCTCTGGGCACGGCCACGCACTCCCAGCCACAGCCAGTGTCACAGCACTTCTCCTCTCGCCGGCAGACACTGTCATCCAGGCACTGGCTCCCGCGCCGGCGCCGCGGGTCCCAGCACGGCTCTGCCCGGGGACACTCGCCAGGGTGCTCTACCAGAGGAGGAGACCTAGGTGAGGGCAAAGGTCCCAGCCCTGCTCTCATATCACTTCCCTGTGCTGGTGGCTGGGCTGTGACGCTCACCTTGGGCAGGGCGGGTGCAGCGCATGGCGCAGCCAGAGAAGCAGCACTTCTCCTGCCGTGAACAGTCCCTGTCGTGGGTGCAGGAGTCCCTCTCCGTGCACGGCTCTGATGTGTGTTGTGGCCTCACCTTTGGACACTCACCGGGTTTGTCTGAGAGGGGAAGGAAGAGACAGCAGGAAGAGGGACCACCCTGTGGTGCAGGCACCTCCTTTTCTGCAGCCTCGGCATGCCCTGATGACTGCACCTAGGGATCTGAGGGCCTGGCCTATGGCAGCACCGTTCCACATCCTGCGCCCAGGAGCTCTGACAGCATTCCCTCTGGAATCACTGTTCTGGCGACCATTTCCTTACCTGGTTCGGGGGCTGAACACACGTAGCCACATTTGCTGCTGCTGCAGCACTTCTCAGCCCCCGGGCACTGCCAGTCCCTGGTGCAGGTGGTGCCACACGGGGCCACGGCCAGCGGAGCCTCCTCAGCCAGCGGGCAGATGCCTGGTTTCTCTGGGGGCAGGAGGCAGTGGGGCTGGGAGTGTAAGCAGCAACAGCGGGTCTTCCCCACCCAGTCTCACAGTCCCTGGAGCTGGGGGACACCCCTGCCCGTATCTGGCACCTCGGGATGGGGGCAGGCAGACAGAGTCGCAGCCACGGAGGCAGCACTTCTCCTTGCGGGGACACTCGCCATCGTGCCAGCACCAGGCTCTGCAGTCGTAACTGGGGAACAGCCCGGCACGGACTGGGCAGAATCCATCCTTCTCTGCAGGGATGGTGTGGGGTGGCTGCAGTGCCACTGCTTGGAGACACAGCCGTGGGGACCAGGGCACGTGGGGCTGCCAAACCTTTGGGGTGGCTCCCAGCCCCCTCACCTTGGCTGTTTGCCATGCAGTGCCGGCTGCACAGCTGGTGACAGCACACGTAGGATGGGGGACAGTCTTGGTCCTGGAGGCATCCCCACTGGTCCAGCAGTGGCTGTTGAGTGGCTGGGGCAGGGCTGGTGTCCTCTGCACCGTGGAGCGGGATGAGAGCAGGATGGTGGCCTCACCAGAGGGTGGTCGCACTGTCCCCTTCCCTCCCCACACCAGTGCCCACCTGGGAGCTGTGAGGGGTGTCCCCATCCCAGACCCGGCAGAGCCCACCCTGGCAAGCATGGAGTGAGGGGTCGCGTTTGTGCCACAGCTCTGTGCCATGGTGGCTGCTGCCCCACGGCATCATTCCCGGTCTCTGAGCCATGTCCCCGGCCGCACCGCCCATCCTGTCCCATCCTGCCTCATCCTGCCTCACCGGCCGGCACTCCCGGCAGGCACTGGTGGCCACAGCTGCTGTTGCAGCATTTCTGCGCGTCGGGGCAGTCGTCGTCGCGTCGGCATCGCTCCCGGAATGGCCTTGGCTGCACCGTGGGGCCCTCGCTGGGCTTGGGCTGGTCTGGCAGGGCAGAACGGGTGTGACGATTCAGCATCCCCCACTGGCCGCCCTGCCTGCCCCAGGGGTCCCTGGTTCGTGCCATGACCCACACATTCCTGGTACCTGCGGCCACGTCCCGGCGTTGGGTTTTCCCGGCAGCTGCCGGGAGCTGCCGGTGCAGGAGAAGCTGCGTGTGCTGCCCCAGGGGCCAGGGCGCCAGGGAGACAGCTACGGCACACAGGGTCCCTGGGGCGAGCCAGGGCTCCCAGCCGTCCCTGCCGAGTCCTTACCCTGCGCCGGCTCCAAGCAGGCAGAGCCGCAGCCCAGCGGGCAGCACTTCTGCGCTCCCAGGCAGTCCTTGTCCTCCAGGCAGGGGAAGGAGCAGGGGGCAATGAGCCCCTCGGGGGCTGCTGCCGGGCAGGCACCGGGCTTCTCTGCAGCGCCGAGGGGCCGAGAGGTGAGGCTGCACTGCAGTGTCCGAGGGCAGCACCGGGAAACCTGCCCCTGGCAGATCCCTCTGCCCCGCCCTGGCTGGACCCCCTCCTGTGTCCCATCCCAGAGCCTTCTACATATCCCAGCGGCGGTTAGGAGGCTGCTAGCAGCGCACAGGGAGCTGCTCCACAGCAACGGGGATTGCACAGGGAATGGGACAGGGAGAAGGGTGCCAGCTGCCCTGGGACAGAGGTGGTGTCAGCGGCTGTAGCGCGGTGCCGTACCTTCTGCCGGGGGGATGCAGCGGAGCCGGCACTCCCAGTGGCAGCACTTGAGCCCAGCGGGGCAGCTGGAGTCATTGGCACAGAGTGGGAACTCCAGGCGCAAGCAGCGCATGAAGTCCCGTGGACACTTCCCCGGTTTCTGGAAGTCCCCTGCGTTGGGATGGCAATGTCAGGACAGTGCCAGGGCCCCTCATCCTCCATCCCTGGGGAAGCAGGATGTGGGTCTCTCTGCAGGAGCCAGGAAACTGGAGCAGGCACTGCAGCCCAGGGGGCTGGAGACTTCTCTGCATCATGGCCCAGGGCTGCTGGACCCCCACATTGAGACCTGCATGGCACAGCACAGTGTGGCACAGTGTAGCATGAGATGTCATGGTGCGGTGTGGCACGGGCCCGTGTGTGCCCTCGCAAGTGCCACGAGTAATGTCACTGGCCTTGTCAGGGTGAAGCCAACACCGAGCCAGCACCAGCTGGAGGTCAGGATCTATTCCTAAGTATCCTGCTGCCGCAGGCATCCTCACTGCAAGCAGCACACTCCTCACTGCTGCTGTCTCCTTCTCTTCTGTCTCCTCCTCCTTCTCCTGGCACCCTGTGCTCCTCTTCGCCAGGCTGGGCAACTTGGGACAGCCCTGCCTCTGGTACAGGCGAGCTCCAGCTGGCACCTGTGCCCGGCTCTTGCTGCCAGCTGGGGCTGCGGCAGGAGCCGCCTGTGCCAACAGCCCGTCCGGCTGCGGCGGGGCCGGGTGTTTGGGCTGCAAACAGACGCTCCCGGAGTTTCACTGCAAACAGGAGCTGCATGGTTCAAACAAAGAGGCACCGGCTGTGGTCTTGGTGTGGGCAGAGCCACGCCAAAGCTGGGCACCACCGCCCCACGTATCATCCCACAGCGGGGGGCTGGCAGCAGGGCTGTGTGCCCAGGATGCAGCACAGACCCTGCTGCACGTGGTACCCCTGGGAGCTGACAGTTGCTGTGCCCGTGGCGTGCAGGGGGTGCCCACGGTGGTGAGGGCATGTACCCTGGGGTGGGGGCACGGTCCCCCAGGCAGCAGGGCTGCGGTGCAGGTGCTGCAGCCACCTGGGACACGGTCCCTGCCAGGGTATGCTGGGCAGGGACAGAGGGGACACAGCAGGGACATGGGGGCCGGGATGCAAGGAGCTGCTCCCAGGCTGCCTGTGCCTGGCAGCTGCCGGGTTTGACTCCTGGTACTCACCGCCCTTCTCTGGTGTTACGCTCGGCTCTGCCCTGAGGATGAGGAGGCCCAGGAGGAGGAAAACTCCCATGCTCATGGTGCTGCCGGGGATGTTGTGCATGTCTGGAGCTGAGCTGGGGCTTGGTTTAAGGTCTGTGGCAGGGGTGCCTGAAGTGCCAGGGCAAGTGAAGCTGGGCTGCCTGCTGTGGCAGCTGGTTGTGCTGTGGGCAGGAGGGGCAGGAGGAGGGGCAGTTCCCAGAACTTGTCAGTGCCCTGCCAGCCATCCTGCTTATCTCTGCCCAAACCCTGCTTTGGGGTCAGGGTGACCTGTGGGGTTGGGGAGGCCAGATGGGGTCAGGCACTGTTGTCCCTGATGTTGCACCGCCCCATCTCTGCTGCAGCTGGCTGTCACTCTCTCTCTGGGTTTCCTTCCAGCCTCACTCAACCCTCTACTCCTTGGAGTAAGGGCTGTGGATAGACCCCATGGCTTGGTCCTGGCATGGCAGTGGGAGCAGCCTGAGGGGTTCTAACAGCTCTACTGCCATGGTGCTGCCCCTCAGCCAAGTGCAGCTTCCATGTATGGGACTGCTTGGGATCCAGCACCATGAGTAAGCAGGTCCTGCTGTGGCCCCTGGCACGTGGGTGATGCTCCCTGCCCCCTTCCTTGTCCGAGTGCTCCATCTGTCCTGACCCGTGACTGTTTTTCCCACCAGGTTTTCACACTCTGGGATGCAAATGAGCCCTTCCTTGGCACAAGGAATCCGAGGGAACTGGTTCTCCAGTCCCTGACTGCCGAGGGGACATCATGCAGCCCCCAGGCCCAGCAGGATGGTTACCAAGGAACGACGATGGCTGGAAGTCATCTGCATAGAACTGGGACCCTCTCCCTGCCCTGGGGCAGCGCATTCGTGCAAGGATGGCTGCCTGCACCTCCCTGCCTGCACGCAGCCTAGGCTACCAGCGCCTCTGGGAATCAGAGCACAGAATAGGGATGGTGAGCCAGAGCACAGGTCGCTGTGGGATGGTTTATTCTGTCTCAGTGCTGTGGAGCAGCTGGAGCTATTGTGGATGCAGGGTTTTGCCTCATGCGGGGTTGCTGGGAATCTTGGCCATGGGGTAGTGCAGGTAGTATGCAGCCCTTAACGGCACGGCTCGGGGTGCCAGGGACCCTGACCAGAAGCATCGGAGTCAATGCTGGTGCCATCCTGCCGGTGCAGAGGGCCCAGCGCAGGGAGAGGCGTGGGGCGCAGCAGCACCTCTGCTCAGCCCACGGGTGCAATGGCAGTGGGGTGGGGGATGACCCTGCACCATGAAATGGCAGCTCCTGGTGCAGCCCTTCCTGGCCATGGCTACGCTGCACCTGGAAGAGGCAGGTGAGGTGCTCAGTGAGGATGGGTGCTCCTTTTCCGAGGGATGGGGGGCCCTGTCGTGCTCCCACCCTGGGCCCCCCTCTGTCCCCTCCAGGCTGGACCCTGGAGGCAGCAGGCTGGAGAGGGCCATACCCCACAGCGGGTGGACGCAGACCCGGCTGCAGCCCTGCAGGCAGCACTTCTGGCCAAGGGGACAATCCTTGTCCTGCAGGCACAGGAGGAGGCACTTGGCTGCTCGATCATCCTCTGCTGCAGGGGGACAGAGACCTGGCCACGCTGGCACATGCGGAGAGAGAAAGGAGTGAGGGGCTCAGGGCACCCCTCCAGGGTGGGGGAGCTGCCCTGTCTGCAGGGGTGAGCTCCTCACTGAGCTCCTGCCCCACTGGACAGCAGCTCAGTCCCCAGCTTCCCATTGCCCCCAAGAGGGTCACAGTGACAGGGTAGGGAGGCAGCACAGGGGTCTTGGCCCCACAGGGTGCCGATGGTTTACCCTTGGTGGGTGGTTTGCAGATGTGGCCACAGCCAGTGGTGCAGCACTTGTCGTCTCCAATGCAGTCACTGTCGGTGTCACACAGCTCCAGGCAGGGCCCCAGAGAGCCCCGCAGCACTATGGGGCACACGCCAGGCTTTGCTGCGGGCCGGTGGCTCCCTGGTGACAGTGAGGGTTGTGGCTGTGCTGGGATTCTGTCCCCAGCCCCGCTCCTGGCATGGCCTCGGTCTCCATCCTGTCCCTGTCCTGCACCTCCATCTTCCTTCCCAGAGCACCACGATGACCTCAGCCACCAGCCTCACACCCTTACCAGTCTCACCCAGTGAGACCAGTCACAGCTCAATATGGGATGCCAGCTGGCAGCTGGAGTGGTGAAGGACAACCCTTGCTCTAGTTGCAGCAGCACATAGTCTGAGGAGGGTGCAGGAGGGAGGGTCAGGAGGGGGTTCAGCCTTTCACCCACTCAGGGCCACGTCCCACCCATCACGGAGGAGCTGGGCATGGGGATCTCTTCCTACAGCACCCTGAGGGCCAGCTCTTGGCAAGGGGCTCATGAGGGCTGGGGCCGTGCCCAGGGCAGGCGTGTGGCACCAGGAGCTGCAGCCAGCGGCACACACTCCCTGGGGCCTGGATGGATGCCACCAGCTGCACACTCGGCCGGGCACAGCCACTGTGGCTTGTCCAGTGGTAATGGCCAGGCACACGCTGGGCTCTGCTGGAGGGGAGCTGGGCTAGCACCAATGCAGTAGTGGGCTGGACATGGGGATCAGAGAGGGCTGGTGGGGCTGTACCTGTGTCTGGAGGGGTGCAGGCCAGCCCACAGCCGGAGAAGCAGCACTTGTGTTCCCCAGGGCAGTCCCGGTCATCAGTGCAGCGGTTGGGGCAGGCAGCAGCTCTCCTCTGGGCACGCTTCCGAGGGCAGAACCCAGCTTTGGCTGGAGGGAAGGCTCCAGGTTTGGCATACAGCCAGCCTGGCCCCACTGCCCATGGCTCCCCTACGGTGCGATGGGGACTGCGGACCCCTGGGGCTGTCCCAGGGCATCCTCAGCCTGGCATGGGGATCTCCAGGACACCTCACCTGGTTCAGGGAGCATGCAGTGAGTGCAGCAGCCGCGGGTGCAGCACTTCTCCCCCGAGTGGCATGTGGTGTCGTTGTGACATCTTCTCCCACAGCTTGGCCCGATGGCACTGCCAGCACGGGGGCAGTAGCCCGGGCTCTCTGCAGAGAGAGATGCTCCATGCAGCCGTGTTCCAGGGAGCAGGGCTCGCTCCAGGGGCACCAACACAGGCACCACCCCACATCCCACCCATTGCCTGATCCTCGCGCTGGCATCCCTTCGAGTGAGCAGCGGTACCTGTGGTGGGCAGGAGGCAGGTCCAGACCTTCCCAATCTGGCAGCACTTCTCAGCACCAGGGCAGCCATAGTCGGAGAGGCAGTACAGTCTGGGGGGCGAAGGAGCTCTGCTTGCCCCTGCCGGGCACTCACCCACTTTGGGGGGGGCAGGCGGGGCAGTGGGGGTCCAGCGTCCCTGCAGGGCCCGGTGTGGGGATGCAGCGAAGGTGAGGGCAGTGCCCTGGTCCCTGGGGCTGTGCTGCTGGGCCAGAGTGAGCAGTGCCAGGAGCACTGGAAGAAGGGTGCAGTGGCCCCGCATCGTGCTGCAATCGATGTTGTGCTTCTGGGCGATGGGCTGGGATTTAAACCCTGCTGGAGTAGGGGCTGGCCAAGCCAAGCTGTTCCCTCTCATGGCAGCACATTTTCAGGACTGTGGGAGTGCTGGGCATGAACAATTCAGCTTGGGGGAGACTCCCACGGCAGTGCTGGGCTCGTGGCCCGTGGCTGACACATCCTCCACAGCTCCCTTTCCAGGTCACTGGTGATCTGTGAGCTGCTGGGCCAAGGGCTGAGCAGCACTGCCAGAGACCCAACATTGCAAGCATGGATGGGACACAGGAACAGTGTCCTGTCCCAGTCTTCAGGGTCCACTGGATCCCTCCTGCCACACGTGGAGCAGGGAGAGCTGCTGTGGAGCTGTGGTGCTGGCACAGCCTGCACCTGTACCACGGAGAGAGGGGGAACCAGCACCAGACACTGGGCAGTGCTGGGCAAGGTGTGGGGCTCACTCAGTCCCAGGGGATGGCTCTGCTCTGTCTGCTGCCAAGGGCAGGGGCTCTGGGGGTGCCAGCTCCTCAGGCAGGAGGGACATGCTCCGATCCCAGGGGCTGGGAGCAGGAGTAGGCAGGTACAGAAAGAACAGGGTCCCTGGAGGCCTGTGGAGAGCAGGAAGTGCCAGGGGAAAGCACGACAGGAGCAGGAGCCCAGCTTTGAGCAGGTGGGGAAGGATGTGGCAGGCACAGGCATGGGACCAGGGCATGTGGGTTGCATTGCCCAAAGCTCCTTCAGGCTTCTGCTGTGGGCAAGGTGCCACGACCACGCTGGGAGGGTGAAGGTAAGGAGGAGTTTGGGTGATGCTCATGTACAGGCACACACTGCAGCCTGTTTGTCCCCTGGCCATCGCAGAGCGGGGAGCAGAGAGCACCTCTGCTCTGATGGGACACAGAAACAGCTGCACCTTGACAGCCGTGCTCTGAGCATGGTGGAGGAGCCAAGGTGGAGGAGCCAGTGTGCAGAGGCAGCTGGGGCCGTGGACCCATGGGACAGCCGCAGGCAAGGCACAGCCTGGGGACCCTTGGAGGCATGACAGAGTCAGTTGATGCTGCTGCTTGTGTGGAGCGCTTCCAGGCATCCCTGGCATGGGATGGAGAAGCAGCCATGGCTCGTGATGGAGAGGTGGCCACAGCATGGAATGGAGAGGTGGCTATGGTGTGGGATGGAGAGGCAGCCACAGCATGGAATGGAGAGCCGGCCATGGTGTGGGATGGAGAGGCAGCCACAGCATGACAAGGAGAAGCTGCTTTATTGGTGAGGGTGCAGGGGGCTCGCCCCGAGCAGAGAACCCCAGGGAGGAAACTGAGGCTGAAGGCTCCAGGCTGGGGGGATGGTGCAGGGCCAGGGCCAGGGCCAGGGCATGTGGGATGGGCATCGGGCAGCAGCTTCCCTGTGGCTGGGCTGGCAGGAGGTGGCTGCACCTGGAAAGGAGCAGAGGCTGTGAGCGAGACAGGTGCACGGGTGCCATGCTGCGGTGCTGTGGGATCCCTGGGACTGGAATGCACCCAACTGACCTCAGTGGATGGGCGTCACACAGGAGACCTTGCCGCAGCCATTCCTGCAACACTTCTGGATCCCGGAGCAGTTGGCATCGGTCTTGCACTGGTTGGTGCAGACGCCCAGCATGGGGATGCCCGGGTTGACGGGTGGGCAGGTGCCAGGCTTCTCTGAAAGGCAAAGGGACATGGCTGAGACCTGCTGGCCCTGGCCTCTATCTGCCATGGAGGAGGGACCACCATGGTACCAGCATTTCCCCCATCACATAGCTCTGCTTGTTGGCACTCCTGGCCAGCTGGACTTGATGGGGACACGTCAGGGAGGCCACATGGCACAGTGGTCCCCAACTATGTCCCCACTGTCCCACAGTGTCCCTATGCCCAGTGTTCCTGCACATGGACACATGGCTGGCACAGGATGCACAGCTGCAACACGCAGACATGTTGGAGGCCTTGGCCCTGCTGTCCTCTACAACTGCCATGGATGGCCCTGGCTGTTTGTTCACATTATGGGGGCTCAGTCTAGACCTCAGCCAGCATCACATGCTCCCCAAACAGCCTTTGCCCTGCCCCACTGTCCCACTGCCTGTCACTGGCATTGAGCTCTGGCTCTGCACCGTGCTGCCCTCCACTGTGGTGCAGCCAAGCCAGCGCTGTCCCACAGGCAGCCATAGAGGCACTGGAGCCTCCACATCACATCCATCTGTCTGCAGCTGTGGATTCCAACTCCTGCACCCATCTCCTTGTGTCGCTCTCCAGCAGGACTGTTGTGGTGAGTGGGCTTGGCACAGAGCAGCGCTCACATCCTGGGCTGGCAGCTGCCCACAAGGCGGAGCAGGCAACAAGGGCTGCGGTGGGGAGCGGCGCGGACCCCCACCCTCCACCCAAGCTCCAGCATCATTTGGGGGTGTCCACTCAGCCCCTGCATCGCTGAGAGGAGGAAGGCGTGAGCGTGACCCAGCAGGAGCACACCCTGAGCCTGCTGGGCTCCCATGCAGCCCCCGATCCCCGCGCTGCAGCCGGACGCACATCGGGCGCCCAGGCTTGTGGCCACCACTGCACCCTGGAGCACCAGTACTGCCGGCTGGGACGGGCTGTTGGCTCGTGGCAGTGGCACCAACTCTGGGCAGCACGGCCAGGAGCAGGAGGGAGTGTTACCGTCAGGCTTCTGGCAGGCCTTGCCGCAGGCTGCCGGGCAGCACTTGAGGGTGCTCTCGCAGTCGCCATCGGACTGGCACCCCACTGTGCAGTTCACCGCATCCATCGCCGCGGTCGGGCACACGCCGGCTTTTGCTGCAAGGCAAAGGTGGGGGCGTGGGCAGGCGCGGGGCGGCCGGCGCCGGGCAGGGCGAGGGCTGCGTCCCTTTCCGGGAGATGCTGCCCCGGCCCCAGGGCTGGGTCCAGGGATGCTGCCGAGCCCAACCGCACCGGACACAGGCCGGTGCTCACCCCGGCCCCCACACCGGCTGCTCTGGGGCTGGGAGGGAGGGATGCTGGCCGCTCGCCGGGCATGCCGTGACGAGCCCGTGCTGCGCCATGCGCTCATACTCACTAGTGTCATTCTGGGCGGATGCTGCCGGCAGCTCTGCCCAGAAAGCCAGGAGCCCCGCCAAGATGAGGACGCTGCGGGCCGTGGGCATGGTGCAGGAACCGGCTGCGCTGTGACCGCCCGGCCGGCCTTTAAGCTCCTCTCCAGGTGGGGCCGGCGGGCTCGGCCTTCCGGGTGGCTCCCAAGGGCCGGGCAGGGCCAGGCTCCCCCTTCGCGCTTGCACAACCCGAGTATCAGGTATCTGCTGCTGCTGGCTGCCGACCAGGGAGGGGGAGCCTCGAGGAGACTGGGCGGCCATGCTGAGAACTCGCCCGGCAGGAACAGCAGCCAACCACCCCTGGCCACGGCCCCCGCACGCCGGACCCCAGACAGCCCCTCACTGAGCCCACCGGGGCGCTGGGTCACCGTGGCCCTGAGTGGGGATCGGCCGTGGGGATGAAGTGGTACCGCTGGCAGGGAGCGAGGCACGTGCGAGTGCACCGGGAACAGGGCATGACCCGTCCCTGCTCAGACTCACCCTGCCCCGGCCACAGTCGTGAGCTTGAATGGAGATCCTGCCCTGGGTCGCTGATGCCCCGAGGCCGGGAGGAACCAGCAACGCAGACAGGGCTGTGGCTCAGCTCTGCTGCTGCTCACCCAGCTCCTGCTCCTGTTCCAGCCACTGTTCTCCTCCAGCTCTTGCTCCTCAAGTGAAGGGTGCTCCAGGCTGCCTGTGCCTCGGGCAGGTGCCTGCCCCAGGGCTGCCCTGCACTCCCCGCAGCCACGAGAGCTCCTGCCCGGCTGCAGCCCTGTCCCACGGACCCTGCCATCCTCACAGCCTCCCACAGCACTGGGGATGTAGATGGACCATCTGACAGCACCATTTGTGCAAGTGGCTGTCAGGGAGTGAGTGAGTCATTGACATGCGCTCCCAGTGCTCCGGGGCATGGTGGTACTGGGGCTGTACGACCCCAGTCCCTTTGGCCTGTCCGGGATACCCTTCCCATGGCACGTCTGGTGGGTCAGGACACTTCACTGCCCCTGGCAATGGCAAGCTGGGGATGGTTTGAATGGGCCCAGCTCACCCACCTGTCATGGCTGCCCTGCTCACATCAGTGTTTGCCACTCTGCCAGCACCCATCTCCTCCACAGCCTCCTGCAGGAGGATGAAACCTGCCCTGTTCCTGGTGATGTGCCCTTGCTGCTGGCAGAGGCAGCCCCAGCTCCGGACATCTTGTAAATTTGCATGGGCCAAGGGTGCATGGGGCTGGGACATGATCCCTGCCTGAGTCATGAGCTGCCGTCTGCTCTGCCGGGGTCCGTCTCCCGGTAATTTAACCCCACAGTCAACAATGTGGCACAGTGGCGTGGCAGTAAATCAGTAACTGTTTACCTTTGCCTGTGGTTCCCTCCCTGCCTGGGTGTTTATGCAGGAACAGGAGCCGGCGCTCAGTGGCCTGCCCCACTGCCGCACCTCATGTCACCGCTGTTGGCAGTGGGAGTGACACATGGGCAGAGGCCTGGGGTGGCAGGGAGATCATCAAGGCAGCCCTTGTCCCTGCACCCTCCGGGATGGGGACCTGCTGAGGAGCTGCAGGAACCTAGCCACACTCAGGCTGGCTGGGATACTCCCACAGTGGGCCCAGCGCCAACATGGGGATGCCAGGAATGAAAACAACCATACTGCAGCCCAGTGGCCCCTGTACCAGGGCCGGAGCACAGTGCTGTGTCGGCAAGGGTGGGATGGGGGTGGTAACGGCTGGGAGGTGAGCACACTGCCCACCAGAATGGAGGGGAGGGACCTGCACCATCCCTGCCTGTGCTGTACAGGGACAGAGCCCACCTGGACCCAGCAGCAGCTTCTCTAGAGCAGCAGCACTGCTGCCAGTCCCACACTGCCTACCCAGGGTCACTGGTGTCCCACTGGGACTGGGCTGTGGCCCTGTGCTGGTGCTGTCTTTGAGCGTCATTGCCCTGGTCTGACCCTGTGACAGCTCTGCCTCAGCGTGGGGTGACCTTGGTGCTGGCAGTGAGCAGCCAGCACTGGGAGGCAGTGAGGGTGGATGCCAGCAGCCAGGATGCACAAGAGCAGCTGGATGAGAGCAGATGGGAGCCCAGAAATGGAAGGCTCATGGAAGGAGATGAGGGGGAAACCACAGGGGACGCTGAGAACTTGGGGGAGCAGTGTGGGCACCAGTGGGTTTGTCCACGGTTGTGCCTCAGCTCCAAGGTGCTCAGCTGGCTGCTGAGGGGACAATCCAGCTGAAGCTGCCCTCAGCCAGCTGGAGCACCTGAAGAGGGACTGAGCAAGCTGGCAGCAGGGCCAGCAGCTCCAGCCCACGCAGTTGGCATCACGTTCTAGGAGACAGGAATGCTTTGGCTCCTGTCTGCAGTGTATGGCATTTGGGATACTGGTGTCCCCACCCTGGCTCTGCCAGGTGCTTCCTCAGCAGAGGCTGAGGATGGCTGTGGGGAGTGCAGGGGTCTCCCAGCTGTCCCCATGGCCAGGGAGGATCCTGGCTGAGCGCATGGGATCAGCAGCCCCAAGCCCGACCCCAAAGGCTCTTCTCTGCTGCATCCCTTGGGAGCTGTGCCCACCACCACTGAGCCTGGTCACAGTGGCTGCGCCCAAGCCTTGCGGGTGACCGTGGCTCCTCCATGGCAGCAGGGAGGGTGCTGGAGTCACGTCTCCTGACTGCTGAGGGAATGTGGTCAATGATTAAAAGGGGCACATTAAGGTGCCCCCGAGCAGTGAGCCAGCCTCCCGCTGCTGGCACAGAGCAGGGACAGCAAGTACAGGGATAGAGAGGGACACTCCATCCTCTGGAGATTCTGGGCCTCTCAGTTGGCAGGACAGGGTCCCCACACCATGGGCATGGACTGGTGCATGGCCCCTCAGGTCCAGCTGTGCACTTGCTGAGGGCTCCGGCCACACTGCCACATCCTGCCACTGCCGAGCCCCCCACTGCCCACACTGCCCCTGCGGCGCAGACCTCGGTGGCCCTGCTCTGTGGCACGGCCGCGGCTTCAGTGGTGCATGGATGCTCCAGAGCTTGGGATGTGCCTGGCTCTGTGCTGTGGGGTTGCTCCGACCTGCTTGTTCCGTGTGGGACCCCAGCCCCAAACAGCCCCGCAGTGCTCCAAGGGCTAGCAGAAGGCATCCACCCCAAGCCCCCCAGCACTCACCTTTGCTCCCTGCAGCCGTAGAGGCTGCCTGCAGCTGGGCACACAGGGCCAGGATGCCCAGGAGCAAAATGATGGTGGTCTTCATGTTGGTGAATGCCACAGGTATAGATGGGCAGTGCGGGTTGGCGGGGTTTATATCTGTGTGGGGCTGGGGAGGGGCCATGCACACAACCTTTGTGTGCCAAAACACTCACTGCTGCTGCGTGTCACAGTTGTGCCTGAGGCAGTGACGGCCTGAGAAATGATTTACCTGGCCTTGTCCAACCCTGGCAACCATGCTGCAGCAGGGGAAAGGACCCTCAGCACCCTCATGGGGAAAGGGAGATGAGGCCATGGGCTGGGGTCACCCCACAGCCATGGGGAGCCCAGAACTGCCCAGCTGTGACAAGTGATTAGATGAGTTTGTGGGATAGGAACCCAGAGGGGACTGCTCAGGAGGATGTTCCCCTGGGAGCTGCTGTCCTGGCAGTGTGTCATGGGGGTGTTTTGGGACAGAGCAGCTGTGGGTCTGCCTGTGCTGTGCCCATCCCAGAGACCCAGCGCCTGCTTGGCCCAGTCCTGGCCTGGTGCCTGCATCATGCCACGTCTGCCTGTGGAGCCTCAGGGGACAGCCGGGTGGGTCCCTGCGGGCAAGCATGGCCTCAGGGGGAGCGGAGTGTGGGAAGCCTCCATGAGACACAAGGCTGGGTGCACCTGTTGCTGAGCACCATTCCTCCGTGGGGACAGGCTGGTGGCTCGGTGCCGACATGCCGCTGCAGACATGTCCTAGCAGATGGGTGCTGTGGCGGGGTCAGCACTGGGGCTGCTTCTCACCTCACCATGCTCCCAGACTGGTGAGAGGTGACCCTGGGATGCCCAAGGTCAAAGGTGTGAGGGGTCACAGGGAGCCCAACTGAGCATATGAAGGGTGACCATGCCAAGGGTGAGGTGTGCTCCCTGCTCTTGGGGACCCCACGGTGCTGCCACTGGTGTGTCTGAGACCCTATCAAGCAGGACCTCTGCTTCCTGCATCCCATCCCATGCAGACAGGGGCATGGTCAGGGGACTGCAGCCCTGCCAGGGGGCTGTTCCGTGGCTCCTCTCATTGTTGAACTGTGGCCATGCTGGCACAGCTCTCTGTGCCTCACCAAATGGCAAAGGGCACATGCAGGTGCTGCCACCAAGTTGGGCAGAGGCAGCCTGGCTTGGGGGGCAGAGCAGGGGACTGGCAGGGCTGCAGCAAGGCACAGGGGACAGCTGAGGCTGCAGTGGGTGGAGAGGGACAGGACCAGGCTTTTTGAGGGGCTGGTGGAAGAGACTTGTCCTGTGCTGGAGCTAGAGCTGAAGAATGGCCTCAGCTGGGGTCCCAGTGTGTGGAGGGACACCAGGGACACTCCCTGCCTGAGAAGTTGTGACAAGGCCAGCCTGCCAGGATGCAGGCATCTGTACTGAGGCCAATGTGACCTCTGTGGCCTCATCCAGAGTTTTACAGCTCAACGATTGTACTTTCCCACTTGCAAATTCCTGTGTGCGTCATCCCTGTTCCAAGCAGCCGAATGCATTTGTTGCTGCCAGAACTCTGGGTCTGAAGCAAAAGGAAACATGAGTAGGAACAGGGGCTTTGAGAGCAGCCTGGTCACATGCATGGGGTCCCTTTGGGTGACACCTTTGCCCCGATGTGGCATATGCCGCAGTGCCGTGGTGGCAATGTGGAGGGTCACCTGCCTCTCCTGAGCAACCCTGGCCCTTTGGCTGGTGCTGGCGGCCCCGGGCTCTGTGGGGGCCTTGCATTCTTCCTGCCCCGGCTGCTGTGTCCCCGATGCGTGTCACGGCGTGGAGCAGCATCAGCGATGGCCCCTGCCAGTCGTGCGGCACATGGCAGTGCGAGCCTGGCGTGCCCTCCGCCACTTGGCTCTGGGGAATGGACCCCTGGGTCTGCGCAGCCTCCTCCCCACCTGCACCCACCTCCCTCCCGCATCACCTCCCAGCCGGTGCCTCTGGCGGCTCCCCCCCGTCCCCTCCCGCCGTGTGTCGCAGTTCGGGGGCCTGCCCCGTCCTGGTCGCAGCGCCGATCCCGCGCGGCGGCCGGCAGAGGAGGCTGTTGCTCCGCCGGAACGAACCAGGAGCGGGGCCGGGCTCTGCCGGGCTCCGACAGCGCCGCCGCGTCCCCGTCCCTGGGGGTGACCCAGCATAAGAACAATGTGGAGCTGCTGGAGCGGGTCCAGAGGAGGCCACGGAGATGCCCTGAGCGCTGGAGCACCTCTGCTCTGGAGCCAGGCTGGGAGAGCTGGGAGTGTTCAGCTGGGAGAAGAGAAGGCTCCATGGAGACCTTAACGGCACCTTCCAGTGCCTAAAGAGGCTCCAAGAGAGCTGGAGAGGGACTTTGGACAAAGGTGTGGAGTGACAGAACAAGGGGGAATGGCTTCCCACTGACGGAGGACAGGGTTAGATTAGAGATTAGGAAGGAATTTTTCCCTGTGAGGGCCGTGAGGAACTGGAACAGGCTGTCCAGAGAAGCTGTGGCTGCCTCATCCCTGGAAGTGTTCAAGGCCAAGTTGGATGGGGCTTGCAGCAACCTGGTCCAGTGGAAGGTGTCCCTGCCCATGTGCTCTAGGGCTGCTTGGCCCCAAGCTGGCACTGTGGCTGCTGCTGGGTGCTGACATGAACGTTCCTGTGGGTGGGAGGCAGGGGGCTGGCACTCCATCCCCAGCACCCTGTTCCTAGAGCTGGGGGAGCTGAGGGAGACCAGGCAGGACCACAGCTGACCCCCAGCTCAGGGTGAGGAGGGTGCCCAGCACAGGCAGGGTACTGCCCGCTGCAGCCCCCCTCAGCCCCGCCTTGAGCTGGCCCTCACAATCTGGCTCTTGGGGTTAAACAGCACTGGCTGCCTGAACACCCACAGGGACTGCTGCTCCATAGCAGCTCTAATAGCTCCTATCCATAATGCAGTGAAGCCAAGACAACACGCAAGGGGCTGGGCTGGGCTGGTGCTGGCTGCTCACGGCTCCGTGCCACGCATGGCGCCTGGCTGGTGGCACGGCCACGCGTGGCGCCTGGCTGGCGGCGCGGGAAGGTGGCCTCCCAAAATGGGGATTTTATTACAGCCATACATCACGGCGGCGGCCTGATGCAGGCAGACGGCGGTGATTTTTCTTCATGGTTTACAGACAAATGAGGGGAAGGAAAATTGATGTGAACTTTGCTATAGCGAGAGGTCGGGTGCGGGCAGGGAGCTGGTTATGGATGAGCCAGGGACTGCTGGGGCTGCCTGTCCCTGGGGCCCCTCCCAGCCCCCTGCTCCAAGCTGGATGGATGCGAGCACTGGCAGCAACAGGACTGGGAATGTCATGTCCAGCATGGAGACTGTGCTGCAGACTCCCCTGCTCCAGGGGGCTGGAAGAGCAGAGGCTCCCATTCCTGTGGAGAGATGTCTGGAGGGATGCTCTGCTGCTCAGGGGGACCATGTGAGCAGAGTTATTAATTCCAGCATGGTTTGGCCATGCAGTGACAGGTGGGCTGCTGTCACTGGCTGCTGGCGAGACCTTGGCTGCTCTTACCACAATTAAATTTGCCTCCAAACATCACAGTCCTGCCCAGTGTAAGATAACAGCTAATACTGTCCAATAGCAGCTATCAGCTTCTCCATACGGTCCATAAATATTAATACAATTCTCATTAGTTCCTTTAAATACATTGCCTAAATAAAGTGTTTCCAGGGCAATAAATCAGCAGCAGGCTGTCCACTCACCCTGCTCATGCTCATTGCACAGGGACTGATAAACTCCATAGTTTATCATTAACCCTTCCCCTTAGATCCAGGGAGAAGAGGGGACCAGGTGCAGTGTATAAGCTGGGAACCCCCTGTGACCCTCATCAGGAGTAATTCGCTGATGTATTTCCCCAGGTGCGCCTGGTTTGCATTCCCAGTGATGTGCTCAATACCAGGACTGCCCGTGTCTCATCCCAGGCACCTCACCAGTGCCTTTGGATTGATGGCTCTGTGCTGGCGTGCTGCTCTGGAAGCTCTGTTCCAGCTGATGCAGTGCCACGTGTCCCCCTGGCACAAGGCAGTCCCTGACCTGTGAGGCAGGAGGGTGCCTGGGGGGCTGCTGCTCTGTGCAGACCCTGGCCTTCACCCCCACCTCTGATTCCTCCTTCGCCTGGGAGGTGGCAGCAATGACCATCCTGCTCAGAGCTCTCCTGTGAGCTGGAGGAGATGGGATCCCTTGAAAGGTGCTGTGTGTGCTGTATGTGGGGGTGAGTGTGTGCACAGGGTGACATTGCTTGCAGGGGGGACAGAGTGCAGGCTGGGGCACAGGCAGCAGGTCTGAGGGGGGCATGGCATCCATCCTTCCAGCGCTCTGGCTTTGGCAGTACCGGAAAAGAACAAATACCAAACTCATTTGCTTGAGGAGGAATTAATATGGTGTGAAGCCTGTAGTGGATGATTTAGGAAGTGAATTTAAAATCTCAACACAAATAGATTTTTTTATAAGGTCAGAGGAAAGATTAAATGCTACAGACAAGCACAGCACTTGCCATTTCCAGCATCACTTTCACTATAAATATTTTGGGCTGGCACTGTCCCTGCGCTGTCCACGTGGGTCTGAGCCTGCTCACCATGGCAGTGCTGGGTGAGCAGGGATGTGCCCATGGAGGGCAGGATGCCTCACCATCCCCTTCATTACCAGGTTGCTGCCGGCACGTGGAAGCAGCCAGTGCTGCTCCATGGTGAGAAGAAGGAGAGGTGGTGTGTGTGGCCACGCTGCTGGCGGTACTGGAGAAACCAGCTGTAACTGCTCCGGCTCGGGCAGGATCTGTTCCCAGACCCCTCCAGCATTCCTGCCAGTCGTGCAGGGGGAATCCAAGCTGTGGTGCTCACCCGGCACGGTGTGTGCCCATTTCCAGTTCCTGGCTCCTCCTCCTGGTGCCTGGCAGCGACCAGGATTGATGGCAAGAGATTTGAAAGGCTCCAAATGTCGAGGTTATAGCACCGAGCCACCCCCATCCATCACCGGCCATTCATTACCAAGTAACGCCCTGCACGCCGGGCTGATTTCACACCTTATCTGAACCCAGCAGCTGTGTCCTAAATCCTGAGTGCCGAGAATGTCTGGAGGAATTCAGCTGCCTGTGCTTAAAATTAGTGTTAGCATCTATCATTTCCCTACACCAAATGGCTTTTGTGTCGGCACTTGGCAGCGCTCATCCGTCACTGGAGCTCCGGGCTGCCCAGCACTGTGCCCTCTCTGTCACTGTCACAGGACCCCTTGTTGGCAAAATGTCACCCAAAGGACAAGTGCAGTAGCTTGGCCACTTCCTTCAGCTGGCCTGGTGGCACTGCCAGCAGTGAGGGTGTCCTTTGTCCCCTCGGCATGGCAGGCACTAGCTCTGCTCTCCCCGTCCCTCCAGCCCCACTGCCGCCAGGCATCTGGCACGGGCACAGCCTGACAGGTGTCCTCTGGCATGGTGGCTCGCTGCCTCAGGTGCCACGATGCCAGTACAGCCATGGGGCCGGGCCCCTCTGGCCGCGGTGCCTGCAGCCATTCCCGGTGAGGTGAGTCGCTCCTGCCAGGCTGGTGCTGCCGGAGCTGTCGGCGTGATGAAAAGCCTCCCGCAGCAATGCAGATAACATACAAGCACAGGTCAGGCGAGGCCCCTGTAGCCCATCCATCAGGCGCAGCAGCTACAGGCGCTCCTGGTGCCACCATCTGATGCACGTTATCCGGCACAAATGTGTTTCTTCCCCCAAGGTTAAACGGATGAGTGAGGTTCAGGCGCTGACAGCTCCGCCTGCCCCGCGCCGGCGATAAACGAGCTGCAAGAACCAGAGGGAAAAAAAAAGGTTTGTTTTCTGTCAAATGCTCCTTTTGATGGTGCTGGCACGAGGACGATGGCAGTGCTGAGATGAGTGTGAGGATGGGACCTGCTCCTGGCGTGGCCACAGGGCAGCCAGCGATGGCACCGTCACAGCTGTGTTGGGTGACGGGCAAGAGCAAGGGCTTGGTGAGCTGCTGGAGTACTGAGTGGCACTGGCAGCAGGCACTTGGTGTGGCCCCAGCCTGCTGTCAAGCCATGCTGGGACTGGCAGGAATTGGATGGGATGGCGGCGAGCCTGATCTTTCCCAGGATGGCTGCCTGCCCTGGGCAGTGCCCCAGATAGAGTGCCAGTGGGGGTCCCCCACCCTTTGCAGTGTCCCTGCCAGGCTGCTGCTGCCCTGCTCAATGTCACACTCGGAGCCTGTCAACGTGAAAAAAGGTTTGCAGGCGATAAGCGATGGGGCTGCGGCCGCGCCGTGCCGCCCGCGCGTGATTTACTGCGGCGTCGCTAACGGAGCGCAGATTTTTCTTAATCTAAATTGAAAACTACTCAAGTAGAAAAATAATTTCATTGCTTCATCCTGAAGGGGCGTGGGGAGAGGGAGGGGAAGAGCTGTGCCAGGGCAGGCAGGGCCACAGCTGCCTGCACCCCCTGCGCCACCATTCCCAGTGGCCTTGGGCAGCTCCTATGTTGCGGACATGTGGCAGCTGCTCCAGCTCAGGTAGAAAAACTGGGTTGTGTGAGGAGGGGGCGGCTGCCAGGACTTAGCTCTGGGGTGACAGGGCACGCCCAGTCCCGGCTGGGACGCAGCCCCCCAGTGCAGGTTGATGCTGGCACAGGTGGGGCTATGCAGCCTCACAGATAGATTGGTAATTTGGAGCACGAGTGAATTCTGGGAGCATTTGCTGAGCTGGATAATAACGTGCCCAGTGAGCTGCATCCCATGCATGCTGCCAAATTAAAGAAATTTTTTTCTCCTTTAATTTAAAAGTCACCGTTGGGAAATCTCCACTGGCCGCAGCAGTGATTTCCCCTAGGCTGCCTTTCTGGAGAAATCTTTAATTTTGATTGTCACACTTTGTGGAGTTTATCTCGGGGAAGCAGAGCCATAAATAAGGTGCTGCTTCAGCACCCAGGCTCCAGCTGTACCAGGACAGTGAGTGGCACTGGCATGGGTGGGGAGCAGGGAGAGCCTGACCACAGCCACCCTCTCCCCTTGCACCTTCCTCTTCCCTCCCTGCTCCAGCCCCAGCTACCCTCAGCTCCATGCCTGGCTTCTCACAGCCTGATTTCACAGGTCAGCAACCTTTAATTACCTGGGCCTGTCCCCACCCCTCCCACCAAATGATTCGCAGGTTCATGAAAATCTCATTAACCGTAATACCACAGCTGGGTTCCCATGCTGGCACTGGACCCCTCCAGCTCCAGCTCCTGCTGTGCTGCAGGCTCAGCCAGTGCTCTGCCCTGGCATCCAGCACCATGGAACCCCAGGACCAAGCATGCAGGGACCCTGGCCAGGAGCTGTGACAGGCTTTCAGGGTGGGAAGGTGGCACAGGCTGTGTTTTGCTCCACGCTCACACCTTCACAGCCCCAGCTCAGCTGGTCACGGTGCTGTGGGGCTGGAATGGGTGTCATGGTCAGCCTGGGGAGAGGGCAGCTCCCAGGGCTTCCCCGGCACCTCCAGTGCCTCCAGCTCTGGGGAACCAGCGTACAACCCTGACAAGGGGCCTGTCCTCTCCCTCCCAGAGCCTGGGGAAGGGATCTTCCAGCAGCTTTTGAGCAATTAAGCGGGAAAGGATGCAGGCAGCTCCCTTCGGCACAGAGCCGGCACAGCAGTGCCGGGTGAGCTCAGGAAAGGTTACACCATTTGCATTTTACCCTTCAGTAATTCCAACACTTACGGGTGCAATTAAGCGGCAGCCTGGTGTTATGAAGCTATCAGGGCGGAGAGACCTGAATCCCAACGAACTCCGTGTGCGTGCCCGTCCCAGACTGTTCCATCTGTCTGCGGTGACACCGCGGCGATGCCGGCGGGTTGCAGGGATGGGCTTTGATTCCATCAGATGCCCATTGTTCCCTTGCTGGCGGCTCAGCCCTGTCCAGGCACCCGGTTTTGATACTCACGGAGGGTGAGCACAGACGCCACGGAGGGGAGTGAGCGTTGGGCTGGTGACCATAGCAGGACCAGGAGCATGTCCAGGCTTGTGCCATACTTGTCACCACAACAAAGCATCTGATCTGATGCTGCCCTCCAAAGAACAGCCCCTGGCCAGCTTTGTTTTATGTGTGAGCCACTCATGCTGCAGCACTGGACGGACTGAGATGCCTGTCCCAGTGCTGCTGGCACATCTCTCCTGTGGAACAGGGTCTTCTCAATGTTTGGTGGCCCCTGCCCTCTGTGGGAGGACAGGGGCTCTGTGGCCATTCTTCTTTCCTGCTTCACTGGGACACCGGGCTGGGAGAACTGCTGCCTTCCCCTTTAAGCATCATCGCCAGCTTAATTCGATGGTTTTGAGTCCTGGCTCATGATTTCTGCAGCAATTTGGGCTGAGATTTCTCTCTTTCCCTCCATTATCCACTCTGATTAACTCAGCTGGCCCTGTCAGCTCCCATTCCGGCGTGGGGAGCCCTGTGAGAGCCTGTTAAAATGCATGAGCCTGTGGCAGTCGCTCCGCTGCCCAGCGAGGCTGAACCGAGGGAAGGGGCTGCAGGCAGCAGGGCCGTGGTGGGGAGCTGGGGGAGCTGTGGAGGTCCAGGGCCAGGGTGCAGGGGCTGTGGGGATGCCAGTGTCTCCCTCTGTCAGCATGCGGGTGTCCTGGCCGGAGCTGTGCCAGGTGGGGAGCCTGTGGGGTGCAGGACCCAGTCACCCCCACATGCCAGGCTGTTGGGCGGCTGAATCTTCCCCCATGCAAAGGCTCATTTCCCATTCCAGCTCTGAGTTGTTCCCTTCTTCTCATTTTAATAAAGACGAAAGCATCCGGAAACGCGGCTGCACCCGCCAAAGAGCGAGATCTGACATAATTAAAAAGTGGCTTCAATCAGGCTGTTTTCCTAATGGTTTGTCATATCAGCCCGCACGGCCCTGCACCCCTGGTGCTCCCAACCCCCTGAGGCATCATTTACATTTCTTAATAACCCCTCATTAATATTCATGACGTGGGGAGGGTAATAACGGCTGAGTGCACACCACTAATTCAATTTCAGCGAGCCTCAGTGTGTTTAGTTAATCACTGGGGGACCTGGGTTACTCAGTACAATTATTTATTCGGAATTAGATCTCGAGGCATCTGGGTTGAAACCTGAACTCGGAATAAAATTAAACCAGGATTCTCCTCCTCTCTTCCTCCTCCCACCGCCGCTCCCAGCCATGGTTCTGAGCATCCCCTGCAGCCCTGCTATGCTGGGATGAGGAACTGGTGTTTCCATGCTGGGGCCATTGCAGTGGCTGGGGCTTCTCCTCATGCGCGGCTGCTGCAGGGTCCCGGCTCCTCTGTGCCCATCCAGGGAAAAGGGTCAGGAAAGGCCTGGGGACGTGGTCAGCCCCGAGGGTGGCACCCCATCCCCTATGGAAGGTGGGTGCCTGGGAACAGGAAACCAAGATTTCTGGAGTCCTTGCTCTCCCTACCAAGCCAGGTCCCAGGGTTTGCTTCAGCCTATCCAGAGCCTTCAGCCCCTTACCCAGCTTCGTTGCTTGTTCCACCTAGGAGAGGCTGGTGCCAGCTCCATGCAGCACCCACCACCCAGAGCAGCTGCTCATCTCCATCCTTCATTTATTTCTTTGAGAGCTTTTTTAATACTTTGATTTTGCTCCTGGTTTCGCTTTTTAATTCAATATTTTGTCCCTGTGCTCCAACTCACCTTATTGGATAAAAATTCCGTTATTGAATCCTGCCCTGTAGAACTGGATCAGAACTGGGTTTCTCAGGCAGCAATGTGGTGCCTCAGTTCCTCAAATTCCAGCTTTTGGTTTTTTTTGAGTGCTCCCCCTGGCCTTTGAGTCCTGTCAGGGAGGTGAATTGAACATTTTCTATCCCTTTGTTTAACAAGAAGCTGGAGGCGAAAGTGCCGGCTTCACTCGCTGTGCTGGGGTTGGGGCTCTTCTCTTCGTTGAAGATTTTTCCCTTTGCCTTCCCCCAGCTCCTCCCAGAGCTGTTCCACTCAGCAGGAATGAGGTGGAGGGGAAGCCTCGAGGCAGGAGCAGGTCATCATATTCTGTGTGTCTGTGGATGGTCAGTTCTTGCCCCCACTGCTCCCCGTGTGTGCAACACCTGCTCGTTGTGGTTATCCCTGGGCGGGGTCAAGCTCCCCAGCAGCTGACTCCTGTTCCCAGTATGTGCCAGTACCCCTCGAGGGTCTCCAAATGTGGTGGTTTCACAGCTGGGGAATTATCTGAACACTCAATACCCCAAAGCCAGACGAGCTAATAATTATCTTCTATTTATCTCATCTTTAACATGCAGATTTGTTGAGTTAATTTTGCCATGACCGATCTCCTATATTTTCTTGAAACAATGGGGGATGCGAGGAACTCCTTCAAAAACATTATATATTTTTTTAATTTTCTGAGAGTTCTCGAACCAGACTCCTGCTGAGATAACTGTGTAATAGCTGCGATCATTATGAAAAATTCTTTTAGCTCAGAACTGTTTTTTAAAGCATAGTTGAAATAAATTCGGTAGGATTTTGGCCGAGTTGACTTCTCTCCTAATTATTCATATTTGTTAAATTGAGAAATGCCTCAGTCTGTCTGGGGTTCTGCATCTTGTGGAATTACAGAGCGATTTGTCACGACCTCAGCAAACGGAGGGGCCGTCACGTCGCTCCTGCCGCACTCAGAGCCCAGTTATTGGCCTGTTTTCAAGGTGACAGCGGTTAATGACGCCGGGTATAAATAGAAGTGTGTTGTCAATAAACGCTGGCAACAGCCTCCTGCATTCCCGAGCGCGGCTCAGCCCGGGAAGCGTTTTTGGAAGATTATGGAAAACGTGTCATGAGAAAACGCAGATTCTCGGTGTCCCGGCGGGGCAGCTACGGGGGGGCTCTGCAGAGCGTCGCCTCCCCCGTTTGGCGGCAGCAGCCCCGGCAGCGCCCGGCCCGCGGGGCACGGCGGGGACGGGACCGCCGCTCCCCGCTTCGCCCGTGGCACCGGCTGCTCGGGCCAGGGAGGGTCCCCTGCCACCGGGGGTGCGGCGGGGTCTCATCCTCTCCCTGCCCTGTACCAAGTGGCACCAGGGGACAGGCGGGAGGTCCCCGAGCCCTGCCCCGGGACCCCCACGGCAGAGGGTGGCCCCGGCGGGGCCCGCACCGTGGGGCGGCAGTTGCCGCACTCCGCCCACTCCCATTCGCGACAGCCCCTCGCTGCTTTACGGCAGTGTGGCGCCTCCCGCCTCGCGCTTTTCGGCACGGCCCCTTCCTCGTCTTGCTTTCCGGCAGCGTGGCGGCCCCACCTTACGGCAGGTGTCGCGCGGCCCCGGTGGTTTGCGACAGGTTCCCGGTGGCGGGGCCCGGTGGGTGCGATGGATGTGGGGGAGCTGCTCAGCTACCAGGTGAGCTCCGGAGGTTGGGCTGTGCTGGGGGTGTCACGGTCCCCTGCGCTCCGGCCGCCAGCGCGGAGGTGCCCTCGTCCGTGGCCCCGCTACGGCGGCAGCGATGCTGCTCCCGCTCCGGTGCGGCCGCGGGCCTCGGGCCTGCCCGGCCGCACTCGGTGCGCTCGCACGGGGTGTGGTTAAAGTGTCGCTAAGTTTTGGGGGTCTCTCCCTCTCTTCCGAGCAGCGGTGTCCGGTGGGACCCGGTTACCGGGGCTCCGCGGGAGCGCGGCTGTGCCGGTGTCGTTTCGGCCACAGATGGGCAGATTGGTGCCCGCCTGTGCCTGGAGCGAAGCCTGAGCTCGCTCCATGGCTGTTCTACCATGTCTTTTTCTCCCTGTTCTATGAAAAAACCCATTTAATTTTATTTTTATCGAAGTATTTTTAAAAAGTTTTCCTTATCAAAGTTCTCCTTTACTCGGAGCGTTTTCTTCCCTTGCCCTGTGGTCATTGATTGCTCGTTGTGTGCAGCTGCCAGGTGTGTTGATTGATTGTCCCAGGAGCAGATTTCGGGTGTTCCCTGTGGATCAGGGAATAAGGGTATGGATTGCAAGAACTTTTGGATACCTGGGCTGGGATAGTGTCGGGCTTTGCTTCAGTTCTCGGCACAGCTGCAGCCGTGGGGTTTCCCTGGGTGATGAGAACACCCCGAGACATTACCAGCCGTGTAAGTGTGGCCAGGTCTGCTCCTGAGCTGAGAGCACGGAATTCCTGACGGAACTCGGGGCCACCCTGGTGTGCCTCATTCTGAGGGACACAAAGGTGAAGGGAGTGACTTGCTGTTCACTCCGAGTTTGTGCTTTGGCAATGTGTTGTTTGGAGATGCTCAGGGGAAAAGGGAAAGTTGCTGTTGCGTTTGAGAAGTTTCTCAGCGCTTTTCCCGAGGGTGTTGAAGTGTCTGGGGCATGGCTGTGAGAGGAGTCTGTCTTTGAGAGCTCCACTGGATTCCTCCTTGATAATCTCCGGGATGTTTCCTTCTGTGGGTTGCTCTGTCTCAAACATCCTTCCCCATCCTGCTGCATCCGACAGCACAGCCCTGCTGGTCAGAGATCTACTCCACTCCTGTCTTTCTCTACCTTTTTTAAATGTGATTTTTCAACATCAAGTTAGAATTTTCATTTCTTACATTCCTTTGATTCTTTGGCCTTCTCCACCCCGGTTGGGGGTTAGCAATGTCAGCCCTTACATGTCTGGGATGCTGGTTAAGGCACAGAGAGGTAAACCTGAGTGAACTTTGTCATTTTTTAACCAAGTTCCAGTTTGGGGGTTTTGCTAGTTGGTTTTTCCTCTTGCTCTGAGAATGTGAACTCCACAGGATTCCCTCCACTCTGGAGGGACGTGTCCATCCACTTCACTTTGCTCTCTTGGATTTTGTACAGCTTTCCCTTGGATGAGCTTTCAGCACGGCGAGGGGGTGATTGCTTGTGACAGCAGGGGCTGTATTCTGTTGAGGTAAAGAAATGCTGCTTAGCTGCGGGGTATCTAAATTTTAATTTCATTTCTTGCTGCTGAAACTGCTCTTAGCTGTGGGGAAAAACATTCTGCAGCTTTCAGCCAACTGCTGAAATAGTTGCTGAAGGATTTGTCCTGGCTCTGGGCTCTCACCTGAATGCAGGTGGTTCTTGTGTCACTAGCTGACGTGATGCTTCAGAGTGAGCATTGGAGTTCAGTGGTGCTGAATTCAGACCTCCAGAACTGGATGCAGTGGTGAGTACAGGTGAAAGAAGTGGAGGAGCAGAAGGCAGGCAAATGGCTCTGATTCTGATAAAATGAGATTCCCTTCTGTGAGGGCATTTCTGGCTGAGAGGTGGGGGAAAATAGTTGGAAACAGCAGATTTCACTGCCTCCCCTCCTGAGGGTCAGGCTCTGCCTTTGAGGAGGGTGGCTTGGCAGCTTGCCCAGCAGTTCCTGGCCCACTCCAGCCCTGGATTTGGGAGCTTCCCTGCTCTGGGCTGAGGTGTGGGCTGGCTCAAGGTCTCCTTGGTTGTCCTCATTACAGGGATGGTACCGGCTGTCGGGAGGTGGTGTGGTGCCTCAGCTCTCTGATTTTAATCTCTTGCTGCAAATGAGTTGGTCTTCTCAACCTCCCTCGGCACAACCCAAAATAATTGCTTTTCTCTTACGCTATTTTGAATTTTCTCCTCCAAATGCATAATCTGTGCCCTTGCTTCGGCAAGAAGATGTTCTCCCTCAGAGCCAAACTTGGCGTGGAAGACTGCAGGCACCGTGCCACCAATTCAGCACCAAGTGTCTGCCAGAATGGGTAAAGAAACCTCTTGCAACAAAAAATACAATCAAACAGCACCTGGCCGTTTATACAAAGCTCAGGAATCCATAAACTTTACGTGTTGCTGCAAAACAGTTGCAGATGGTCTAAAGTGATGATTAAATATTGCTGCTGTTTGCCCAGATCTTCCGTGTTTGGTCTCTGATTACAGAGGGCAATTAAGAGGACAAAGCCAGCTCCGGGGCTATTCAGAGTCCTCTTTCAGTTGTCTTGGGAGGGAATAAGAGAGATTATTTGAATTCTCATTAAAGGCAGATTTCATCACCGTGAGTGATCATTACAAACTGCTAATTTTTTAATGGAATGTCTGTAAAATCAAATAGCAGAAGCAGCAGTAACTAACGGGGTGAGATGTGACTTCATTGTGCTGGGCGATCTCCCCGTTGTCTGTCGGGATTGAGTGCGGTGCGTGCAATGGATCTCCATGTATCCATGGAGGCACATCATCATTTCTGCTGCTGGTACGGATAATTTACTGTCAATTTCCAACATAACGGATGCATCCAATGGCAGGGGCAGCTCAGCTGAGCTGGTTGTTGACTACTTACAGCATTATTACCTGAGTAGCTCCTCTCCTGCTGGCAGTTAGAACAAGGAGCTGGCATCGGCTCAGCTGTCTGCCTCATCCCTTGGCTCTGCTCCTGGGAGTACGGCCCCATGTTGCCAGAGCTGTCTTGGTGCTCTCACAGGGTGGCAAGTGAATCTCTAATTTACTTCTTAATGTGTCGTCTTTGGCCACCAAACCAGAGCATGTCAAGAAAGATCCATGTCCTGGACCTCCCTGATGTGCTCCTTGGGTGGTTCAGAGCCTCACAAGGGAGGCTGGAGGGCACAGGGGTTCATTCCTCTGAAATCAATAATCCATATCCATGTGAGTGCAGTGTGCACCTGTCATTGCATTTGCCTCAGTTTGTGTGATTTTGGAGCTCTTGAGTCTCTTGAGATTTCTGGTTTTCCTGGGATACCAGTTCTTCCAGTTTTTAGCACTCAGATCCTGCACCATTTAGAAGTGCTGTGTGTCACGCCTCAGGAAGAAAAAGCTTGGAAAAGTGAGATTGATAGTAGCCTGGTTTATCACAAATATCGGAAACAAAATTAGGAAGTTATTGAAGATTCCTCTGGAGATTAGGATCCCAAACTGACAGCTGCTGTGCTGCTTTCTGAGTGGCTCTTTGGAGCGAGCTGGGATGTGGGCACAGAAGAAGCTGCATCATTCATTTAAGAAGATTTATTTCAGATTTCATTAACAAATAATTTCTGAGCTTCACAGTAACGAGGTTACTTACAAAACAGATACGTTAGTAATATGAAACTCCTGAGTATTTCCTGAGTAGTATGAAACTACCGAGACCTCTCTAAACCTTCCTGATGTTTGGCGAAGGCTGAAGCAATCAGGATTCTGAAAAATGCGTGTTCCGATTTTGTGGGGTACTTAACCCTGATATTAATGTGCAATCACTGCTTGGAGGGAGCCCAGGGGTGCTGGCAGATTATTGTGCTTTGATTTAGGATGTTGTTTCCCTGTCCCTCGTGGCACACTGGTGGATGCTGCTCCTGCCACCCACACTGAGGGCAGGCTCAGCCCTACCTGGCTGTGTGTAGACCAGGACCTGTGTCAGGGGTGTCTGGGGAAAGTCTGTACCCAAAGGCTTGGCCCCAGGGAGTGTCAGCTCGGGGTATGTCAGCTAACAGACACAACCAGTACAGGACGAGTACAAGAGAAAGATAATTCTCCCTTTCCCAATTATCAGCTTCTGTTTACTTTATCATATTTTATAAACAGTAGCTTTTTTAAAACCCTTTTGTGTTCACTGGTTTTTATGTGGTGCTATCAATGTTAAATTTAAATGAAAATGCCTACTGAATAAATTACTGTGAATGCCTTGCATTCAACAGGAACAGAATTAAGCTTAGCTAACAAAACAATTGAAAAATGCTTTTCTTGTGCATTTTCTAATGAAGTCCAGCTTCTTGCCAGTCACCTTAGCACAACTAAGTAAAAAACCTCACATTTTGTTTATCAAATGATTAACTTTCTCTTTTCTAACAGAAAGGCAGAACTTGTCTGTGAAGCTGTGGAATTGGTTAAATAAATGTGTTTGGACACAGTCTGTGTGTTTGCTGAGCGAAATGCACCAGGCTCAGTGCAGCAACCTATGGGCTTAATTCTTGCTGGTTGGTAACAGTCCTTTGGAAGACACAAATGCAAACCCAAGATGAAAATCAATGAACGGAAACTAATGCCTGCCTTAAATCAGTTGTTCATGACTGTGCATCTCTTGTGAAATGAGCAGGACCCAGGTGTTCCACTCGGGCTGTGGTTTCGTGGCTTTAATAGCGCTGGTTGGGAACGGCAATGTTCTTAGTGAGGTTTTGCATAACATCAATAAGGAGAGGCAAAGCCTTAATGCCTGCTTAATAGCGTTTGCCCGGAATTCAATTACTGCCTATTGCCAGGCTGCTGGCAGCGTTAATGATCGCACGCGGGGCACTTCCATGATTTATCATAATGAGTCTGGTATGTGTTAGAGACGCCTCCCCCAGCAATGCATAAATACAAAAAAGGGTAAAATAATTGAGATGGAAGCAAGGGTGTAAATTCTGATCTTGAGGATTGTGTACTCAGAGGAAATGGGGTGGGTTTCATGATGGAGTTTCTATTTAGGATTTGTTCTGGGATGCAGTCCCTTCCCATGGCACATTACTTTGCATCTGACGGACCCCCAGCTGCCTCAGCCTCTCATTACACCTCAGGCTCACCAGGGGCTTTGGTCCTTTTTAATGTTTAGAAATAAGAATGAGGAATAAGATTCCAATTCCAAATTAGGAACATCCAGGGCAAATCTTGTTGAGATTTTGATGTGAATTTCGGGATTTACGTCACTAATTGCTGTATCTGTGTTTGTGACATTAATCTGTCAAAGGTGGTTTAGGATGAATTGGGTATTACCAAGGAGAGAATGGAAGGACATAGGAAGGGCAGGGACCCTTGTGCTATCAAGGACATTGAGTAAAGTAAATGGATTTACTGAATTTTTTTTTCCTTAGATGATGTCATTTAGAAGAGCACCTTTTCCTTGTTCTTTTCTTTAAGGGGTTGATGGTTGCTTGGGGAGTGTTTGAATTATTGGTTGTTGTCAATGACACGTTTGTTTCCAAATGGATCTATGTGAAATTATATTTTAATGTACCTAGAAGATAAGTAATAGGAATCTGCTTAAAAAAAAACCCAATCCACAAAACCCTCCAAGCAAATAAATTTTTCATTTCACAGAATCTCTGGGTATGCTTCCACGTCACAGCTATTGAATTATGAGCTGAGTAACTGCTTTAAAAGTGCATGGAGGCACTTTAGAAGAGTTTTAAGTCAGGAATGTACCATCGGTAATGGAAATGGCAGAGAAGATATAGAGAGAAAGGAGACAGATAACAGAGCTTGAACAGGTCTGCCTGGGAGCAAGCAGCTACAGCTTTGATTTGTGCTAATGTGTTGTCTGGGAAACTTGATTCTGCATCTTCCCTAAAGTGGTGACAAGGTGATAACCCTGAAAACAAGGTGATCCCAGCCAGGCTGCTGTCTGGCCTGCTTCTTAACTATAATTAACTCCTCATGTGCTTTTTGGGGCCGGGTGGGGGGGCTTTGTATTTTTTTACATCTGCTGGAAGCAGCATTTTCTCCGGAGCAGATAATTTACCAGCTTGTCGTTGGTGCTGGGCTGTGCCGCTGGTGCAGCGTGCGGCGGGACCGGAGCCACAGCGGGATTCCTTTAAGAGCCTGGAAGGTTTATTGCCCTCTGCCGCCCAAAAGTTCCTAACCTGCCAGGGAGCTGGAAATTCTGGTCTTGATGCTCACCGGCGTGCCAGACCTGGCGGGAGAATGACACTGTCACTTATTTCCTCTGCACCTTTCTTTGGATCAAACACGAGAAGAATCCCAGTCTCAGTTAAAAGCAGGGCCTGTGTTCATGGAAGCCTGGTGTGACTTTTGCCATTTTAGACAAAGGGTCCCAGAGAGAAGAAGAGTAGGGGCTGCCTGCCAGGTGGTGTTTTATAAATTAAGATGGACACATGTTAGACCTAATGAGGTTACAGAATCACCCAGCAGTGATGTAAAATAAAAGTATTTTTGTTAGTATTTTTTATTCTTGATACACTCCTTTTAAATAGTAAAGAATTAAGCTTTGTTTTGCTGTAGTTATAGAGCATGGAGTACTCCTGTTCCAGCTTGGTTGTCCTTCAAAAATATGAAAGACCGAACTTAATGTTCTTGTAGTTTTTGAGGGGAAAGTTTTTCCTTCTATTGGAAAGGCTTTTATCCCTTTCTGCCTGAACGAAAACATGGGATTAGGATTAATGGTCTTGTCCTTGGCAAATTACCTTTAATTCTGACAATCAACTAGAAATACTGGAATAAAATAATAGGTTGTTCCAAGCAAACCATGACTGTTTGAGCACTGTTCAATCCAGTGCCAAGCCCTTGCAGAGCTGCAGCAAGCAACAGTCCTCCGTGTCCTGCCTACACTGAGTTGGGCTGAGTCCACTTTTACATGTCAGCAAACTTCAGCCAGAAGGATGGGGGTGAAATGGGATGCACGCAGGAATTCAATATAATCTTGTATACATTGTGGGTAAAAAATTCTCTCTCCCTGCTGTCTGCTGAGCATATCAGTCTGCTGGCTGTGAAATGTGGGGTTGTCTCAGCTGAGTCAGCAGATTGGGGTTCCTTGACGGGCAGCTGGGCCCCACTGAGCAGGGCTGTTCGGCCACTCCTTGTCTGTGCACTCCTCGTCCTTGCTGTCTATGAAGATATTTTCCCATGAATCGTGTTCATAGATCAAAGAAGGTAGGATGTTGACACAGCTCTTGGCAGAGGCATTCATCTACTCATGTGATGTTCCACTTCACTAAATTAATTTCCTTTCCAGTTTTCAGAGTTGTTAAGCGTCGTGTAAGCAAATCTTTTAAACAACTTGTAAGAATTTCCTCAGTATGGCTTGTAATATTGGTATTTGGGTTTGCAAGGGTCACTAAACACTTGTATTCACTCATCTTTTATTTCTCTGACTTCAGCCTAACAGAGGGACAAAAAGACCCCGCGATGAAGAGGAAGAGGAAATCAAAGCACGTCGGAAACAAGCCAGTGCCCGAGAGCATGGTCGTCATAGGGAAGAGGAGTCTGCTGCCCTGGAAGAAACTGATGATGAGAAGAAGAAACTCCTTCAGATAATTGAGAGGGATGGAGAAGAGGAAGATGAGGAAGTAAGTCCTCTGGGAAAGGAGAGGCAGTGGAAATAACCAAACACCAAACCGCTTCTCTGTGATTTCCATTTCTTACCCATGTAGGTGGTGAGACTTAACATGATTTTCCTGTGCTTGTACAGCTTCAGTTGGTGGGTTTGTTTTCCTGCCCTGTGGGGTGTTCATTAATTTCAAATTTCTCAAATATATCAGCTGAAGGTTTAAGGCGGGGGCAAAAGGGAGAGGGCTTTCAAGTCTAATCTCTGTTTGGTCTGAGAATACCCAAATCACCTTCTAAAGTGTATTTTTAGGAAACAGTTTCTGTGTTCTAAATTTCTTAACTATTGTTCTCATCAGTACCCCCAGCCATGCAGCTTCTCCCCCTCTTTGTAGCTGTGCAGCAGCAGCAGCAAATAAACAAACCTTCTTCTGTACAAGAAAGGTCTTGGGTCAGAGCGGGGGGGTAGCAGCTGTCAAGGGTAAATGATTTCAAGCCTTGGAGACAGAAATCCAATGCTGCATTGGCCTTTCTGCCAAGGGCCAGGGAAAAGATCACTTTATAAATGTGACACATGGATTGGTATAAATCTAGAAGATATTTGCTTCCTGCTGCCGGTGTCCTGTTTGATAAAAAAACAAGTGATATTCACCACTGCAGAATCATGTAGCTTTGTAAAATATCATTGTTCTTTGTATACAGCATTGCCAGCATCCGTCTCTGAGAATCTCCCTCGTTTTTTTGATGTTGAGCTATTGCTGTGACAGTTGTTGCTGATAGCAAGGAAAGATAATGCAGGATTTCTGTAGCATTTGAGCTCCAGGGAGGATGGATCGACAGAAGAGTCCTCCTGACTGTCTAGAGTCTTGTGGGTTCCTGCAGTGTGCCAGTCCCTCATCTTTGTCAAGTGGAGTCCTCCCAGCCAGACATTTTAAAGGCTGAAAGTCCAGGCTTTCTTTAGAACTCAAATCTCTTGTTTATTACTTTGGACTGCAGTTAATATAAGTGCCATTAAAATGTGCTTTGTCCCAGTAAATTTGATGTGAAGAAGCTAATCTGCAGGACACTGCAATACTGAATGCAAATTCAATACAAGATATAAAGCTGATCCTAATGGAGATATCATAGTGATATGTGTTAGAGGAAGCAAAGAATCAAAGGGAATAGAGGGAAGCAGTGTCAGCATGTGTGGGTTGAAATCCCATTGCCAGAAGAATGTGCTTTGGGCACTGTAGTATTGATTAGCTGAATGGAGTGGTGACATGAGTGGGATGGCAATGAGACAGGCTGGGCAAAGGAATGAAGGAAATCCAATAATAACCAAAGGCTGGGGCTGGTAGTGTTATTGTAATGGAATTTGCTGAAGAAATGGAGGTTTTCTCTCTCATACCAGATTGCTGCTTAGAGTCACTGACCAAAGAATCTTCAACATGAGCAGCAACTCTTGATTTAGTCCCGAGCAGGGGATGGACACAAAACTTGGCTTAAGATGAGAGGGTGTCTGGTCTGGTTTTTATTTTGAGAGCTTCTCTTAAATAGTGGTTGTAACACAGTCAAAAAAAGGAGAGGGAAGAGGTTACACAGGGAAATCTATATCATCAATTTTTTGATAAAAGAAGTGCATTGAAGTCATAAACAAAAGAAAACGTTTGTAGGTGTCAGGGAGGCAGCCGAGGTTACATTGCTGCTGTACAGTAAACATACAACTCCAGCTGAGTAACACCTTAGGAGCATTTACAAAATAAAGAGAAAATACTAGAGTAGAATATTGATTTTTTTTTTTTTCTTATGAAAAGGCTTTAAGATAGCAGTGAAAGCTTATCCAAGTGAGGAAAATGCAGAAGAACATAAATTCAGGGCAGTTAAATGTAGACTTACAAAAAGCAATAGCACAAGGGACTTCTGCAGGGAAGCTCTCCGTGGGCACAGTGCAGATTTGCTCTATGTCAGAAGCAAAAAAGCCTCGATAGGTACTGGTGGTGCCAGGTAATAACAGGTGTAAAAGAACAGCTCAAGGTCCGAGCTGGAGTGGGTAGTGATGGTGTATGAGGTGTTTGGCAGCTCTCTGCAGTGAGATTCCAGAGCTGGCTGGAATTCCGAGGGCCCTGGGCCTGACTGCAGTCCCACCACATTGCTGATGTTTCTCCAACCATCCAAAGCTCACTTTTCTGCCTTTTCTGATTTGGTCAGGAGGAACCTTTAGATGAAAGTTCAGTGAAGAAGATGATTCTCACCTTTGAGAAGAGATCCTACAAAAACCAGGAGCTGCGGATCAAGTTTCCTGACAATCCAGAGAAGTAAGACTATCTTAACTTTTTTCCTTTGATTTTAGGTGTAAGCCTAAATCAATTTCTGGAATATAGAGATGTTTTCAGTTACATAAGGCTTATGTAACAGCAGTTATTGCCTTGTAGTTCTTCTAAATTGTATTTGAAACTGACTTTGTTAATTAAAAATGGCTTTATTGGACTCTGGTGGGGCCAATATATGGCTGGCAGCATAAAAACCATGATTAGCAATAATTAAAGGTTTCATCCCATCATTTGATGTGAAGGTGTTGTGCTTGCATACCAGCCAGAGGTCTGTGTGGGGAGGAAATAATTTCCTGTTATGCAGTGCTGTGATGAGCAGAATGGCTGGATGGGCTCGGAGAGCCAGATGTGGTGTTTGCGTTCTAGAAGCCTCTTCCTCCCTTCGAGGTGTTCTGTTATTCACATTAAAGGGATTTCTTCCTACACTTCAATGTCATTATTTTTTGTCCAGTTTGCTCTCCTTTCCCTTAACCAGATTATTTTTATGGACTTCAGACTCATACAACCCACATACTAATATGTACTAGCTAGGGAAGGTGCAGTGCTCTGCAGAATTTATTTTATAAGCAGGTTTTTTCATGTGTAGCTACAGCATCTTGATTTTAATTTTTTCTTGAAATTCTAGCACTGATTTACAGAATTGGAACAGATCTGCTTATTTACTCTATGTAAATTATATAGTAGAAATGTTTATGCTGCTGCAGGATTAAACTTCAAGGGGCAGGCATAGGACAGGGAGGATAGAAATGCCAGTTCTGTGTCCACCTGGGGTGACAAGTCCTACCTGGTGTCTCCTGGAAGGCAGTGGTCTCTTCTTGCCTTTTTATTACCCATTTTTGTCTTGCCTCAGGTTCATGGAGTCAGAACTGGATTTAAATGACATCATTCAGGAAATGCATGTGATCGCGACGATGCCCGGCCTGTATCACCTGCTGGTGGAGCTGAATGCTGTGCAGTCTCTGCTTGGCCTGCTGGGACATGACAACACAGATATCCTTCAGTTGTTAAAGCAGCTCTCATGGGAGAGGCTTTCTACAGACTTTTCTGTAATCTCTCATATCCTGTTTCCCAGGCTCCTGTAGATGTTTTTCTCCTCTTCCCACCACACTGAATTTATGTGTTGGTTTTTTGTTTTTTTCCAAGTGAAAGCCTTCTTTGTTCAAGTAATATTGATTCTGAATTTTTTTCAGTGCTGTTGTTCTCCTTCCTTGTTTTATGACCCTTTCATCTGTTTTTGAGTGGCAGTGTTAGAGTGTGAACAGATGAGCAGCAGGGGAGAAGTGAAGGCCTGGGCTTAGCAGTGATAATATCAGACTGTGCAAACTTTGTCTGGAATAGCCCCAGTGAAAATGAAACTGTTTTACCCCTTCTTGCTGAGAGCTGAGCTGTCAGGCTGTCAGCTGTTTGTCGTGGATTAGCTCACCTCATGCTTCACCTTAGTTTGTAAATGTGCCCTCTTCATGTACCCGTACCTTTAGTTTGGTGTGCACAGAGCTCAAGGCTGTGGATGGCCCCTCTGGTTAAGTACATATCCAGAGACAGTTCCATTTCCATGCTCAGTGAGGTCTGGTGTCACTGAACTTGATCCCCCTGTGCATCTGGCTCTTGTACCTCTGAAGCTCTGAGGGCATTTGAGAAAGAGTTTCCCATTTTGGTGGTGTTGATCAAAAACAGTGCCATTTTTTGAGTATCCTGGTGCCTTGATGCTTAGCTGTCATCTGGGAACTGGCACTATGCCCAGCTCACCCCTGTGCAGTCTGTAAAATCAGAGCTCAGCCCGCTTTGCTTGTAAAATATTCTACAGCAGATTAAGCTGAAAAATTGTTACATGACTTGAGATATTGTGTGTCTGTGTCCTGAAAACATCAGTGAGCGGAGGGAGCAGTGAAGCCCTGTGGAAAGGGCACTGGGTGTCAACTTGGGACTCAGGCAGTCCTTTTTTCCATTTTTATTGATCCATGGCCTTAGGAAGGTAATTTATTCTTTGCTTCTTTATGTGTAAAGCAGGAGATAACACTTTCCAGCTTTCCTGAGGTGTTTTGGAATATACAATGTGAAAAGGCCTGTTAGTGCTGAATGTTGTCGTCTGATGCACAGATCTTGGTTTTCTTTTTTAGCACTTTTCTTTATAGCACCATCTATTGAGAATTCATAATTCATTCTTTCTAAGTGGGTGCAGTGATCAGAAGCTAAAACCAAAACATAAATATTTTATTGCATGCCAGTTTATATTAGAGAGCACTGCTTATGTGTTGGGTATTTTGACTTGCATCAGGTAGAACCTTGATGTGGTGAATGCTGGTCCCTGCAAAACAGTAAACCCCACAGCTTCCCTTATCCAAGATCTGTAAGGAAATGGCTCTGAAATAACTGTTAACAATCTATGTTTTACAGGGGGAAGCTCCTCCCATGCAAATCCAATTTCGTGGTAACTGTAGTTTAATTATTTATTTTATACCAGACACCACAGAGTTGTTTGTACTATGCGCTTTTATACTGAATTTCTCATTCACAGGGAAAAAAGGAACTGTGGGAATATTGACTGGGATAGCAGAGCTGTTTTCCAGATGAAGTGCACAGGAGTACAGCTTGCTTTGTCCTGTCAGCCATGGAAAGCTTTCTGCTGGGATCACTGCTACTGTCAAAGACTTGTCAGGGTTTCCACTGTGAACTCTTTTTATTTGGTTTGCAAGTTGCCTGTCAGTGAGTTTACGGGTAGGAATTTGGCCTGAGAACTGCAATTTTGGGAAAAGTATATTTCTTGTTATAAAACATCTGAAGTGTTTTGAGCTCCATTGGAAGCAGAGACTGCTGCTGCTCATGTACAGGGTAGGAGCACTATTAAAGTGAAGCATCTAGACATAAAACTGAATTGATACAGCTTAAGTTTTCTAATGACGTTTTGTTAAAACAAATGGGAAAATATTTTTTAAATGAGTTCTTCAAGGAGAGAACTAAACAAATGGCTCTTCAGATGTGATTTAAATACTGTGTCTTGAGGGACTAATGCAAGGCGACAAAAGCAATGTCCAGGGGGAGCAAAAAATCTGCTGAATGATTCATACAGTTTTACACAAAACGTGTGAATGAAAGATGATCACCGACAAGATTTTATTAATGAAAGGCATGAAAGCTTCAAGCAAGGCTTTGGTTTACTACCTCCTAAATTTTATAGGACAGCTGATAGTCTCACTGCAAACCTTGACAGAGGCTTCCCAGACAGGAATGCTCTGCATGATGAACTCTGCTGAGTTCTTTGCTGTGCACTCGCAAAAGAACCTGGTTCAGTTGTCTTTGTAGCACCCGGGAGACAACAGAAATCTTCAACTGATTCCTCCTTGAGCTTTCTCTCCCACGAATTGATGAATCCCCATTCCCTCAATTTGTCCTCATCCATCATGTATTAACCCCCAGACCACCTCAGTGGTCCTCTGCTCTCTCAAGCTCAGTATGTCAAGGTCTCTCTTTAATTGGGAGAGCCCACAGCTGAACAGAATACTCTGCAAGTTGCCCCATGAGTGCCCAGAAGATAAGAATTCCTTCTGGTGACATGCTGGTTTTGCTCTTGCTGGTGCAGTGCAGTGTGTGATTAGTCTTTGTAACTGGAGTGACACTCTGCTGAGGTGACACTTGGCAGAGGTGACACACTGGTGACTCGCCTGTAGCTTGTCCAGCAGAAGGTCCAGGCTCTCTTTTGCAGAGCTCACCTCTCCAGCTAGCCCCAGCACACGGCTGAACATCGCTAAGAAAAGACAGATGAAAATACTTTTCGCGTTGCTGCTTGTGTGTCTGAGCAAATGCACAAATGGGAGACCTGGGAGCCAGTTTGTCAGCCCAGGCACTTGAGAGAGATCCATCACAGAGTGGTTATTTAGGACATGCAGAAAACCGCGTCTCCTGCTCTGCCCCTGGGATGTGGGCAGGATTGATCAGTGTGTCTGAGAGAATAGGGAAGTGGGTCTAATGAGCTGGAATACGTCTTGTCGTACAAGGGAGCTGTGCAGCAGGCAGGGGAGCTGTGTGTTATGCAGCCCAGAGTTAATGAGTGAAAATTGGGCTGGCAGAAGCTCTGCTGTTCCTGCGAGGGCTGCGGTTTGAGGAGCGTGCTGCCCTAATTGGGCCGGACAGAGGGGGGTGATGCTCCTGCTGCCGGCGGTGCCGTCGTTAGGTGTGCGTGTGTATCAGGTTAGCAGGGCTATCACTGAGAGCAGAATACCCAAATCGCATTATTATAACTCATTTCTCTTTGCTTGTGTTCAGTCTTGACAATTCAAGACGGTGCCTCGTTAGACCAACTCCAGTATGTTTGATTTGAAAAAAATAAGGAACTACCCTGAAGAAACAGTAAAATTGCCTGATACAGTAAGCACAGAATCACATTTGTTTTTATCATTCCTAATTTTTCGGATTCCCTAATTTTAGTGTTTGTGGGTAAGGTCTGCTGCAGTAGTCTGTTTGCTCTTGCATCTGGTATCCTGTGCCCTGCTGCTGTGATTGTAATGCATTGTATCACCTCACTGGTAATGTATTGCCAGTTGCTTTGGGGTCATGTCATGAACACACTGGCCTAAGAGCCATCTGCTATTGATGCAAAATGTGTCTGCCTCCCTGTTGGTTGTCCTTAACACCCAGCACATGTTTCCATAGCTGTGGTTGACTTGCTGCAAGAGCTGACTGATATTGATACTCTCCATGAGAGTGAAGAAGGAGCCGAAGTCCTCATAGATGCTCTTGTAAGTAGGAAACCCCAGATTATTTTAGTGCCTCAACATCTGCCTAAGACAGCCCAGCAATTAACACTGACCCACATTGCTTTCTGCAGCTCTGGGTGTCTGTGCTGCCAACATCATGATGGAGATAGCCAGGAGAAGCCGGTTCTGAACCTGACACCACAATGGGTGTTTTTGATGAAATGCTAGAGTTTGGAGAGTGGCTGGTTGCACCATATGCACGTTGTTGCACCACTTCTTTTTTGGAAGGAACACTGTCATATTGCAAAATTTGTGTGGGCTGGGAGGTTTTTAGTGCAGGGAGGGAGAATGAAGTGATAATATTTGTGGCTTGGACAGTGTCCCATTGAAAACAGGAGCTTAGTTTGCATTTCCCTTCTCTCTTGTGGAAAAGGGTGTCCTGCGTTCACCCATGGAAAACTGAAGTTTGTGGCAGGGACTGTTACCCAAAGGACAGTGATGCCACTGTGATCTTTCAGTCTCACCTCTTGCACAGGAGACGGGTTGTCTTCTACCCAGTAAATCTTGTTTCAAGCCCAAAAACCTGGGCTTGAACTGGGGCATCTGTTGGTGATGGTATGATTTTTTTCTTAACAAGAAGTAAAAACTTGGAAATTTGCATGTAGCAGAGCAAATGAACTTTAAAGGTGGAGGAGGGTCCAGAATTAAGGATCCCTTTTGGCATAGAGAGTGAACCAACCCAGAAAATCACCTATGTGAGTAGGAGATGCATTGGTTGGTATTAAGTGTTCCCTGCACAGTTAACTCTCTGAGTGCCTCTTGGCCTCTGTGGGGGTGGATTTCCCCTTTCCCTGGTGTTTGTACTGGATGCCTCCTGCTCCTGGGCTGCAGAAGGGGAATACCAAACCCTCCAGAGAGGTGATACCCAGCCAAACATGAGTTTTACAGGCCTGTCCTCCCTTGGAGCTGGTGAATTGCTGCCTTTGAGGGTCGCTATGGCTGTGTCTGGTTCTGTAACTATTGTGTTTAATTTGGAAGACAGGGAATTACAGGTTTTCTTTTGTTTGCTTTGTTTGGCTGCTCTGTTTTCTCCTACAATCCTTCTTGTCCAGTCACTATAATGTTACCTTCCAAAGGTTAATGACAGCGCCCAGAGCCCAGTTCCTCTAGCTGGCCTCTGGGCTGTTGTTAATTACTCTGCCTTGGTGGAGAGATTGCTGGGTGAATGAAATGGGAGAGAGGAGCTGCTAGAGAAGATGTTTTCCATAAAATATGTGGAGAGGTAGTAAATCAAGTGAAGTTCTTTCTCTGTTTTCATTGTCACCAGCACACTGATAATAGCCATGTTTAGAGGTTTCATTGTCCTGCTTGAAAGAAACAGGTCAAGTCTATCTTGGGAGAAATGTTTAGATATCTGCTTTTTAGATTGCCTTTTTTTTTTTTTAAAGAAAATAGGTAAAAGGTTGTAGGGTATCTGAAGATTCTTGCTCTGTATTCCACAGCAGCCCATATTTGTGTTTTTTCCACATATTCATTGGGCCCAAAGCTGGTTAAGAGTGTTTGAATTGGTAATGTTATTTTGTTTAACTGTTCCAAGCTCATGTTCACAATGGAAAGTTTGCCAGAGTCAAGCTGGACTCTGTCCAATCCCAGTTCTAAAGGTGTATGTCGGGTGTGAGCTCTGTGATTCAGGGACTCCCCCCTGTCCTGTCTGGTTTTCCTTAACTCACTGAAGTCAACTTGGTGCATTCATCTTGAGAGGATTTAAATGCAGGACTTCAGCTGGTGATGGTTCAGCTCTTGGGTTTGGATCTGTGAGTGTGAGCGTTGTTCTGTCAGCATTTTGTACCTGTTAGGTGGAAAGTCCAGCAGCAATGTAGGCAGGCAGCAGTGACCAGCTGGGAGTGGAGCTGCTCGCAGAGCTGACAGTTCTCCCATCCACGGTGGTTTGTGAGCCTCGTGCTTCAGAATTCTGAGGGATTATAAATCAGTCAGGCTGGTTCAGGAAATAAGACCATGACAAGGTGCATGTTTACCTCCTGATGCTTTTCTGTTTAATCTGAAACACAAAACTTGTTTAATTAATTAGGAAAAACATAGTGAGAGATTTACATGATGATTCCTTCGCTTCCTCTGAGATTTTACAGCAGGGTTGTTCATATATTCTGATCATGTCTGGCAGGGTGTTTCCTTCATCTTCTTTTTTTCAGTCTTGTTTCTTATCTTTTTATCTTTTCCGTGACCCTGGGGATTTAGGTGGAGGGCCAGGTTGTGGCCTTGTTGGTCCAGAATTTAGAGCGCCTGGATGAAAGTGTGAAAGAGGAGGCTGATGGTGTCCACAACACCCTGGGTAAGTGGCAGCTGGACAGCCGCTCGCTTCTTTCTGTGGTTTGTACCAAGGGGGTGAGTTATCCCTTCCTTTCCCCCGCTCCTCTTTTCCCCTTGGACTCCAGCACTGCAGTATAGGATCTGGTGCAGCTTTTATTCAAGCACAGCTTGGAATCAGTCATCCCTGGAGCCAGAGTTTGTCCTTTGTCCCATGACTGCATGAAAGGTGCCTCTTCCCAAACCAGTTGTGTTGGGAGGTGCACATACAGGGATCACTGCACTGCAGGCAGTCACAGAGGCAGTCACAGAACTGTTTAGGTTGGTAAAGCTCTCTAAGATCACTGAGTCCAGCTGTTAACCCAGCACTCTCAAGGCCACCACTAAACCATGCCCCGAAGTGCCACATCTACATAGCTTTTAAAAACCTCCAGGAAAGTGCTCCATTGCCCGTGTATGTATGTACTGTGTACATATCTGTGAGCTATACTTTGTTTCTGTCTTAACAATATATTTAACTTTCAGGTAGTAAAACATTTGCAGTTCATGGAAGGACATAATTGCCTCTCTGCTCCCTGATCTTTGCACAGCACAGAACCATTGCAGGGTGTTGCCACTGCTGGCAGTCAGACCATCATCCATTCCTTGCAGTCCTTCAGGATGGTAATCTCCCAGGACTGTAAGAATGAGAGAGACTGGAAGCATGAGGTTTGGAATTTTTGGTGGGGAAAACCATCTGTTTTCTGTGTTGTTCTCAGGAATTGTGGAGAACATGGCAGAGTTCCGGCCAGAAATGTGCACGGAGGCTGCACAACAGGGCCTCATGCAGTGGCTGCTCAAGAGGCTGAAGGTGAGCTGGTTTCTCACTTTCCTTCTACAGACCAGTTAGCACAAAAATTGGCTTAAGAAAAGCCAGTTTTGCTTGTGTGTGTTGTAAAAGCCTGATTAAGGACAAAAAGTTATAATTCAGGGTCTATGTCCTCAGCAGTTTTAGTTTAAGGAGACACACTTCGGTCTTGTCTTTATAAATGTCTTGCAGTAGAAATTGTCTCTTTTATCTTTTCATATGATTCATGTGTGTTAGATTTCCATGTGTGAGATCTGTAGGACTATAAAAGCTGACCAGTGAGAGAAGACACTAATATTAACCATTTAATGGCCTTTGCTTCCCACGTTTCTAACACTTTTTTGAGTTTTAAGTGATGTCTGTGGTTACATGCTTCTGGGGGCAGCTTTTGCTTTGAACTCAACTAATTGCCTTTTAAATTAAAAGCTGCTTTTCATACACTGCATCCTGTGACAGTGAGTTACACACTTTAACTCTGTCTTGTGTGAAAAGATGCCTAAATATTCACTGGAAAATGCTGTAGAAAAAGAACGAGTAGTTCAGTCCTCTCACAGAAATAGTAAAGGAAATACAGCAAAGAAATTCTGGTTGTTCTCTAACCTGTCGGTAAGGCATTAGCACTTCCATGCTTAAATGTCTGCATGATTAGAAAGCCTCTGAATTCCAGAAATTGTCCATCAGCTGTATAAGTGCAGGTACCCCTCTGTGCACTTCACATCCTTGTTGGCAGAAGTGATCTGTAAGTTCTCACTACAGGTAGTAACATAATTACGTCCTTTGCTTAAAAAGAAAAAGTGAAGTTAATTTTAGTCTTGGCAGGTAGGTACTGCTGCCTGCCTTGGAATTGCTGTGGCAGCTGAAAGACTGAGAAACTTGGGAAAGCAAAATAATCTCAGCTAGGATTCCCCTGCTTGGTGCCACAGAACATGACGCTCAACGGCATTCCAAGCTTGTGCAGGGTGTGTCTGTTGTTCCCTGGCTGTGTTATCCCTGGGTTTGGGATGTGGAATCAGGCAGGGCTTCGTCTTGCCTGCACAGGGTTGTGGGGAGCTAATGAACCCCTCTCTGGGTGCTTTGGCTCTTGGCAGCGCTTGGTCTTGAATCTCTCACCCTGACAGATGTGTTTGGGATTAATCCAGGATCTCGGCAGCTGGGTAGAGCTGCTGTGGAATGTCTGTGGGATAAGTTTTAAGATCAGGGTTCTGTCTGGGCAGTGATGAGGACATCTGGCACACTGCACAGAGCATGAATTTCTGTTTCCTGACAACATTTCAGGTCTTATAATTGTATTGTGACTGTCAGAGCTGCCTCAGAAAGCTCAGGTGGAGAGCTCATACCTCGCTTCTCCAAACACAAGCGGGGTTTGATGATGTGTGCAGTCTTGGGAGATCATAATCTTGTTTCCCAGCAGTTGCTCACCCTATGGCAGAAGCTGGCAGGGCTGTACAGCACCGAGCACCTTCCCCTCTCCTCCGTGGTCTACCTGGAGGTGTCACCTGGCTGCTATAAATACCGTCCTCTGCAGAGTGGTTGAGGACAGTTTGGAATGAAAAGCTTTATTTAAAGTCAATGCTTGGTGGCATTTGGAGTCTTCCTGCTTTCCATGTTTCCATGTGTTGCATGGTGCTTGCACACTGTGCTCTGTTCCATGGCAGCAGGGTGGGATGATTGGCCCAGCAGCCCTGCACAGGCAGGGAGTTGTGTGTTTGAGGAAAAAACTGGGTGACAAATACTATGTTTTAAGTCTAGGACTTCTGCTTTTTCCCTTCTTGAACAGTGGAGTATAAATAGCTGGTAACTGATGATTTTTAAACTTGTTTTATTTTATGAATCCCTCAGTAAACCACATTGCGTTATTATCTGATTGGCTAATGTTCAGTCTGCTTCTGTATATGAAGCTGATTTGGCAGCATGCAAAAACATTGGATCCAGTTCAGAATCCACTCTAGGGATTTTTTTTTTGGGGTTCAAATTCAGCATTTTGGTTTCATTATGACTTCTTTAGCATATTTGAGGATGGAGGGAATCTCTGAAATGGAAGCTATGTGGTTATGCAGGCAAAACCCATCTCATGTTCTTCTGACTGTGACACTCTGATCCTCATACGAAACTCTGGCAGTTACTATATAATGTTACTGTGATGTATGTTCTGAAATTCTGGTTTTGCTGACAGGCACAGACTTCCAGAACAGGGATAAGTGCCATGCACCCAGGTAATGTTGTGGGAAATACATCACAGGAAAGAGATTCTGTGTGGCAAACAACTGGAGACTGTTTTAGGGGTTTTGAGCCAACTTGGCCAAACCTACTGATGTAGGGCTGTGTGAAGGATCACAGTGGAGCTTCTACATGTGTGCATGAGCCCACATGTACCTCCCATCACCCCTGAATCAGAATTGTTACTGTTCTGTCACTGAAGAAAACTGCAGAATTACTGCAGTTGTGTCTTATTTTAAGTGCTGCTCATACATTTGGTGATTTGATTGTGTTCTTCGAATCAGTGAGATGCTGAGGGCCGTGCCCTGATGGTTCTCTTGTTCCTTCCCCCACAGGCTAAGATGCCTTTTGATGCCAACAAGCTGTACTGCAGCGAAGTGCTGGCAATTCTGCTCCAAAATAATGATGGTGAGCCATGCCTGCCATATCTCTGTCGGTGAGGGCAGAATCCAGGCTTCTCTCAGATCACAGCAGCCCTTTCCTGCCTCCAGCTCCCTTTTGCTGGCTTCACTCCCCCCCATGTGCTCCCTCGCCTTCACCCTCCCTTTCGCTGCAGCTTTTGTGCTCTGTCAAACTGTATTGATTTTGTTTGCTGATGTATCAGTGTTAGATGGCTGTGAAATCTGACAGTTAGCTTCATTTTTCTCTCTCTTTCCCCCTTCCCCCCACCTCTGTCTAGACAACAGAGAATTGCTTGGGGAGCTGGATGGGATCGATGTGCTGCTTCAGCAGTTATCAGTGAGTAATTCCCACACGCCTTCTCTTCCATCGGGAGATTGCTGGGCTGGGTGGGAGGGGTGGAAAATATCCAGGGTGCAGGTGCTGTCCTAGCAGTACTTCATATTTGGTGAGGCACAGTCCCCAAATACCTTCCCATGTGGTGTGTCATCCACTGTCAGTGAGATTAATCCCTTTTGTGAAGATGTTAATGCTGAGGTACACGGAAGTGAAATTATTACATTATAATTTCATGGCAAGTTGGAGATAGGCAGGGTTGGAATTGGTCCATCTTCAGCATGCTCTACGCCAAGCACAGGGCTGCCCCCGTTTGAGCTGGCTGAAGGTAGTGTGTTCATAGCTCACCTGTATTTCTTCAGGTAATGCTGCCTGTAGCACCCTCAGGTATGAATTCAGGTAGGAATTCTCTGGTAATCAGCTTATCCGCATACCTGGGTGTGAATTTGCCCTTCCCCTTGCAGGCCCTGTGTATTATCCTTTAAATCCTGCACCAGGCTGCTGTACATTTGTGGGTGCACAGTCAGGGCAGCAAAGGGCAGCAGCTACACAGAGGATGCAGCAGTGTCCTGTGTGATCACTGGCTGACACCTGTCAGGTGCTGGAGCTTTTCGAGCAAACTCTTCATGTTTGTTTTGCAACATCACAGCCCAACGTTTGGGGGTAATTTTGCTCTCTTTGTCATTCAGGTGTTTAAACGGCACAATCCAAGTACAGCAGAGGAACAGGAAATGATGGAGAACCTGTTTGACTCCCTTTGCTCCTGCCTAATGCTCAGCTCCAATCGCGATCGCTTCCTGAAGGGGGAGGGTCTGCAGCTGATGAACCTGATGCTCAGGTACCCCATTATTGTTGTGATTTCCTTCCTGATTTTGATGTGCCGACACATATTGTGGCTGGATATTTGTGGTTTTATTTTAAAATTTCTGTGTTAGGATATTTGTGTGTCTTCTCTCTTTTTTTTTTTTTTTTTCCAGCAGGTAAGTAAGTTGGACCTTCTCAGACATGGAATCTCCACTTTTTGTCTTTAGGTTTGTTTCCTAAGAACTGGGGTTGCCACAGTGGCTGCTGGAAAGTGGCAGATCTTTCATTTGTGTGTCTGCCACAGAGAATGCTGTAGGTCAGGTAAACCGTCTAAGGATTTAAATGACCTCTATGAGGGCAGGAGAGGACCTTTGGATGTCTCTAGGGAAAACGTTTTTCCTTTTGTTCCCCAGTTCAGGCTCCACTGTGTTATGTAGCCTCTGAGCTGCTGAATTTTTGTGGATGCTGATACAAAATTACTTTTGTGAATGGGGCGTAAGTTTGCATTTCTTGTGGTGTGCTTTGTCACACCCTGAACCTCTGGGGCTTCTCTGCTCTGTCTTCACTTTTCCTTGCTGGCCTGGCACCGAGCTGTGTCTGCTGGGCTGTCTGGCTCCCCGGAGCTGCGGGAGGGCACAGCGGGCTCCGTCTGGCTGTCCCCAGAGTGCCAGGCTCTGTGCTAGCGGGTTAGCAAACACCAGCCAGGAATGCTGAGCTCCTGCAGCTCAGGGCTGGGGAATGTGCGGCAGCAGGGAACTGAATAAATAACCCAACATGGATTATTCAAATAGGAACACTGGGTTTTCTTGAGGCTAATTAAGGAAAAGCTCCAAAACTAAGAACGGGAGGGAGGCCTCCCTCTGCCTGGAGTCCTAAGCTGCTAAACCAGCCTTGCAGAACTAATTAGTTGGAGTTCTTTTGCCATGTGGGTGGGATTCAGTGTTTGGATTTTTAAGAGCTTTTTATCCATTTTTTGACTCTACTGTTTACCACTCTCTGCACCAGGATCTCAGCTGGAAAATTATAAAAAGAGGAAAATTTCTCCTTGGCTGCATTTTGCCCCCCACAGTAGTTGGAAAGGGGTTGGGAGGGACAGAGTGTGATGGATCTGTCAGCAGCAACTCTGTCTGATGGACGGAGTTTCCAAGGCCTCAATCTGTGGATTCTACAGTTTGAGTGGGATTGGTAAAGTGACAGTGGAAAAAAACTAACAATTCACAGTCTTTGTTCTAGAAGCTTCTGTCACTACTGTCCACAGGCATGTACTATACTGACAGCTGATTATTTTATATTTTTTTAAACTCTTCTAATCTAGTTCTAGTGCTTAGAAGCTCTCACAGGTGCTCAGTTTTTCTTGGACAGAGCGACTTAGGTGACTGCAATCTGTTGTTGTAAATAGGGAGTGAATGTGGATAGTTGTGATCTGGAGCTGTACATCTGTATCTTCTTGAGACCTTTCTTTCATGATAAACAGCAGAGAACAGACATGCCATTCAGTTGTGATTGACCGCCTTGCCCACAAACAAGGCAGAGTATTTTTCTCTCCTGTTGGTGTCCTCTGAAGGCCAGGGGCAGAGATCTGTTATTTTTTGGTTTTACTTTGAAGGTGTTTAATCACTGTACCACAGGCTGTGCAGACGAAAGGACAAATAGGCAAAGTTGAAAGTGTATTGACATGATGTGAGATAGATAAGCTGTGTGAAAATAAAGATATCAGGCTTGAATCTCCATTACTGTCGTAGGGAACACAGCATTCTGTGTCTGGTGCTGCCCGATCCATCCAGCCAAGTCGTTCCATTATTGATGGTTGTGCACACAGACCTGCAGAGAGCTGCAGCAGCTTTCGATGAGTATTTAATGTGCTCGTGATATTCCTACAGATAGTCGTGAGAACAGGATGGTTTCTGTTGTGCTGAGCCTTGAAATGTGTGGCCAACAGCGAAAGGCGATGTTGTATCATGTGAACTTCTCCTGGTTTATGGGGAGTCAGTGGTAATGCCTGAAAATGAGCCCAGTATGGCTGATGTGCCTTAACATGCATGTCTGTGGCCAGACGGGTCCTGGACTCATGTTGTGATCTGGGACTTGCAGTTGGCCTTGAAGGAACTGGAGCCTCACCAAGCAGCATGAGAGGTGAGCAGAGGGTCTAGGAGAAGAGCAGGTTGAGAGGGATGAAACTGGTGACAGCAGGAGTGAAGGAGGAAGTTTGGAAGTAGAATGAGGGCAGGGCTATGTATAATTATTTAATTTACATATCTGCACCAAGGGATGCTTGTTTATTTTATGTAGCATCTTTATCAAAAACAAGATGGTTTATCAAGGTGGTAGCCACCAGTGGAAAGTTTAGAAATGTCCTGTAGAATTTAACTAAATTTTTGTTTTAGGTCAGGAAGTACTTCTTAGTGCTCAGTCCCTCAGTCTTGCCTTAGTAACCTAACTGCAGTTTAGCCAAAAGAGAGGAAAACTGGCTTGTCCTGTCAGCTCCCTGACAGGCACGCTGACAGGCAGCTTAGTGCTTTGGCTGTAGAGCTGTGTTGGGTTTGAGGAGATGCAGCTGTGCCACTTCCAGGGGACGTGTCAGGGAGATCCTCTGTTGCTCAGGGAAAATGACGTGTGGCTTTCCCAGCTATGAACTGAGGAGCACGTGTATGCACAGAGACAAATACAGCCCAGGGAGCTCACGGGGACCTGCATCACTTGGGCCACACAATGTTCTGTCCTGCAGCTATGCTGGGACTTTTCTTGACCCTCAATAAAAGCTTTTGTCTCCTGTTCAGCAAAACAAGGTGAAAGCAGACAACTCCATATGGCTCCCTGAAGCTTTACTGTAGCTATTTCAGGGTATATTTTTTTATGATTATTAAAATCTTTTTATGTTTTCTGGTCCCGCTGTTCCTAATGACCCCTGGAAACATAAGCTGTCTCTTTACTAAATCTTCTGGTTAATTAAACGGAACCATTTTATGCACACTTTCCCAGGAAATCTAGAGTTCTGCTTTTACTGGTATTTTGGAAAGTTAAAGGCTATGTTCTGCTAATGTGGAAAGTCCAAATAATGTCAGCACCTCTTCTCTTTGAAATAATAGATGCACCAAAAGAGTTGTCTCAGATGTAAAGGTGTTAGAAAGAGGAAAACAGTGGTCAGTGAATAAAGTTGTAATTCAGAGTTCCCATGAACACTGAGGCCCCTCCCCATTTGGTGATTCTCACGTTTGCTTGTCTGTGAATTAGCGTTCAGCTAAAAGTTCCTTCAATAAGCACAGATGAGACTAAGATAAACTGCTTGCCCTCTGGCAGAATAAATATTTCAAATAAAATCAACTCCAGACAGTCCAGGCAAGTAGCTATTGATCTCTAAAAGCCTGAACTTAAACCCAATGAATATTCCAGAGCTCAGCTCTGCACAGCCTTCCTAAATGCTGATCAATATGCAATTACTTCCCCTGAAAACATTTCTGGTATCATCTGGCCTAAGGAGTGCTTTATTTTTAGCTCTCTGTAGTGAGGCTGTGGGGGTGCCAAACTACCCTCCTGCACAGCCCTTGGCTGGTGGGGGGAAGTCAGAGTCCAACTCCACACAGTGCCCTCCCACCACGGGGTCAGAAGTGCCTGTGGCTGCCCTGGGCCAGGTCTCTTTCTTTCAGGCTGGGGTGTTCAGATATGAGTGTTTTAGTTTGCCTGTTGTTAGGGGGTCATGAAGTTGGGTCTCTGCAGGGAAGTTGTTTTCCACAGCTCTCTGGAAGCTTTGAGGAGCCTCTGCTGATGGATATGGGGGCCACATGGCTCAGTCTGCAGCCAGGCAGGATCGGAGGAGATTGGCATGTGCTTGGGGTGAAAGGTGGTGAGGCTTGTAACTGTCCTGTCCTGGAGGGAATGTCCTCCTAGGCTGGCCTTTGGGGGCAGTGGTGGCTTATGTTCTTCAAGCTCATGTTGGGTCCTACTGATGTTCACTTGGTCTGGGCTATATTGTTGACCAGTTTTTCAGTTCAGTTTCAGCGTTCCCCTGGATGGATTATAAATTCCTCTGGTTTGGTTTGTGAGGTACAGGGCAGCTGGAGATCATTTTCAGGGCATCTCTGTGTTATTAGTGCGAGTTACCACCAACAACATTCTGAACAGGCATTAAAGCAGAACAGCCCAGAGTCTGTCTGCCTCCTTCCATTGTGTGGGTCCTGGTGATGGGGTTTCATCATTACTATGCTCACTAAACTTACTCCTTTATTAAATTAAACTATTATTAGATCTAAATCCTGATCTTTTTGGCATGATAGTATTTGCCTTTTGTATCCAACCCAGCCTCCCCTTCTGTTTTGTGCCAGTGTTTGTAAAGGAGTGAAGAAATATCTTCTTCAATAGCCAAGAAATAAGAAAATAAAACCATGACAATAAAACACATAAGACAAAATAAAAATAGAAAATAAAAAGAAATAAAAGACATTAAAAGAGAAATAACCAAGACAATATTCTCAGCCATGGTTTTGAAAAGAGTTACTGTTGATACAATGTCTCTGCTCTAGAAGAAAAATCTTGCTTAGAGCTTGTGCTCAGACTCTTAATACTTTCCTTGTAATTTCCCTTTCCCTTGTCTCTTTACAGTAGGGTGCTCCAAAGCTCCTCATGTACCTGTACAATTTAATTTGCCTCTTTCTTTTCACAGAGAGAAGAAGATTTCCCGCAGCAGTGCCCTGAAGGTGCTGGACCACGCCATGATCGGACCAGAGGGCACAGACAACTGTCACAAGTTTGTGGACATCCTTGGGCTGAGAACCATCTTCCCTCTCTTCATGAAATCACCCAAAAAGATAAAGAAAGTTGGAACAACTGAAAAAGAACATGAAGGTAGGTGTGCTTCCAGATCGTTCTTATTGCCATGGAGGAGGTGAATGGACAGCCAGTGTCTGCAAAGAGCCTGCAGGGAGGAGGGAAAGGCACAGCACCCATCTTCTCAGGGCTCCTCCTGCAGCCTTCAGGTCTGGGTGTCCAGCCTGCTGCTCCCTGTCAGAGCTGGCTGTTGAAGGGCACACTTGTCCTGCTTGTTTTGGTATCAGCAGCTCCTGGCGATCCCGTTTCGTGTGCTGTTAATAAGTTATTTTACTCCTGTAGAGTCTGTTGTTTGAAGCTCTTACTCTGATGCAAAACTCTTTTGAAAAGAGTAATGAGGCAACTACAAATGTCACCTCAAAAGCAGTGTTTTCGTGGCTCGGAGCACTGAAGTGTGACTGGATGAACATCAGGCATTGCAGAAATAAACTGCATTGCTTTTGAAGTTGCTTTTTTTTTTTTCCTTTTTATATTTTTTAACTCTCTACCATGGAAAACTCTGCTTTAAGAGAGATCTGCTGTGGAATAAAACTGCAATTACTGTGGGACCTTATGCTGAGCTGAGTGGTCAGTCCCTCCTGCTTCTGGTAACATTGCATGTCCCATTTTGTTGTCATTGAGTATGTCTTGGAAGAAACTTTAAATACTGCCAGTGATGCTTAAGGTTTTGTGCCAGCTCATTGCTCGGCTCAGCTCTACAGAGGGTGGATATTGTCAAAAGCTGAAGAGGTGTGAGTGGGTCTCACACACGCATAGGATCCATCCTGAACTCCTGCAGCAGGCTGAGGGAAAGTGGAAGGAAACAGTAACAACATGGGAGCTCTAAACCCAAATCCCCTGCTTTGGGACTGTTCTGGCAGCTCAGGTAGGACTCAGGTGTTCTCCCAAGCCCAGGAGGGAGGTGCTGTCCCTGCTGAGCTCTCTGGGTGCTGGCTGAGGCACTGGCTGGGACTGAGCAGCTTTTCTCTGGCAGAGCTGCCGAGCTGGGGACAACTCCTTGGGCATCTGCTTGTCCTCCCTCCTGAGGACGAGGAATGGGCAGTGGCATGGGCTGGGCATATGTGTGGCAGTGGCTGCTTTCCTGGCACAAGTGGAGAGCAGGGGCTCACCTGTCACCCAGCCTCAGAGCAATTCACTCACCTGCTACAGTTCTGGTCACTTTATATGCCTTGTGTTGTTTGTCTTGGGTAGATAATGGTGAGGGGGAAATGCTGTTGTGTGGTCTGGGGTTTGTGTAATGGACTTGCAGAGATAGGTTTGGTTTCTGTAGGTTATGTAATAAAATTGCAGGTTTATGTAATAAAATACGCAGCTATGCTTTGATGGATTTAGGGGACGTTTTGAAATTTTCATTTGCAGTGTGAAAATGAGGTTTGTTTAATTCTTCTTACTGAGAGAAAGCTTCAGATGGAATAGGAGGTTCTGGGTAGAGATCTGAGTCTGTGGCTCATGCCGTTGACTTAATTTTTCAGTTTTGGAAAGTGAGCTAATCTCTGTTTCATCTGCTTCTTCTGGAGATTGTAGTTGATACCTGTATGCAGTCCTGGCTGCTGTGAGGATTAGTCTGGAAAGCCCTGGCAGGGTCAGTTCCTGACTATTTCTGTGATAGCGTGAAAAGCCAGTCTGCCCTCAGGAAAATGAAGTCATCCATGCAAACAGGCTTTGTATCACACCTCCGTCTCATTATCATGCAGAAGAAATGGAGAACATTAAGATGAGTCCAGAAATCGGTTCTATTAAAATAAACTCTCCCTAAAAGGCTGTGGTAGTAAGTCCAATTTTCTTTGTTTTGCATCACTGGGCAGGCGAGTTACTGAATTTCTAATGGCAGGAGGTAATAGAGATGTTCAACAGGGTTCCCTGGAGCCTGTCACGCCGTTGTCCTGACACGGTGTAAGCAGCACAGTGTGTACTTTTACTCTGCTGAGTGTTGCCCCAACCATGCAGTAGTTGCTCCTGGCGGGGCACATGGCACAGGCTCCTGGGTGCCTCTGGCTTTAAGGGAAATGGTGCAGGTGTGGCATGATGGAACTGGTTCCCTCTGTGCTGTTCTGGTCCTAGGATCATGCTGCTTTTTGCGTATCTCTTTGTTTATTGATCAAAAGGAACGCTCAGGTTCAGTCTGCTCTTGTCATCTTTTCTCATAAAAACTTTATCCTGTGTTCAATCTGTTTTAAAAAAATTAATTAGAGCAATCTTATATTAGGAGAGCTTTCATGTGTATGCCAAATGGAGGAAGAGATTCCTTTAAAGGATTCTCTGCAATGGCTTTGCAGCAGTGGCATCAGTATTTATTTAAACAGCTCTGAGGAGCTGGGCTGTGCTCGCCCTCTCTGCATTGTTGCTGGGATGGTGTCGGGCTGGGCACCCCAGATTGTGTTCTAAAACACAAAATCCTCAGTGGACTCTGAAACCTGGGGCCTAGATACAGCTGCCTAAGGCCAGCCTTGCTAAAATTCTCCAGCACTGGGTGAGGTACCAAACAGCTCTGCCAAAGAGTTTGTCCTACTTGTCCGTCTGTCCCTTTGTCTGCAGTGGCTGAAGTGCCACCAAGCTGGGGGTCCTGGCACCCACTGTGGCTCCAGGCGCTTCGCCTCTCACAGGACATCCAGAGCTCCGTCTCTAGAGCACCAAATCTTCTGTATGTATCTGATGGTTCTAGGAAAATATCCCCTTGTCTTTATTTTATAGCAGTGTTGCTATTTACATAAGAGATAGTCTATAAAAACATGTTTGTTTTATTGTCTCTAAGGCAGTGTTCTGAATGTGACAAAATAATAAATACCCTGGTAAAAAAAAATCTCGATGTGACTTGCTGAGCTTTTATTTATTGCAGAAATTTATAATCCAAATTAAATTTGATAAAAGTAACTTCTCTGTAATGTATTTCTTCCTTTCTAAATGCTAGCATAAAGGTGTCAGTGCTGGTTAGCTACATTTTAAACACTGTCAGTGTTTAAAAATTATTTTACTCTAGGGAGCCTGTGAACAATTTAAATCCAAACTGCACGTATTTATGCTTTATGTACACTATGTAATTAGGAAAAAAGAAAGGGAAAATTTCTTAACCATCTTTATGGATGATCTGAGCCTGAAGATTGGGCCTGTGGTGTCTAACTGAGTGCACATTATCTACACTTGAATTTTGCCTGTGTTTGTACAGATCATTATATTAGGATATTAGGTTTGGGAGAAAAAACTCGTTGGAAGCAATTTCCCTTTTTCTGAGGCAGTGAAGCAGCTCAAACCAGAAATATTTTGCAGCTGAAGACAGAAATGGCTTAGAGTTTTCCTGTGTCTGTGGGGTTGCAGTTCTCGTGTAAGTGCCTAGCTGGGTTGGACAGCCACAAAGAGAAGCAGCCCGGCTGTGTAGGAGGTGCCATGTCGTGGTTGTGCGTTGCGAGCTTTAGTGTCTGTGGTTGCAGGGAATGGACAGGAATCTGGCTCTGGGTGGTTCTTGGCACAAATAGAGGGTAAGATTTTAAATAACACTTCTGTGTTGTGACTTTTGAAATGTGGGGGGTGCTGTACGAGCATCTGCATTCCCAAAACCTTCTTGTTGCAGAGCTAAGGGTCAGAGTGTCCCTCTGTCCATGAGGGTGCAGCTGCTCTCAGCACAGTCAAGTCACAGCGTTGAATGCTGGCTTGAAATTCTTGAACAGTCTCAGTGAGCTAAAAATGGAGAAAACACAAATTCCTCCCGAATTAGAGAGTCTATAGTGAAGCAATCATAGCTGGCTCGACAGGCTGTATATCCTCCTGCTCTTTCTCAGGATGGTTATTTGCAGCCGAGTTTTGCTCACTTGGAGAGTGTAATGAACTATAAAAGGATGTTTGTCCAATTCATCTTCATTTAAATGCCTTCTCTTGTCTTAGATGTCAGTTTTACTTAGGGGTGCCTAATTTGATAACCTGAGAATTAGTTCAGCCAGTTTCCAGAGGAGAATTCCTGCCACTGGGGTGTTTTGCTTGTTTGCCCTTTATCAGTAACAAAGCCTCTTTTGGAGATCCTCAGCGTACCCTCCCTTTAAAAACAACAACAAAACCCATTTCTTAGTAAATATACTCTTACTCCTTTGTGACATGCACTAAAGGCAACAGAGCCCTTGGAATGAATGTCTGCTGCAGAACCAGGTTCCCTGGGCATGGGGAAGTGAAAAGGCAGTAGCAGAAGCATGGCCTGATAAGGAGTTATTGACTGAGCACCCTCTGCCAGCCAGCAGAAGGTGTTTTTCTTTTGGTGGTCTTGAGGAGTGAGCACCCAGGGAAGGCATCAGTCTGTTTAAACAGAACTTTATTATGCCAATTTGTTATTTCACCATCACCCTCCGACAGGAACCTGTGATTTGAGTGAGCCATGATGCTGAGAACAGAGTTAAATTTATCTCAATTAAAGTGAGCGTGCTCTGTTGCAAGAACATCAGAAAAATAAACTTTCTCAGTCAATAGAAAGAATTTTGTTTTATGTTCAGCTTGATGGCTGGATCCGGCTCACCAGAGCTGTTGCATGTGGAGCTTTTCCAACCCTCCCAGGCCCCCCTTCACCCATCCATAAAATTGATGTTTCTTGCTTGTGTCAGTGTTTTAAGATAAGATTTTTCTTGGCAAAATGCGGTGATACTTGAGTGGGTTACTCTTCTGAAATGCAGATTATTGATGCACGTGGAAACAAGTCAGGTTATCAGATGCTACATCATTGGAATAGCATGTCCAAGTGCCACCTGTAATACTGGGATGGGCCAGTGGCTTCATCCAGGTTTCCCAGCAGCCGTGAAGCCATAGAGTTGTGTGTCTAGGAGAGGCAGAAGTATCTCAAAGAGCTGGCTTGCTTTTTTCTAGTATTTTCCTGCTTCTAATTGGAAACTACAATTTATCTTAAGCGTTCTTTACAAGACAGAAGGCTCTTAAATGTGTTCTGCGTTCACCAGATCATCCTCCTTGGCCTCCAATGGGCTGCTGTCCCTGGCATCCGGAACTGCCCGCTGTCCCCTTCCTGCAGGATGATGCTTGCCTCCTCTTCCTCATTGTTGAGCTTCCTCACCTGCCAGGCAGATGTCCATCGTAATGAGATGTAAAAAGAAATAAAAAAAGCAGGGGGTGGGGATAATAAAGGCAGAGGAGTGTAATGTTACAGCTTGATTTGACAGGACCTCCTGCTGTTGCAGCTGCCAGTGCCAGCCATGGAATAGATTAATCTGTATTCCAACACGCCGAGCTGAAGTCGAGATCGATCTAATTAGGGTGTTTTAAACACTGCTTGCATGCTGAAGTCTCTGTGCCTGTCTGGAGAGGGAAAAGCTCCTGAGAGCTTGAGGTGATGCTGGGCTAAGCAGGACCCTGGTGCTGCTGCTTGAAGCACATGGGATATGATCTCCTAGAGCCAGGGATGTGTCTGGGATGGTGCCCTGTAGGATTGGGATCGTGGGGAGCGGCAGGGCTTGCAGGTGAACCAGGCACGGGGCAGCAGCAGTGCTATTGGCTGATGAGAGAGAAGCCTCCCATCTTCCCACATCCATGAATTTAGGGGATTTTGGGATGTTTGCATGAAAAAAGTTGTTCTTGATGCATAGTAGCTGCCAGTTGGTACCTGTTATTTGTGGGAAGACACCTTTGTGGTGCTGAGCGCAGCTCAGTTTGGTGTTTGCTTCTTAAAGGAATCACATTTAATCACTCTTTGAAATGGGGCTTGGCTGCAGGCTCTGCCTCTGGCCTTGTCTGTGCCCTCCCTGGAGGTGATGAATTTTGTGCAGGTGATGTGGACTTTGGCTGAGTGTTACATTCTTATGGAGAAGCACCCAGAATATTCCATAGCAGAAAGGCTGCCTGTGGCTTCACCCCGGGGCAGTGCACAGCTCATAGCCTCTGTCTGCACTGAGGTCAAAGCCAGGCAGCTGCATGTTCTGCGTTCTGGGGACTAAGAAGAGCATCAGCTACTCACCATTTCCCGAAGGAGATACAACCCTGAGCAAATATTGTGATTATGACTTTTAAAATGTTGCATATGTGAGATGGAGATTGGGTCAGTCCATGGGAAAATGGTGAGACCCCATCTGTGGAACCTGTACCCCGAGGTTAGTGCTTCTCCCTTCCTTTGCTGGCAAATGCTTTAATCCACTGAATCTTGGATTCAGCCTCTCATCCCATCAAACTTTGCCCTCATTTTGGCCAGGGTCCTTGCCCATGGATGTTGGTATTTTTTGGGCCAGGACTTGCATTATGGCATAACCTCGATTTTGGGGTGTGGCATAAAACACACTAGTGCATTATTTTTCAGAAAGCTGATAAAAAACCAGTTTAGATATTTTACAGAAATATTCCTGAACTATTTCTTTGAACATTTTGACCAGGCAACTAAATATGTCTTGGATTTTCTGCAGTGATATGTTGAAAGAATAACCTTGTTCTCAAAACCTCTGTGTCAGCTCCTTTAGACTTGTCAGTAGTTTTAAAGATTTTATTGATAAAATGGATAAATATCTGCATACAATCACCAAAGCAAAAATTATGGCTAAAATACATTTCCTAGTAAAGGAATATTGGAAAAAAAGCAATGAAGATAGATCATTGGTGAGAATACTGCTACTAAAATGCTGCGTCAACACTTCCAAAAAAAAGCAGGTTGGAGAAAAAAATAGTGTGACATACAGAATGCTGGCTTCTTCCTAAACCAGCAGAGCATATGTTGGCTTATAAGAGGAAAAAAAATCTTCATTTTGTTGAATTTCTTTCACCTTAAGAAAACGGGATCTTGCAAGAACTTGAAGGTTTTTACAATGCTTTTAATGTCAACACTTAATTTGGTGTCGCTTTTTGTGGAGTAACAGTTTCTGTGCAGTGAGAGCGTGCACTGACACCCCCGGAGCCATCCTTCACCCCCGTTAGCCTGTCGGAATGACGGAGCAGCCACACGGTGCGGCCACCCGATAAACCTGTTATCTGCCTGCTCCTCCTGCCGGCAGCACTCCCAATCTCCTTGGAACATGAAAAATTGACACCACCTCAGGCAGAAATCTGTTTCGAAAAGGAAGCTCCATTTATAAGCAGCTAATGAAATGGGGGGTGTGCGCGTGCCTGTGCAGCCTCTCCTCGTGCTACCCTTGTGCAGGATGCAGATAATCCGTGCAGCAGGGAGCACAGACACCCCGGCCAGGCAGCCTGCCTGCCTTCACCTTCCAGGGCCCAGGCAATTGGGAGCAGGAGCTCTTGGCAAACAAGGTAGTGTCGCTCATTCTTTGTGCTGGACTGATCAATCAAGGCTGCTCATGGCTCTGGGCTGGGTGGTGCTGGGGAAGTGCATGGTGTGACAGCAATGAGATGGTGATCCCTCTCCTCTGCCTGCTGCGTTTCCCCCTCTGAAAATATCAAATCTTGAGGCCCCATTGCTCCCCACCACCATGAGTGAGGAAGTGTTTATGGCCATTAATTTTCATCAGTCTTAATCAGTAAGATTACAGTGAGGACATCTTGGAGAAGCTAGGGTGTCTAAACAACCAGGTCTGTGTTTAATGCAGACCTGCAGGTGGGAAGTAGTACTGACTGGTTTGGAAAGGGAGAGAGACTCAAACCCTTCTCCTTTGCTTTGCACTGCTGTGCTTGGGCTTGAGGTGACTGGCTCAGTCACCTCTCAGAGTGGTGGGACATTGACACAGGTGTCTCCTGTGTGCTTACAGCCTTGACTTTTTACTTGTCTCCTTGGTTTGTGCTGAAAAATATGACCCCCAAGTGCAATTGAGAAGACTGTAAACACGCTTATTTGGTCTTTTCTGGTTTGTTGTGGCCCATTTATATTCATTGATGGGATTTTCTGTAAATGAGAGTGGTTGGTTTGAGAATTTTTCCACTGGTTCATACCACTTCAGTTTCTGCAGGAGTACAGTTATTCCCTTTCTCCAGCTCTCTTGTTTCGGTAGCTGTCCCTGCTTTGGTGACCTGAGGGTCATTTGGATGACAGTGCTGGCTTTGGCCTGGGCTCCTTTAGGCCCGAAAGAGGAGGCAGCATGTGGTGCCTTTAGGCTGTGATGGAGGGTCCCAAAATGTGTGTGCTGCTGGGCAGGTGCATGGCCTGGGGAGGAAACCAGAGTGGAACTTATGCTCTTTGTAAGGTGCTTTAGGTCCCTGAGGCAGAGGAGGAGGAGACCTCACTGGCTGGGCTGGAATGAGGAGCTATCTGTGCTCCCTGCAGACGTGGCTTGTGGCTCTCGCTGCTGCTGTGTCTCCTCTCACCATGATGGGAAGGAACCAGGGTTCTGCTTATCAACAGCTACACGCTGGAGTGTTAATAGTAAATTTAATGGCATGTTACAGAGGGAAATAAGCTCGTCTTCCTGATCTCAGCATGCAGTTTTCATTTTGTATTTCTAGAACATGTCTGTTCCATCCTGGCCTCCCTTCTGCGAAACCTGAGAGGGCAGCAGAGGACACGGTTACTGAATAAATTCACAGAGAATGACAGTGAGAAGGTGAGTGCTGAATGTGTGTCTCAGTCTCTGGGCTGCCAGGTTGGGAGGGTTCTTGCTCAGGGTGCCTGGTGCACTCACTGAGTTACAAAAAGCCATCCTCTTACCTTCCTGCTGAGACTTGTGCTGTCACAGACCTTTGTTCTCTCATTCACATTGTATCTACAAACTGCAAAACTGGACATTTAGTGCATGGCCTCCACATCACCTGTGCTCTTGTTTTCTGGTGCTCTTGCATATGGTAGTAGCAATTCTGTCCTGGGTTGTGTCTCTGCTGAAACCTGGCCGTAGAAGACAGTATGTGGTATTACATTGTGCAGGCTCTGAGATCAGGACAGCGTGGAAAGGCGCCAGTGTGTCTGGTGAAACTCTTTTGCAGAGAGTTTAGGAGTTGCTGTCGTACATATTTAACATTCCCCACTCTTCTCCTGGAATGTTTCACTTTAGTGGTGTTTGCTCTGGGAAATTCTTCCCAAAATATTTACATGGTGGTGGATAGATCAAAGCTTTGCAGAAAAGAAATAGCAGCTTTTGCAAACCAGGGAGCCCAAGGGATTTGTAAATTCTGCCACTGGGAAAATACTGGTTCCTTAGTATTCCTCATTAGAGTGTTTTAAAGGTGTTTTTCATAACCTGTTCTACCAATTGTAGATAATTACTAGATGGGATTTCAGCTGCCGTAACACAGTTCAGAGGAGAGTGGGAGAGCTGGAACATCCAGCACAGATAGACAAGTCCGCTGGGGAAACCAGGAGCCTGAAGGACCACAGCACAGAGAGTGAGCTGGGGACACGTGTCTGTTTGCTGCCATTTATCTGGCACTGGTGGGACCGTGTTCCCATATGGGATTACATCCAAATGCCTGCAGCCTCAGCGTGCTCGTCCGACCAGCACTTGTACCCTCCTTCTGTGACACGTTCCTTCCCAGGAGGGACAGAGCTGCCTGTTGCTTTGTGAAGGCTGAAGCTGGAAGGAAAACAAAATTGCATGAAGGATTAAAGGTGATTGCGTTGTTCTTTTTTCTTGCTTACGTCTCTCTCTTCTGCCCTTGCAGGTTGATAGGCTGATGGAACTGTATTTTAAGTACCTGGATGCAATGCAGGCAGCCGATAAGAAGATTGATGGGGAGAAACACGTATGTATTGCTTAAGTTTTGCCAGGTCATGTCTGCAACACCTCTGCACAGCTGTGTCATCTGCACAGGACTTCTGGCTCAGCCAGTCAATTCTCAGGTGTGCCCTCATACCTGTGCTGTTACCTCTTAATTCCTATTGCCTCACTCTCCAAGTTCCAGGTAACCTCTGATAAAATGGGCCAAGAATTTCTCTACAAATGCTTCTGGCTGTCTCTTAGAGTGAATTTTATTAGAAGTACCAAAGTCTGTGCTTCAGTTTGCCTTCACTTTTACCTGGCTGCAGTCCTGCTTGGTTTGGCAGATGGAGAGCAGGTGAAATGCAGAGAGACAATTACACGATAATGTGCGAGGCCTCCTACCCTGGTCTGTAGAGTTGTGATCAGCGGCGAGAAAGTGTCTGTGTTGATGAGTTAGCTGAGGTGCAGCCAAAGGCTGTGTGCTCTCTGCACACCAGCAGTGAATGTTTGAGTGACACGAGCCCTGGTACCGCACAGCACTTTCTTGGAACTGAAGCTGGAACAGACCTTTTGAAAGGGAACAAGCGGCTGGAGTCAGGAAGCAGCTTGCAGGGCTGTTAGCGAGCTTGGCCAGCTTCCCACAAGATTATCTGTATCAGTGCTGGGGAGGGTGTGAGATTGATTAGCACCGATGGAGAGCAATGGCTGCAGCTGCCGTCCCGCGCACCGCGCGTTCCGCGTGCCACGGGCAGCAGCCCCCCACCAGGCCCCGACAAACAGCTGCCTGCCCGCTGCCAAGGCTGCTTCTCTGGGCACTGCCAAGCATTCTGAGGGCATCGGAGCGCTGCTGCTGCTCAAAGAGGCACGGGAGTGAGTGATGAATGGAGCTGCTTTTGCTGCCAGCACTCAGGCTCCATATGGACAGAGGCAGCGTCACTGCTGAGCAGTGGCCTGGAGGAAAACAGCGTTTATCCTTTCCTGCTTTCCTTCTGTGCTCTGTCTTTCCTCCTCAGAACAGGGCAAGAAATTATATATTCTTTACGTTTTGATGTTGGTGTGGGGGTTTTAGAACTCAAAAACCAGAATGGATTTTTTCGGTTGAAGCCTTGTAGTGTGTTGGAGCTGCCTGAACAGAGCCCTAAAATACCACATGCAGAACGAGGGTATGTGCCCTTTATCCAGAAACACCCTGGAGCAGCCTGCAAACATTAACATCTGTAGCAAACAGCCAGCACAAAGCAGGAGTGGAGGGAATTTGAGTGTGAAGAAGCTTTTGTGGTAGCTCTTCAATTAATAATATTAACCCATTCAGGTCTACTAATGCACAAGAGAAGTAAAACTAAGGAACCTCAGCTTCTCCTCCTGTATCCAGAATAAATGGACCTCAATTCTTTACCTTATATTAGAACTAATAATTGGATTTGGCAGAAGCATCTCATGGGTGCAACATATTGGCCACAACATGTATAAAATATGATGCTGAAGTTCATTCCTAGCTTGGAACACTCTTGGAGGATTATTGTTTGCTTTATTTTGTGGCATCGTCAGATGGTCAGTGGGACGTGGTCTCCTGAGATCTGAAGTGGCTCAAGCATTTTCCCCACACAGAAATAGGCAAAAGCCATCATTCTGTCTGTCACATCACGGCACTGTCTGGCTGTGACAGGATTTATGGGGCACTTTTATGTTCCTTGTTGTGGCACATGAATCACTGAGGTGGATTGTATGAACAGTTCAGAAACTGTGCTCTGTCACTGGGGGGTTTTGACCTTCCCCTTGCAGTAGAGGACGTAGTACCCCAAAAATCTGGTATATAGATCCTCACCTTTCTCCCTGCCCCATGGAAAAATGATGCTTGGTGAGATTTTACAGGTTCAGCCTACACTGACAAGAGTGAGATCCGAGTCTGATGGACAGAGTATCCTGGTGTAAGTCTTGCATTACAAGGAGTGAAAAGCTGATTACACAAGGAACGACTGAGTGTTTTATCTTTAGTAGTGCAGCTGGCATAAGAAGCTCCTGCTCTTGCAGTTCTCCTCTCTTTTATTTCTTTTAGCTTGGCTTATTTTAGTGCTCTGGTTTATAGCCCTGCTTTTCAGCCTGTGGCACTGATGGTGGGGGAATAGTTGAAGGTGGAAGGGAGGGGAGGAATTTCTGAAGCCAGCTGTTTTGAGAAGAAACAGTTGTAATGACCTGCACCCTAATCTGGACTGTGAAACAAGACGAGGTCACTGAGCTCCTTCTCAGTGTTACCCCCTTGTTTACTTCAGTGGAATCTGTTCAGAAGGGTTCAGAGGTGATAACTTGTTGATTATCCTAATTGCTATGTGAAACCTAGGAGTGAAGTCCATGAGAGCATTGTCTGCAACACCTGATGCCTGTCTTAACACTTTTCTTAGAGTTTTTAGTTAATGAAAATATCTTTTTCTCCTCTCAATTTCATTAATTATTTCTGTAGGAAACAGTGCAACATCCTGTGGCCTTTACTTCTCTCTAAAATGAGGTATAATTATGGGTGGCAGCAATAGCCTTGATGAGCTCTAAAGATGGTAGGAAATGACAACAGATAGTTTAATATTTTTATAGTTCCACAGAAAATTATGCTCGTCAGGTTTATTCAATAAAAGATTCTCACCAGACACTTTGTGCTATAATGACTTACAAATTACATGCTAATTGTGCTACAGTTCAGCCACTCCATCCTTGAAAGGAAGAGGTGGATCTCCTAGGATGAGTGTGGTATCCACAGGTGGGGATAACAGGTGGGGATTTGTGTCAGCCCATCCTTTCAGTTTGGTGTAGAAAGACCGAACTGCCTGGAGCTGTGCCAAGGGCAAGACATGATGGCTGTGAGTGTGGCTCTGAGCCTGTGGTCTGAAGGCCCCTCCTGAGCATGTCTTGCATCCCTCAGCTCTCGCCAGTGATATAGACAGAAAATAGTAAGGGGAGATTCCATCCTTAGAGTGAGAAACACATTGTGGTGGTTGTTTTGGTGCATGGCTGTTTGGGACATGCTCATTTCTGTCCTCCCGGATTGGCCTTGTTGTTCCACGTGGTGAGGATGTAAAACCAGGATCCCGGAGGTGTACTTTGTTCTTGATCAGTTCTTGATTGTTCTTTGTTCTTTGCTCTGCCCAGCTGTGCAGTACGTGCTGGAAGGTGAGTGATAGATGAGGAGGGAGGAGGATTCAGAAATCTCCTCCAGTGCCCATGTGGAGCAGTGTGATCTTTGTGATCTTTGGTACAGCACTGGCACATCCATCGCATCTTTAGGCTTGGAGTCTCGACTTGACACCTCGAGGCCTGTCCGTCCTGCCTCATTAGTGTGAGAGAAGCTCATTTTAGTTTCACAGAAGCCCATCTTATTGCTGTCTTCTCCCATCAGCAAGGGGCATCTCAGTACATATTGCTGGCAGATTAGAAATGGCACCTGAGCGCTCATTTGGAGGTTAGTGACTGACAGCTTTGAAAGACAGACCAAGTGGGAAAGGGGCTGCTTGGTACTGTACTGGAGGCAGATTAGCACTGAAAGGGTGGCTGTGGTTTAAAAAAAAAAAAAAAAGGACTGTGAAAAAGCACCTTAAAACTGTACTTCTAATTCGTATCTGCTTAATTTACTGGCACAAAATAATCTTCTCTGCTGAGAGGGGCTGTTAGAGCCGCTGCCGCTGTGTAATCAAGACCGCGGCTGCCTGGATCCAGCTCCTGTGATCGCCGTGCTTGGATCAGAATACAGAGCAGACCCGGCCTTTGTTTCTTGCTCTGGAGATTCAGAGTCCTGGCCTGTGGATGTTTTTCTGCCCAGGAATTTAGCACTGTTGAGCAGAGCAGCCAGTGAGCTTGTGTGCAGTGTGAAGTGTGAGTGGTGGTTCAGGAGTGAATGTGTTGTCTTTCTTGAGTGGTTTTTTTTGATAATTCAGTCAGTATTCAGCTCTCTCACTAGCCAGACTCATCATTGTTTAGCTTTAGAGACCAGATTTTAGCCATTTGGCATGGATGTAGGGTGAGGGAAGTCACTCTGCACAAAATTGGATTTTTCTATGTACTGGCAAGAGCTCACATGCAGGCTTTGCCCAGTCATGCCTGTGCCCATGATTTTGAGAACCTGGAGTAAATGACAGTCATGCATGTGTTGGAGTCTTCAGGATCTGATGCTAAAGCGTCACATCTGAGTGTAGCCAAAGCAGTTGATTTCACAGCACAATTAAGAAGGTACTGGCTTTTAAACTTGTTCTTTTACTGGCAGACTGGATTTCTAGGAGGAGAGGAGAACTATTACACTACCTGAGCTTTCCTCTCCCTTTCGGTAGGAAGTGGGAATCAGCTGTCTAAGTCACTCCATCAGATTTCTATCTGGGGAGCATCCATTGCCCCCCTCCAGGGAGAGTTGCACAGGGCTCATTTTCTTGCTTGTGCCTAAAACTCTCAACTCGCCATTAGATGCGAGGCTTGACAGAACAGCAAAATTTGGCAGCCTCAGTCAGCTTTGGTGCCGGTGACCTTGCGTGTGCGTGTGCCTGGAGCACGTGCGCCCGAGGAGGTGCATCCTGTGGAGCGCTGAAGGTATGGAGCGCTCACAGGTGATGGCTCTAATGAGGAAATATTGCTCCTCTGGCGTGCGCCCACCTGCCAGACGGCTGCAGAATAAATCACAGAGCTGCAGCGAGCTCGTGGGACTGACGAGCTGCTTCCTTTGTTTAAGAACGAAACCAGAAGACAAAGCCCAAAATGCAGGAGGTGACACGTGACACAGTTGTTTGGGCCTGTCAGCCCCCATGAGGATGGAGCGTAGACAAGTCCCAGGGCCAGCTCGGAGGAGGCTGCTCTGAGCACGCTGCCAGGTGGCTCTTGTTAGTGTTTTGAAGAAGATGGGCTCTCTGGACATGAGGAATGGAATGGAATGGAATGGAATGGAATGGAATGGAATGGAATGGAATGGCTTCTTGCATTCTTCCTCTGGCCTCCCTCTGGGCAGGTCTCACTGGTGAAACTCATGTATACAGAGGAAGGATGGATGGTGGGTTATCATTCCTGTGGGAGTCAGTGCTCTTTGGCTAAAAAACTCTGTCCCGTGTCTGCGCTGGCAGCACCCTTTACAAACACAGCTGGAAGAGCCTGGCTGGGTGTGGACAAGCTGTCCTTGTGCAGGATTGTCAGACGTGTTTTCTCATCTATCGGTCAATAATGAAGCTGGAAGCCCGATAGGTCTTTGAGTATGCTGGAGTCATGTTCTGCACTGCTGAACAGCACCCTCATATGGCCAGTAAAAGAGCAGGTTTTGTTCCATTCTCACAAAGAACGTGTAAATCACGAATACATGGATCTGTTCCATAGTCACACTCTCACCCCTCAATGCAGAAATGCGATTTGTATGTTTAAATTAAAATTTTAACTTGCAGATGGACACACTTCACGACCAGCAAAGGCAAAACCTTCTTCAAAACTGAATGAAATCTTTTGTGAATTTAAATGAATTATTAAAAATACTTCTCCGGTGAGAAATATGTGGCTGATAATGTTTGGGGGAACAAAACAGTTCTTATGAAACCACAAATTCCACTAACATTTTGCCCCTCCTAATGGGAAGTGCTCTGAGAGAACCCTCACACCTTTCCTTCGTGTGGCTTTACAGGACATGGTGCGTCGAGGAGAGATCATAGATGATGACATGGAAGATGAATTCTATCTCCGTCGTTTGGATGCCGGGCTCTTTGTGCTGCAGCTCATCTGTTACATCATGGCAGAGATCTGCAATGCCAACGTTCCCCAGGTAAGGCTGTGTACAAGGGTGGCAGATCATCTGTGTTTCCATTCATGGCGCAGACAAGGCTCTAAATCCTTGCAAATGCTGCTACATTGAGTGATTGTGTCTCTAATTCCGTTCCGGGGAGGAAACCTCCTGTTTATTGCACTTGTGTCCATACAGCTCCATCAAGTTGCAGCAGATAGGAGGGCATTGGTGGGGACAGAAGCTGATTGTTGTCACTAAATTCATATAATCTGTGTGAGCGAGGTCAGGGTTTGAAATGGAAAGGCCCTGTTGATGCCATTACTGAGGGAGCAGTGGAAAGGGACCTGCTCTTGGGAGGTCTCACAAAAGCACAGCTACAGCTTTTCTTGATCTGTGCGAAATGCTGCATCTCTGCTTCCTCTGTAAATACTTTGGAGTTTGTGAATGCGTTCTGTGGCTTCTTATTTCTGTGCCATGTGCCTTCCTGGGTGTTCCTGAGCAGATGCTGAGGGCTGCCAAGACGGAGTTGGTTTTTGTGGTGCTCAGGTCTCTGCTTATCCCTCAAAGTGGGAAAAAGTGGGGCTGTGCATGGACTTGTGTTGCACTGAAGATCTCTTTCTTCTCTTTCCTACTCCCCATCAGATTCGTCAGAGAGTCCACCAGATCCTGAACATGAGAGGCAGCTCCATTAAAATTGTTCGACACATCCTGAAGGGTGAGTAGAGTTATCCCTGTGCAAGTGTCTCATCGCTACCAGGGACAGCTTGATCATCGCTTCGCAGGATGAGCCTTCACATGTAATTCTCCTTGGCTTCCTGAGCATCTCCAGGCAGCAGCTGAGCAGTGTTCTGAGATCCTGGCAGGGCTGGAATCACCCTGATTAGTGCCGTGCTTTGCTTTGCCTCCGAGTTAGGACACTTGCTGTAGCTGCTGTCAGAGAACAGCACATCACTCCATGCTTCCATCAGCTCCAGCCTGGCTGGAATTCACTGCTGACATTAACGTGAGAGTAAATATTTAAGGGAAGTGTACATGCCTGCTAGAGGGAAGAATAGTGGAGTCTCATCTTTCATTAACATGGCCCTGCACTTTACCATCTGCACCATATTAGTACCCGTGGTGTATTTGTCTTGTTCTTAGTGTCAGATTAATATGGATTATAGCATTAAAAGTATCCTCCATAGCTTTAAAATGTAGCTGTTGTGATTTGCAATCCCAGTTTTAAAGCACTGCTTGTTATTTTTAATGCTCATGGTGAATTAGAGCAATGCCTATTTGAGCTGTGGCCCTCCTCTGCAGCCTGCTGTCCTTCAGCAGCAGCAGCCAGTGGAACTGGGTGAGAGGAGGGCAGGACTCAGCCTCTTCCCATGGCCCCTCGGAGCTGAGAGGCTTAGTGGGAGCAGCAGGGAACCAGAGCTGCCCAGAGAAGATGCTTCTTATGAAATGTGTCTGCTCCAAAGAGGCTGTGTTGTTTTAAGTGTGGGGCGAGGAGTCTGTTTTTCTTCTGGAGGGAAAGGAAGGTTGGCAGCGCTTCTGGGATACTGGGCTGCGGGATGTGTTTCAATGTTTCTGCTTTCTTTGGGAGCAGCAATGTTCTCCCGGGCTTTTCTTGCCCGCACTTCAACACTGGCAGGTACACACAGCTTATTTCCTGCAGAACCTGCTGGTATTCTCCCTTCTTGTATGCAGGAAAAAAGGAATCAGAAGGCTGGCTGGTATGACGAAATTAAGAGTGATTTTCTGACAGTGTGAGATTACCTGCAGCTGTAGGCAACCTCTTTGGCCCTTGTCCTTGGCCACAAAGTGCAAGTTAATGCCTGCTGGTGAGCAGGGGGGCTGCATAGGATGTCTATTTTGATTTGAATTATGATACTTGAAAATTCCTGCCTCTAAACCGCCCCTTTCCAATGTGGAGTATGGCACACGTCCGCGTTCAGGTTCCCACACTTGCCCTGGGCCGTGGGTCCCTGAGGGAGTTGTCTGCACACCTTGCTGGATTTGCACACGGTCACGGCTCTGGCTTGTTGATTTACATACCAAGCTGAATTGGAGGGCAGCTGCATTAAAATTTCATCCGATTCTTTCTTTCGCAGACAGTGACTTGCATTGTGAAACTTTCTCCACGGTTGTATCAGGTGTTGCAAGCTTGGGGTCATGCTGGGTTGGGTGCTCTCAGCAGCACCACGTTCCCTGCCTGAAGGGGCACGTTGGCTTGTTAATATTGCAGAGATGGGCACAGAGTTTGGGCTCTGACTGCAGCTCTTATACTTGCCAGTTTTAGAGACTTTTAGAGACAATAGTCAAAACCTCAGTGATAAATTTCTTAGTGGGTCCTTGTGAAGTCCTGCAGTGGGACCTGGGAGGCAGGAGCAGCACTGGGCTCAGCTGTAATCAGGGCTCTGAAATTGGAGCTTTTCAGTAGTTACCCACCTGTGTCCACATCCGTGGTCGGCACAGATTCACCAGCTTTTAGCAGCAGTGACACCAGGGACATGCACCTGCCTCTCTGAAGGAGTCAGTTCTCTGGACATAGCTTCCCAGGGAAGCAAAGGGGTTGGAACAGGGGTTTGGATGTGGACCCTGCAGTGTGCTGCTGGGGTGCTGGTGCCAGCAAGGGACTTCCAAAACTTCGCTGGAGTCAACTGCACGAGACTCTGTTGTAAGTGACTGAGAGATCAGGAGCTTGAGCCTTGGCTGGAATGTTTCCAGGCTACTTCCCAACTTGCTCTCAGGACAGATGAAGACTGGTTTATTTTTACTTTTCGTTCAGTATTTTGCTCTTGTTCAGTTTTTATTTTCTATTTTTGCATACTAATTAGGTGCTCAGTTTTCAGTTTGATTTTTATGGCCTACATATTCTCCATGTTTCTCTGGCAACCTGACAGCTGATGGATCCCTTGGGGTGGCTCAGAATTACTTACAATGCAAGCAAGGAAGCAAGACTGTTTTCTTATGGTAGAGCTTTCAAGGGGAAGGAGTGAGCAGGGAATAACGGGAGGCTCATTAATGCATTTCTGCAGGCTGACCAGTCCTCCCACACTTCCTTCTTCTGGAAGATCAAGCATTTCTTGCCACAGGACAGTTAGTTTATGCTTTGGAAGAAAACAACTGAGTGGTTTGTGTCTTGGCTAGGGAGATGTTTTGGGGATGGAGGCTGGATTCGGGACGGCAGCAGTGTCTGTATTTTGAGGAGGTGCCTGGTCTCCATCTGTCATTGGGAATGGAGGGAGGCACAGGCCTCTCTGAAGTGATACTTTGCTCCGGAACGGCAAATCTACCTGTTCCTCACTGATCCGGAGGGACTAGCCATTGATCCTGGCTCCCTCCGGAGCTCTGTCAGAGCTGCTCCTGCTGAGACCCCTCCCCAGGACACACCTGGTGTCAGGTGAGCAGGCATACTGGGAGCTGGGCATGCGGAATGTCTGCTGCACATTCCAGCCCAAACCTGTTAGCACAGGTAAGTACAAAGGACGGGTCAGTGTGCTCTGAGGATGGAGCTCAGTCTGGCTCATGGTGCCTCCATCTGTGCAGGCTCCAGAGCTTCCAATATCCATTACAAGCCTCAGTATTTCCCAATTGATTTTTACTGTTCTGTAACCATTGTATTTTGTCTAATGAAGCAGAAACCAATCTTGGGCCCTTTCCCTTTGTGTAGCTACAGCAGTGTGTAGGCTCTGGTTAACTGTTGGCAGGGGCAGCTTACATTTGATTTTTATTTTTTTTTTTTTAGCAGTCTCAGTGAAGTAGTGGAATTTTAAATAAAAAAAAGTAAATACATAAAATCTCAGTTGGAGATTTACTTTTTAAAGCCTGGTTCTGGGGGTTTTATCTGGTTTCTTCAAGCTGCTAATGCTTCAAATGAGCATTAGCAGCTGTCATAACCCAGTAAACATTCTGCCTTGGAGTTACTGGGGCTTTAGTCTTACAAAGCCTAGATGTTTAGAAGGAGAAATGCTGAGCTTTTGGACAAGATAAGAAGAATTTGTGTCTGGTTTTTGTTCGGGTGATCTCCTGGGACAAAAGAAGGGCAGTGTCATTAGAGGCACTCAGCATGTCCCTGCTTAAGCCCTTGTCCAAGGAGTCTGGCCATCCTTACAGCTGGGGGCAGAGCTGCTGGCTGTGCCAGGCTTGTGCCAGGAGACTATGGCTGTCCCCCACCTGGGCTTGGAGAGGCCACTGCAGGTGGGAAGTGTTGCCCTTGGGCTGCAATAAACTCCAGCACTCACTTCCACTGACTGTTCCAGAGGCGCTTACCCTGATGGAGCACGGAAGGGGCTGCTGGGGACAGAGCTGGCTCCTCCACCAGCTCCTGGGGCATGCCGCTGACAGAAGGCTCTGGTACTGCCTGAGGGGAGCCTGAGCTGACTGCCAGCCTTGGCTGGTAAAGGGGACCCCATCCCTATGCACTGGGATCATCTCCTGCCTGAGGTTTGGATCCCTGGTGCAGCCCTTGGTCAAAGCACGCACAGCGCAGCAGGGCCGGGCTGCCCCAAACAATCTGCCCGTACACAGGGAGCTACAAGGAGTCCGTCCTTGTAGGAGCTTTCTGCTGCCTTTAAGAGCTGTGGAGAGCAGCTCCATTGAGAGAAGGTGCCCTGAGCTGGTCCCTTTGCTGGGACAGTGGGCTCAGGTTCACCTGCAGCAAACTTCAGCATTACCACCTGCTCATGTTACAGGTACTGGAGAGGTTTATAAATATTAAAAATACTTTTCGCAGAGGCCTGGCAAAGAGCTATACTGCTTTTACGTGGAGAGAGAGAGTGCACACAGGAGGGAAGACTCCCACATCTGCTAACTTCTGCCTGTCCTCACTGCTTTCAGTGCTCTTGTAACAAAGGCTTTGATGGAGCTCAGAGTGTGTAGCTGTGCTAAACGTATAAATATTAAAGCAAACTTTCTACAGCAACTTACCATTCAGTGCTGAATACAAGCTGTTCTGTTTGTTTGGAAGAAGGAAAAGAATGCAAGCAGGCGGAGGCAGGGAAGCACTGTCTTAACCATCAGCCTGCTCTGATTTCCTCAGATTTGTTCAGCTTCTTGCTTCTGCAGCTCAGAACCTGCTTTTCATTTTTTCTTTTTAAACCGTCTTTGAAAATGCAGGTTCTGGTGGCAGGAAGGAAGGAGCTGGTAGGGGATGAGAGCTGCCAGCTCCAAATGAATATCAGGAAGGAGAGCTACAGAGGGAGTGTTTAGTTCTGTGGTGTTTGGCCGTGTGCATGGATGGGCAAGACGGTGGTTCGGGTCTGGTGTCCTCTGCCTGATGACAAGGAGTTTGGTGTGTAGTTAAATCTGAACTGGTGGTTTTTCTTCTATGTGGTTGAAAGCACTAATAGGTGGAGGAATTGAGGTCTCCTCGACAAAGATCCTCATTCAGGATGCTTGGACAGCAGGCAGGTTAAGCCCAGGACTGAGAATGATTAACAGTTGTCACAGACCCTGCCTGACCTTCCTTTATGACACTCAGTGTCCGAGGGGACCTAGGAAGCCAGTGGTTTGCAGTGAGTTATGGTACTGTTTGCATTTCTTGGGCATAATGCCATGATTCCCATGCCAGGGAATGGGTGCTCCTGGGTGCTGGTGTCTGCTTGGGCCAGAGCAGGGAGTTCTCTGCCTCTGTCTGCCACAAAAGCTTTAATGCGTGTCAGCAGGTGTTTGTTATGCAAAGCTTTAACCGTGGGGATGGGCAGGAAAACCATCAATGCTCCTTGCATTAATTGCTATTTGGCTGTTTGCAGTGGCTGTGGGTGTTGATTCCGCTGTGGTGTCCGCAGGAGTTGTTGCCCTTTGTTTGTTCCTGTTGCACTCAAAGCCTGTGTCCCTCTGCTCTCTCCCCTGCAGAGTACGCGGAGAACATCGGGGACGGGAAGAACCAGGAGTTTCGGGAGAGCGAGCAGAAGCGGATCCTGGATCTGCTGGAGAATTTCTGAGGACCTGGGAGACATGTCTGTGTCTGCCCACAAGGACGTGGCGCCAGTTCTCCCTCCTTCTGCCCCTCCTCCAGCCTCTATTGCACGATGAAAGTGATGTTTCTATGAAACTGCTTCTAAATGGGATTTGGGAGATATTAAAGATAGTTTGCTTTTTTTTAGTTCCTGGTTTGTTATTTGAGCAGTGCTCGGTAAGTGGGGCTGCAGCTGCATACCCAGCACAAAGCCACCAACAGGTTCCCGTCATTTTTTTCCTTTTTGCCCTGAAATCAAGCTGCCAGGGATCAGTGTGAAACAATACAAATGTATGCATGGCAGGGAGGGCAGAGAGGAAGCCCGGCTGGCTCGAGAGACTGCAGGTTATTCCAGCCTGATCCATTAATGAAAATATACAACCCTTGCTCTGACAGGAACCAGGGAGGCTGAGGTAGTGGTGTGTGTCCAGTTCATCCCTTCTTCAGTGGCAGAAGAGATCCAGGAATCAGCCACATTAGCCATTCCTGTTAAATATTCCCAAAGATGAGTGGGAATTGAAAGTAGGTTCTGGCACAGTCTGGTCACTGTTCCCTCCTGAAGAGGGAAGAGAGGGAATGAGTCTGTAAGGGTTTTACCCAGAACTAAGAGTGAGGGGAGGTAAGCAGTGACGTGCCCAAATTCCATTGCCTTCCTTTCGCAGTCAGCTTTGGGTCTTGGCTCTGCTTGTTCAGTAGAAAACCAGTGTTGTGGTTCATGGACGGGGAGCTTGGCTCTTGGAGCAGCAGTGAGTCCTTGAGAGCAGAGGGATGGCCCTGCCTGCCCCAGGGGAAGGGCCACAGCTCATTCTCATCACCCTCTGCACCACAGTGTAATTTTGGGTGTCATTGTGCCAGGCTCCGGCACTTCCCTGAGCCGGGACTCCCAGCTGGGATAGGAGGTAGCAGAGGATATTTTCCTGCATCCTCTTTTCTGCTCCTGAAGTTAATGACTGTCATCACAAACCATCGTGGCTCCTGCAAGCTGGGCCATGCCTAATTTAGAGAGATTTGCATGCTGGCAGCATTCATTTTTTATCTCCAAGAAAAATGCATTGTCAGGGAAGCTTAAAGGCTTCCTTCAATCCTGACTGCACAGGCACTGCTGGCCTGGCGCTATTGAACGCTGGTGTTCAGGGGATCAGCATGGAAGTCGTGGCTTCAGCAGCCACAAAAAGCTGCAAAAATACATTTTTTGTGCAGAACTTGTCAAATTCCTCATTTCTTTCTTGTGTTTTTAACTGGCTTCCTTAAAGGTGTTTTTTTGCTTTAGCTTTCAGGTGTGTTTAGGTTTTTGCTTGAGTCTGGGAATCATTCCCTTTCCACACCAGTGGAGTTGTGGTCAGAGCTGGTCTCTGGTTTCCCCTGGAAGGTGACTGGCTGTTCCCTCACACCACGCTTGTGTTGGAGGAGCTGTGGAGAAAGGGAGGGATGTGAGACAGAGGGTTTGAGGCAGAGCAGAAAGGGTACTTAGTGAATGTGGAACAGCTTCAGATGAGAAGTGGGGCTATGTATCTGGGGGAGAAAAGGGCAGGGAAGGTTTTGAGAAAACTGCAATAAACTGCCTAAGGGCAAGGTAAGTTTATAAATCTGAGTGTACATTTTAAACCTGATATTGCTGTTTGCTGCACGTGTGTATGTACGTGTGATGGTTTCCATGCACAGCTGATGAGCTGGTGTGGGTGTGCAGTGCATGATCCCTGCTCCGAGTTGGCTCCTCTCAGATGGGGAAAACCTCCTGCAGCATCTGCTGGGAGTGAAATGTCGGTCACTCCACAGTGGGTTGTACCAGTGAACTCGCATTGGAAGCACTCGCAGCAAGGGACAGGGGCTGGAGGAAACCAAAAGCGTGGTGGTGTGGTGTGTGGGTTCCCTGGATTCTCTGAGGAGCAGGGAAGGGTCCTGGCACTGCTCCAGCTGCCATCTGTCAGTGTTGTCCTGCATCAGGAGAAGGAATGGGTACAGCTTGTGATAGGGCCTGGGCCTCAACAACATCCTGCGAGGTGTTGGGCAGGGGCCACCCCTGCACTGTCCCTCACAGTTCTCAGGGCAGTGGTGCTGCACCTGGGGAGCAGGAATGCCTTGCTCTGAGTATTCTTGTCTTCCCCAGCTGAAGGAGGAATTTGTGGGATTAGGGAATGGCAGTGTGCCCATCCCACCCAGCCCGGCCACTGTCCCTGTGATGGATGAGGGTGCTCCAGATGTTGCTGAGGAATTTGCGCAGAGACGGTTCCTGCAAATCAGGCTTTTACAAGGTGGATGATGAATTATTCTCTTCTAATTTCCGAGCTCTTTCAGAGGGAGGAACCTCACTGCTCTGAAAGAGCCCAGTCGATTGTGATCCTGGTGATCACACCAGGCCCTGCTATGCACCCACACTCCGGCCCCACGCCCCACTGTGGGGAAACGCTGGATCCAATGCCTTGATCCTTGGGATGGACTAGGGGCCCACCTGGGTGTGTGCACTGTCATTAATTAAGGTAATTATTCAGCTTAATGTGCCGCTCCTGGCCAGCTCATTTGTGCTGTCATATTAAGCAGCACAGAAAAGCCTTGGAGGTGTGAGGATGGGCACCCCAAGTCTTGGCAGTTGTGGAGAATGACGTTATTGTAATTGAGAGAGGATTAAAAGGTGGAGCTAATAGCAGATTTCCTTGAGGAGGCATCCATAGGCTGCAGACAGGGGGATTTGTGCCCTGGTTTAACCCTGCTGGTTCTGTGGCCCTGGAACAGCAGCATCACCGTTGGCTTTTGAACTAAACATGGGTTTTGGGAGAGGGGGCGGGAGTGGCACAACCCACAGGCAGCACCCGTGGGACTCTGGGCTGCTGGGAGTGATGGCAGGGACTGGGTGACAGGAGCCTGGTGGCCCTGGCTCCTCTGTGAGCCCTCGGTGTGTTGAGCCACACTCCCCTGCCTGCTCTGCTCTTGGGGTGCCACGCCAGCCTCCGCAGAGGGCAGCGGAGCATGCGGGGACAGAGACCCCTCTCCATCGCACCCCTCCCTGGGCCGTGCTTTCTTGTCTGTGATTGTAAACAGATTTGACTAAAGAGGTAAATGAGAAGGTAATTAGAGGGAACATGATGGATGAGGCGCTCTGGTAATGGGAAGCAGGAAACTTGCCCTCCAGGAGAAAGGAGCTGGGAGAGTGTTCTTCAGCAGAGCACCCGCGGTGCCTCACGCTTCCCTCTGCAGCAGGATCGTGGGGTACAGTGGTGGGAGCTCTGACCCCTGGGGATGCCCAAGGCCGCCCCAGGCTGAGACGAGCTGTGGGCAATGGCTGCTGCGGGCAGGGGTGAGCCAGTCACCCGGACATCTGGACTTTGCCAGGGCACTGATCCAGGTTCGGTACCAGGTGCACGAGGCTGCTGAGCACCAGTGCAGGATTTAAAAGCAGGAAAGCAGCGAGGGATGAGAGAGATGCTGTCCTCAGTCTGTGGAGTTATCAGATCCCTCTGCTCCATGGAGGTGCTTGCGCTGGTGGGGTTTGGTTGGGCTGAGGCCAGGCTGGGTTTGGCCAGGGCTGGGGGAATCCTGGGGTGAGTCCTGGGGAAGCAGGTGTGGGTAGGGGGAAGGAGAGGGATGGTGACACCATCTGTGCAGTGGGTGACAGCGTGGGAGCCCCAGTGCTGGCACTGTCAGGGAGGGTGGGAGCACTGGTTTCCTCCTGCTGAGAGTGGCAGGAGCTGATGGCATTTCCCCCTGGCCACGGAAGACAGGCACTGACTGTCCTCACTGTGTGTCCAAATCCATCTTCAGCTCCACTCCCGGCTGAGCCTCCCTAAACGGGGAGAAATGAGTGTAAATCATGGCTGAGGAACATCTCCTGATATCCCAGTGGAGGGACTGAGGCTGTGCTAAATACAGCGAGAGGCTGTCAGCACTGGGAACAAACCATCAGCTGCAAAATAAGTCACTTACACTATTGATTTTTTTAAGTATTTTTTATTCTTTTAAGGCCTTGTTCTCAGGGAACCTTTTCTTCTGGGGCAGGAAATTATTTGGAGGGGGACGGGCTGGTTGGTTTGTGGTATTTTTTGTTTGTTTTTTTCCATTTAATTTTTTTGGTGTTTAATGGTTTGGAAAGAGGGAACTGTTCCACAATGACGGACACCTGTGATGTTGCTCCTCTCCATTGGGAACCTGGCGGTGGGTTCTGCAGAGGAAGGAGTTAATGGCCTGGAAACAGGCTTGAGTTCTCTGAAGAAATAATTCTTTTCAAGTCATTTTCTTCTGAATTTTATGCTTTGGAGACTTCCCTTTGTGGAGGCTGCTCTGGGCAGAGGCCTTTGAGTCCCAAAGCCCCCATATGCTGGGGGGGTTTCTGCTGCCTTTCCCACATCGTGCTGGGACTCCCAGAGCTCCCCAGGGTGGGGGGCCAGGGACATGGGGCTGTGACCGTTCCAAACCGGGCAGGGGGATGAAGACACCGCGTGTCCCTGCCCAGAGATGCTCCCGCTGCTCTCCCAGCCAGGTCGTGCCGCTGGGAAGGCCTGTGCTGGCAGCGACACAAGGAGCCCATGGTGGTGCTGGTGTCTGGAACAGGGTTCCCTTTAGCCAAAAACGCTCGGTCTGTTATTTTTGATGCCGTTGTGGCTGTCGTGGTGTGGGTGGGTGGGTTGTGTTTACTCACCTGAGCTCCCACTCACTGCCTCCCCGGCGGCTCCCTGCACTGGGGGATCCCGACAGGCACTGCCTCCGTGGCTGGCTGCGCCCGGGATGATTTGTGGAGGAGCAGGCTCTAATGGTGCCTGGCGGGAGCATTGTTTTCCTGCAGCGCACGCAGACCTTTGCAAATAATCTAATAATGCAGGAATGTCAAACTTCAGCTGTGGAAGGAAATCCTTTTATACAGGAATTGTCAAGTCTCTAAACAAGTATCAGAAATGAGCTCAGTATCAATGTGGAGGGTGTTTATTCTGCCCGTCAGAGAGATGAACAACCCAATTCACTCTCCCAGGCAGACGCAGATTCCTGGACCTCAGGAGAGCTCAGTGCTGAGCCTCAGGGTGCCCCCGCACGAACCCTTAAAGAGGTGCATTTCAAAATAATGCATGAGGCAGACCCCAGTGCTTCAGCAGCTCTGGGGTTTGGAGTTTGAGGTTTTTTTTCTTCCAGTTGCTGGGCAGCTTTTGCTGTCAAAAGGGAACGTGGGGTGTTGGCATTGGAATGAGCATGAGCAGCACTCAGGAGCCAGCAGGAAGGACCAATGCTTTTGCTTTCATTCTGGGTGTCCTTGGGCAGCTCCAGGTTGGAGCTGTGTCCCTAGGGATGTTCTCAGTGCCCCTCAGGGTCTGGGGGTCCCCTTGAGGCTGATGCCCCATGAGGTGCTGCTGATCTGGCTGACCCCCTTCCCCTTCCAACCTCATCCAGCTCTGCTGAGCTCCACTGCACCCTCCAGCTTTGCAGGTTGCCTTTACCTGATGGACAGGTGTCCCAGGGAATTCACATGCAAACCTTGCGGGCGCACAAGCTGTGACCACGGTGGATGCAGTGCCACTGGGATCTTTGTGGTTTCACTGCATGGAAGTGCCCTCTAGATTCCTCCATCTGGCAAGTGCCCCCCCGAGCAGAACTGAGCAGTGGGCAGAAACCTGGCACTGACAGAGATAAGGAGTGTTTCATCCTCGAGAGCGAGTCCCTGGGTCCGTTCTGCTGAAAGAGAAGCCCTGTGAGGGAGGCGCCGGCTGTTCAGAGCAATAACAAGTGAGCAGATAAGGGACCTCATTACGCAGCGGGTGCCGGCTCTGCTCTGGGAGCCGCTGGCTCTGCTCCCGCCTCTGTGTGCGAGCGACCTCCCCCCGTATCCCTGTCAGACACACTGGGGTTCTTTGGGGCCGCACGGCTGCACCCTTAGGCAGCACCTGCCCGAGGCCTCTTCACTGGTGGATTAAAATTGAGGAGGAGAACCAAACCTTCCCAGGGCGCTTAAGACGTGGACACTGGCACTTCCTTGTCTGCTGAGCCCTGCACAGCCCCAGTACCCGTTTTTCATCCACTGTGATGGCAGAAAATCTGCTGGAAATGGGACTTAATTCACGCTCTGCCTCTGGAGGTGTTCCCGGCTCCAGGAGGAATTTATGCTCTTTGCTTCCTGCTGGCATGATTTAAATATCTCTGATGGTGCACAGGCAGGTTTCAGCCCTTGAGGTGCAGCTGCATGGCCTCGGCCCCCAACGGAGGATGTGCTGCCCTCATGTCGGGGTGCAGGAGCTGGGCTGGGGCCAGGAATCCCTGCCCATGCCTGGGATGTGCAGTCCCCACTGGGTGACATCTCCAGTTCTTGCTCTGGCTACGCCTATGGGTGGGTGCTTCGCAAAGTGGGGTGCCAAGCCTGGGGGAGCACAGTTTGTAACTGCCACTTCAGTGTGGGCTTGTTTTTATTTCCTTGCTGGCCAATGGCAGAGGATGGACCTGGGCCAGACAGCAGCCATGAGACTGGGCCAATCGCCCAAAATGTGGGGCACACGAGTGCTTGGCTTTTGCTGCTTCTCCTGTTGCACTTGACCCTGTGCATGAACCCTGTCCTTCAGTACATGAACTCTGTCTTTCAGTGCAAGAACCCCTTGTTTCAGGGGTTCAGGAACCCCATCCTTTGGTACATGAATCCCCGTTTCAGTGCGTGGATTTTGCCTCCACACATGCCTCTGGGAGATCTGATGCTTTTGCTTTGTCAGGATCCAGCCCAGAGCTGCTCCCTGACACAGCTGTGTTTGCTCAGCATCTCCAGGCAGCTTTACCTCAGGATGCCCAAAGTCCTTTGCCACTGCTGCTGTTGCCGTCCCAGAGCGGGGCCCTCTGATCCCAACCAGCCGCGGAAACTTCTAAATGCAGCGGGGCATGGCTGTGACGCCCATTTGTCTGTCACCGCTGCTCCCTCCTTCCCTCAGCTTTTAACTCCGGAGGGAGTAATGAACTTGGGCAGAGATCAATGCTCTGCTCTGAGCCAGGCTTTATTCTGACGTGCAGCAAATGCTGCAGCAGGTACAACGTTTTTTTTTTAAATTATTGATTAGTAACGCAGGTACGAGGCAGCACAGCTCCCACCCAGGGACCTGCCTTGCTGGAGGGGAATGGGAAGAATACCCCCACTCCTTCTTCTTGGAGCCCTGCCAAGGGAAGGGTGAGGAAATACAGTCAGTATTTTCAAATCCAATTTAAAGAATCTCTTTGTAGCCAACATCTGTCATCTCATGGCAGAAAACACCTGAAATAATCTGATTTTTTCTGTTTATCTAGAGAGCAAATAATATCCTTTCGATTGCTCTGTTGCATACAGATAGTCTCGTGTGAGTGACGCCTGCTCTGTGCCACTGCTGGTGCTGAGGCCACTGTTTAGGACAGGAATACAGCACCAGCGGGCCCCGTGGTGAATTTTAGGCTTTTCAGAAGAGGTGTATGAATTGCACAGGTGCTGGTGCTGTGGTTGTGACCCGCTGTGAGGTGCAGCTCTGGAAGTGTTGGTGTTGTCGGTGGGTTTGGCCTCAGGATTTATGCACCCAAAGGGACATCAGGACCCTACTGGTTCCACGAAATCCTGCTCGTGGCAGGAGCAGGGTGGCCGTTCCAGCTCTCTCTGGTGCCACCAGCCACACTCTAGCCGGCCTCTGAGGGGGCGTGTGAGCCTGCAACCCACCCCGGCTCCAGGTTTTTCATTTTGAGACAGATCTTGCACAACGTGGGAGAGTGATCGGGACGCACGTGGGGATGCGTGTCGTTGGTCTTCCCGTAATGTTTCAAAAACCGCTCAAACTGCCCCCAGACAGGCCCTGGCCCTTGTCGGTGAAGCCGGAGCACCGGGCACCGCACCTGCCGGGCAGGGCCCCTCGGGCACTGCATCTGCAGACGCTGGCGCCGTGCTGAGATGAACCGGATCGCACTGGGCTGAGCTTTACCGGGCCGTACCGGGCTGGTCGGGCGGAGCCGAGCTCTGCGCCGGGCGCTGTCCTGGGTGCTGAAACCTCCCCCGTCGAGCCCGGCCGTGCCCGGGGTCTCGCCCCGCGGGGAGCGGAGGCCGGGAATGCCGAGGAGACACCTTTCCCTGTGCGGGACCTGTGGGTGCCGCGGGGCTCTGATGGTGCGGGTGGTCCCGGCAGTGCGGTGCGGAGGGTCCCAGCGAGGTGTGGGAGTCCTGGCGGGACGGGGGGGGCCGAGGGGTCCCGAGTGGGCGCGGCGGTGCCGGTAAGTCCCGGCAGTGCGGAGGAGGGGTCCGGGTGGGGCGGTGCGAGGAATCCTGGCGGTGCCGGGGGTTCCCGGCGGTGCGGGGCAGCACGGGGGCGTCCCGGTGGGGCGGTACCGGGGTGTCCGGGCTCTGCGGTGCGCGGGGTCCCGGCGGGGCAGCCCGGGGGGGTCCCGGGGGGTCCCGCGTGGGCGCGGCGGGTCCGGCCCCGCCCCGCGCAGTTTAAGAATGAACCGTGGGAAAAAAACTTGTGGGGTGCGCGCGGGCCGGGAT